>OX155969.1:5646208-6037191 GCA_944548615.1 Micropterix aruncella
GAATAACTGTGCAATGATTGCATTGA
The DNA here is from genome assembly GCA_944548615.1 of Micropterix aruncella. NCBI lineage: Eukaryota > Metazoa > Arthropoda > Insecta > Lepidoptera > Micropterigidae > Micropterix > Micropterix aruncella. The sequence continues at coordinate 5,646,235 of OX155969.1, forward strand.
ATTTTCCTATATATAGTATTGAAATTTCATTTTATAAAACAATTAGATAATTATGGATAAATATGAGAAATTCGGAAAAGTGAAAATAAAATGGCATTTCTAACTTGTACTTGTCTTACGGAAAAATTCGGGACCCTATTTAGAAATTGTAAATACTATCGTAATCTTTATTAGATTCTCTATCAAAGTTAATATTTAGTTTTGCTTATTTACATACAAAAATATTTAGGTATCAGCTCATAAAAACTACATAGAAGATAAATTAATATTTACTATTTTTTTAAATAATTATCTTTAACTTATATCACATATTTTTTTGAATTATTGATTTAAGAATTAATTACTATAAAACATTGTTTTTGCTGACAAAAATAACAGGAACCGAATGGCAAAACCTTAACCTTTTGCTTATTTGTTTCTGTCACCCAACTGGGACTAGCCCGTTCTAAGGTGGACAGGACTCTAATATTACAATCAAGTTTGCTTGATTGCTTGATTGCTTACAAATGTACAAGTTTTAGTAAAAAGCTGATAACACTAAATTGCTAAATGTTGTCTTCTGAATAAAATAAAAAAGTAATAAAAAAATATTAAAAGATAATATAATGAATAAAATGCAATTCCATTTACATAATCGGCAATAAATATATACATTATATAATCGGCAGAAATATTACTTTTCCTGTAGCCAATTTTTAGCCAATAATTTCCAATTATAACATACAAAAAAAGGTAGATACATGATACATTGACCTCCTCCGCGTGGCGGCAATAATTGATAATTACACAAAAGTAGGAAGAATGAAAACAAAAGTAAAGTACGTGTACATAGCAGAAGTAATGTACATTGAAAGCATATGTACACATTACAATATACAAATAAAGGTATGTATATGCTACATTGACCTCCTCCGCAATGCCGCAATAATTGATATTCACAAAATAATATGAAGAATGAAAGTAAAAGTAATGTACTTTACATAGCAAAAGTAACGTACATAGAAAGCAAGTATACATATTATTACAAAGAGTTAATGGGTCCAGTGCAATTGGGCCATTACGACCCATGTCTCGGTAGGCGCAACTCACAGTTCAACACCTATCCTGTAGCCCCAAGCAAAAGTGCGAGCCCAGGTAGGAATATGTGCCTGCGTTCCAAATTCCCTGTGCATCGTCCTTCGGGCGCTCCTGGACGGTTTGCGCACCATGAGGCATCGGCCAAACGATTGTGCATTCCGACATATAACCGGTGCAGTCTGGAAACGACTTTATTTCTTATAGAGCAGGGGTAATTGTTAACCTTATGGCAAATGCTCTTGAAAACGACCAATCGTCTACATACCGGGTGAACAGCCGGGCAAAAGGATACCGTGGTAAGCGATAGATACGGTAAACACCGAATCACTGCTACGTAAGGGAGAGGACCGTTCAAGTGACCACGAACCTGTAACCAGTCGGGAGGCCAGAGAAATCTGGACAAAAGTGGTAGCGAAGGCGCTTGGTCTGCCCGCTGGGTTAACTACCCGGTGCCGGGCAGTAAGGGTTGGTCTCTTGCGGGCTGGTTGGCGGAGCTAGGTAGTAGATTGCCATTGTCAAAATTATCTATGCTCATCCCACGGCTGAAAGAACGATCACATATTGTTATGCCAGCCTGGGGTGACGGGTTCGCCCGTTGTAGTCAACACCGCCCAACTGTACATATTACAGTATACAAATAAAGGTATATACATGCTACATTGACCTCTTACGCATGGCCGCAATAATTGATACATACGAATTAATATTAAGAATGGATGTAAAAGTAATATACTCGTACATAGCAAAAGAGGTACATGGAAATCAAATGCACATATAATGCATACAAATAATGGTATGTATATGTTATATCGACTCCTCCGCATGGCCGCAATGATTGATACTTACAAAATAATACGAAGAATGAAAGTAACGTAATGTACATAGCATAAGTAATGTACATAGAAAGCAAATGTGCACATTACAATATACAAATAAATTATGCACATGCTATATTGTTCTTCTTCGCATAGCCGAAATAATTGATACTTATAAAATAATATGAATAATGAAAGCAAAAGTAAGGATTGTTCATATTACAATATACAAATAAAGGTATGTATATGCTGCATTGACCTCCTCCTAGAGTCCGTGCTTGTGATTTGCGGTCGAAGACGTTGGCAAGTTTGCGCAAAGTTCCTCGCGAGCCTATATCGCCATCGCGGCGCGGTTTCGGTGCGTGGGCATAAATCTCGCGGCGGTTATTCTTAATCATAGTTGCTGACAAGGTTGAACCGCTCTGCGCCCGTCCCAGTCGTCGCCGCCGCACCCGCCGACGTGCTAAGATCATAATGAAAATTTCAATCTTCGCTGCGGATCCATCGCGCACTATCTATCTAACGTACTTACGCTGCGAGATTCGGAGATTCTCAAACTGTTGTTATATTCGGAAAACATATATGAAAGTTAGCAACTTGCAAGGTTGCCAGTGGGAAATCATTGCTAATATTATTTTGCTCATATTTGCAGTGTTGGGATTTTTTTGTTAGACTTGTAATGGCCCTTAAGTACCATTACATACGATCAACAAATGCATCGATTTCCAGCGAAATACACAGACACAATTCAGCGATTATTTAAACCCGTGTAGCGATGAATCAGCACGATGAAACAATACTTTTACTCGGAATATTTCGAATCGCGTCATTTCCCGGCCTATATAAACCAGCGAAAAAGCAACCAAAGTATCATTCCCCGAGTGATCACCTTCCCCAAGGTTGCGACGGCATTCTCTCTCACGAGTTAGGTCAACGGGTCCGGCTCCTTGGTTTCCTTTTTTTATCTTTCCCAGTCACGAAGCATCAGTCTGCAATCCCACAGACTCGAGCCGTGCCCAGTACAAGATACTAGGAGCACAAATACAATCCTCATACATATACCCTCGTAACCGCAGTCGCGCATCGTTACACTCGCGTCAACATAACTTGTTCGGGAAGCGTTATAACTGGCAATATCAAACTTTCAATCAATAAATACCTTCTACTTCATTCGAAACCGCCTTTCAATACGGAGATAACTCGTAAGTTGATACCACCACCTCACACCGAACAATTTGGAGTCTAGTGAGGGGTGGTCCCTCACACTGGTGACCCCGATGTGATCGTCCCTCACAGACTAACGATTGATAACTAACGATTAAATACGTTGATCGTGATTAACGACTAACAATTGGTTCGTTGAATCGTCGATCGTGACTAACGATTGATTAGTTTTAATCGTAATCATGACTAAAAATTTGTGATTGATATCCTCGAGGGCGGTCATCTTCGTTTTACGAGTTATTCGTCGGTCGGTCGGTCGGACGTTCAGTTGGTCGGTCGGTCAATCAGTCGGCCGGTTCGTAGGCCGATCGGTCGGTCTATCGGGCGGTCAGTCGGTCGGTCGGTCGGCCGACCGACTGCCCGGCCGACCGGCCGACCAACTGGTAGACCGACCGAGCGACCGACCGGTGAAACCGGCGGAAATCTAATTACTATCAACCATTTAATATAATAGAAAGAATTGTCGGGTGGCATCTGAAGAGCAAGTTAGTCATGATTGACGATTGACGATTATCGACTAATTGAATTAGTCATGATTATTTAAATCGCAATTAACCCTTGGAGTAAATGGGTATTTTCATGGATGCATCTGTCTCTTTTGCAGGATTTTCGGCGACATCGACCTTAAAGTACTATAACTACGAAACTACTACACCAATCATAAAAAGAACAACTGTACAATGATTGCATTAAAATTTCGAATATAGAATATTGAAATATCATTTTGTAAAACAATTAGATAATTAGGTATGAATAAATATGAGAACGTCAAAGAAGTGAAAAAAAACGCGGAACCAGATCTGGTCGTATCATACTCAACGGATAATTGTTTCAGAACCAGATTTGGTCGTATCATACTCAAGGGGTTAACATGATTATTTTTCCTATTTTTCTATTTTCTCTTTTTTTGAATAATTACAATTACTTTGTTTTTATGAACTAAAACGGCGCATTTACTCATAGATACAAGCCAAAGAAGCCCCCTTTAGGTGTGCACAGCGCCGTTTGTTACTTGAGCCACAACTTGGGTTGTAGACTATAGCGGGCGAGCCCGTCACCTCAGGAAGTTTTAACGAGCCAAGTTACTTGAGCCACAGTATATATACCAGACAAAAGCGTATCTTAGAGCAAAATTGAAAACGAGACGAGCTACGTCACGAGCCCAAGCGCTCGCGCATATGACCGTTCCATGTCTACTACGCCGCCAAAGCAGATGTTCAAAAGTTTTTAGAAATTCGCCGATCTTCGCACGCGACCTAACCAAAGGCGTTCGTCAAGACGTAGCCCTCTGCTCACTTTTCTCGCACCCTTTCCCCGCAATCCCCTATCGCTTGAGAGTGCGTCTACTGTTCCCTCGGTATACAGTGGTTGGGCAGTGTCGATCATAATTTGTTGTTCATCAATGTTCTACTTATTTACCTCAGTTACATTGTAACTATATGTTATTTGTAAAACCAATAAATTAAAATAATTAAAATAAATTCAGTTAAATAAAAATAAATAAATACGGATATGCCTAAATATTTTCAGATTTTCATTCCATCTTAGTTTGAAAACCACGGCCACAGGCATATGTAGGGAAATCCCTTCGCAGTAGTTACGTAAGAAAATGTATCAATTAAGATATGAATGCGTGCGGCGAATACGGGTAAAGTTTTTGCGAGGTACAATTAGCGCACACAATAAGGGGCCTGTATTATCCCTTCCGGGACGAGGCCGCTTCCTGCTGAAGGGGCCCAAACCTGATTAGCAAAACACGTGTTTGCCAATTTGATGTGCGCACTTTGGCCTCAACTTCGGGCCCGATGTATGACTTTGGGTTACAATGCTTGAGAAGAGGGTATGGGTTACTTACATTTCGGTTCTCGAGGGAAACGTCTGCAAGCGAAACGCAAAACTTAGCTATTACATGGAAGGACTGACAACGGCTTAATGTTATTTAGCCAGGTTTTCTTCGGTGCCGATCGCTAAATTCTCCATTCTGGCGGACGGTCTCGCCAAAGAAGTTTACGTGGCAAGCGATTATCGTTCATTCGGCAAACATGGCCGAACCATTGTAGCCGACGTTTTTGTACTTCCCTTCGATCGTTGTTTGTAGATCGCATCTTTCTCTAATGGTGTCGTTTCGAATTCGGTCGCAGAGTGAGATACCGAGAAATAATAAAACATTTTTTAAACAATAAACAATGATTGATTGATTGATTGATTAAATAATGATATATGGGTCGTTTGTGTGAATATTGTCGGACCGTTTATTTTTATTATGTTTTATGGTAAGTAAATAAATTACGTACCTTTAATTAATTAAGGGCAGTTACCCATCATTGCATTTCCTCTTATTATTCTATTATATTCTCCATTGTTTGACAAATCATATAATTTCAAATTAATTTTATTTCAACCGTTCGCAATACCTGCGCTTGTGTCAACCCGTGCAAAATTATAATATGCAGAGTCGAGGAAGAAATCCGCGAAGCAGTCCGTTAGTTAACTAATGAAGAGTTACCTCTAACCAGGTTTTACGATTTGCTCAGTTGGCGGTGGGCGACCCAAATTAGGGGAGCTCGGTAGCGCTGGATGGGGGAAAGGAGGGGGAAAGAGTAGGGAGGGGGGTGTGGGAAGATCCGGTAAGATGTTGGCGGCTCAACCCTTTAGGAGGTGACTATTCATCCCGCTTAACTGTTTCCTTGTCTGAATGCGATACTCTTAACACTTTGCGGGACAAAAATATAATGAACCAATTTTTTATTACGTTATTGTTATAATCATAAAATCACGCAATGCACGTTCTAGCTTCTACTTTTTCATAGGAGAATCCCAAACGATTGATAATATTACTATTCCAAATGTTCCAAACGTTACCAGTTGCTGTGATTCATTTAGAGCAGTGATTCCCAAAGTGGTAGGTATATATGGACCCCCAGGGGTCGATTTCGATTCGCAGGGGATCCACGTCAGCGAGAAACAAAAATCGGGGTGCACGAGATGTAAATGGGGATCGACGTTAGTGGACTCCATCTAGGCAGGTCACCATAAGCATTCAGGCGATCCGTTAATGTCTTATCATATCTTAACCCTAGAAAGATAATCTACGTCAAAATGACTCCCGCGCCGACGAAATTTTGCTGTAACTTTTTAAATTGTGGGAATCCGGTGACGTGCATTCCGGACATCTCAGTCCGCGCCGGGAACTAGCGAAGGGCGCACGTGTCAAACTGGTAAGTACCCGCCATTTCGATATTTTACCGCCATAGGAGTCAAAATGACGTATGATTATCTTTTACGTGACTTTTACGATTTTCGCTATAGCGAATAAGTTAGTTTTTTTTTGTTGAATCGGTTTGTTTTTGCTGTTTTTGACATTTGTTTTTGTTTTATAGAGAGCTTGAACGTATATTCAGTAAAATGGCAAGAAGAAATTTAGACGAGGAAGGCATTCTGGCTGCACTTTTAGATAATGAGGAGAAGGCCATATCCGCTGATACACACAGTGAAGTCGAAGATTACGTAAGTGAGGATGAAGTCCAAAGCGATTATGAGGAGAGATGTGAAGATGCTTCTGTCAATGAAACAACCGGCAGACCAGAAATGATTATGTTCTACAATCAAACCAAAGGCGGGGTGGACACGCTAGACCAAATGTGTTCCATAATGTCCTGTAGTAGAAACATTGCAGTTTTCTATGGGATGATAAATATTGCCTGCATAAATGCTTATATTATATACTCCCATAACGTTGCCAGTAAAGGTGAGAAGGCTCTGAATAGCAATAAATTTATGAAAAACCTAAGTAATGCTCTTACATCGCCCTTTAAGACGAAGCGATTGGATATACCAACTTTGAAAAGGTATTTACGGGACAGTAACGCGTCTTTCGTGCCAAAAAACCCTCAAGATCAAGAAGAAGAGCGTCCTGAGGTACCAGCAGCCAGGAAACGGTCCTATTGTAATTATTGCCCTTCCAAAATAAAGAGGAAGCCGAATGCCTCGTGCATAAAATGCAAAGCAATAATTTGCCGAGAGCATAACGTTGAAATGTGCCAAAAATGTTTTCAGTGATTTTTCAATAGTTATTATCTAGTATAAAGACAATAATATCTGATGTTACTTGAATTATAAGATAAAAAGGCTGATTAATGTAATAGGTAAAAAAAAACATACTGACGAAAATAATGTTCCTATTTTTTGTTAATTTTTCAGAAGTTTGAGTTTTGTTGTAATTTTGTTAATAAAAAGTAAACATAATTTCGTAAATATCGAATGTTTTATTTAAAAATACATGATACAACACATATCTTTTTAATTTATTAAAATGTATAAAAAACTATTTATTTTACAGCTAATTAAACCTATGGAGTCAATTTGACGTATGATTATCTTTAACGTACAACTCAATATGATTATCTTTCTAGGGTTCAACAGATTTTGTATACAGAATAGTATTTTAAAATTATACTAATAGCAATAAACAAACGCGCGCGTCACAAGTATCACGGAATGAAATCAACTCTCAACTCAAATTGCATCACTAGTCGATTGAAGAGGCCAGCGCACATGACTAACGAGGGAAGGTGCGAATGAGATATGGGAAAAATTGCGCTTCAATGGGTATCCGTGCAAGCGAGTAGAATAAACGCGACACATGAATGAGCAAGCGAGATAGTGCTACATGTGCACTTACATATGTGCGGCTTTCCCAAATGATTCGTTCTTTAAGGTCGGGGACGCTTAGGAATAAATAAATAGAAATTGTACATATTTTTAATTGTTTACAACTGTCCACATTACCAAAAACCCTATGTAGGAGATCAGTACTGTTCCAGCTGTCAAGAAGCTTTTAATGTTAGTAAGTTCAGGAAAATTCAGGCAGGGGTCTACGGCAAACAGCAAGGGGTCTACGAGTCAAGAAAGTTTGGGTACCTCTGATTTAGAGGGTAAGGTGTGTTTTTTTTTTATTATAATTTTATTATCATTTCTTTGATTATATTCTTGACCATTCTTGACCACTTTTTAAATCATAATTCTAGTTTTGTTTTTGACTGTTATTGACGAAATATTTTTCTTTATTACATGAAATTATAATTTAACTAAATAAAATTGTATTTAATTACATTATATTTTAATCAATTAGGAAAGAAAGTTGCAGTTTGCACCTGACCTGGTAGATCAATCTCAAAAGAGCTCAAGAAAACAAATTGTCTGAACCGGCAACCCAAGAAATGGGAATAGTAGAGGACAAAGAAGAAGAATATTTTAAATTACTTGCAGTAAATTATTCATATTTTTATGTAATTTTTAAATTAAAGTATGTAATTTTATTACAATTATGTACGATAAAGTTTATACAGTTTCTCAAGATGGGGTAGTTGTAGGTAGTAGTAAACGGAGTGGGGGGCTTGTATCCAACCCTTGATGTCACCTAAATCTATAAGATCTTTTGTAACTACCCACTTTGCGGTTGAGTCAATAGTCTGCTAATAGCCCGGTACTGCTTACCAGTCCATACAGATCACTGACCAACAAATTGGGCAGATAGCTGGGTTCGAGAAAGGCTCGTCCCAGTAACTTGTGTCTTTTTGCGGCGAGGCATGTGCAGCGACTAACGATGTGTATGCTGTCTTCACGTTCTTCGCCCCATATTCGACAGTCCTTGCTCTCGGTCAAGCCAAGGTTAAATGGATGTGCTCCAAGGGTCATGTGCCCGGTGAGGAGACCGATAGTGGTTCTAAGGTTCTTCTTGCTCATGTCAAGTAGGGCCTTGGATTTCTTATGAAGTGGTTGCTCCTTAATGGCCTATGCCTGGCGACATCCGTGGCTCTGCTTTCAGGATGCCCGATGTTCATACTCTAAGCAGTCCCTGATGATTTTCTTACCTATAGCGAAAACCCCAACAACTGACTCTACCGGGCATTCCAGTGTTCACAGTTTTGCCAGTCTGTTGGCCTCTTCGTTGCCGGATATGCATCAATAGCCCTGTGCCCATATTAAGGTGATTTCGTTGGCTCTTCCCAATTTGTTGAGCTTTTGCATACAGTCCCACACCGCAGAAGATTCTGTGGTGGCTTTAGCCAGAATGTCCAATGCTGTTCTACTGTCAGAGCCGATGAGGATTTTTCTATTTTTTACCTCAAGTCGACTTTGGAGTCTTATGCATTCAAATATGGCAAACACCTCGGCTTGAAAAACCGTGGCATAATATCAGAGGGGGATGCTGATTCTGTGGTTGGTTTTGAGTCCATACACGCCTGCCACAAAACGACCATTTTTCCTGATCCGTTGGTGAACCAGACGTCCGAATTGTGGCTTCGGAGCCAATGCAGATTCTTCCAGTCTTCCCTGGTGGGGATTACGATTTTATAGGACTATCTGCCAATTTTTTTAGTAGTCGATCGTGGGTCACGTTGAATAGGCTTTTGTGGAGAAGGTTCTTGATGTTCTGAATGCTCAGGATGATTGAGCCCTCCTCGCTTCCCCTAGCCCAAATACTTCATTCTGTATGCTGTAAGTCAGGCTGAGTGAATTATGAGCTTGTCCAGGTGCGGGTAGCAGAGTGCTACTTCTAATCCCTCTGTTGGCGTGGTCTTCATGACGCCAATTGCAACCTTGATAGCTTTTTGTATTTAGTATATTTCAAGATATTATCTCAAGATAATATTAATTAAAATAAAATGTCTCCCTTAGAACAGGCGGCAGCCAAGTTAGGTATTGACTCTTGTGAATGATAACTATTGTAAACGTGAAAATGTATAAATTTATTTAAAATGTAAAATTCTGTATCTTGCTACGATGCAGTTTTGTCTGTCATGAGTATATACCAGTCCGGCATAAAAAGAGATAATGGTTCTCCGCTTTTATTTAATTTGAGAAATCGGCCGCGAGGGTGTTAAAATCGCCAGCTTTGTCAGTTTCGGGCTATCCCACCCGGGCCGACGCCCGCCACCGTTAACCCATTCCACGCCGCCTCCATCAGCGCTGACTGTCGCGCGACTCTCGCAGTCTTAATATATACTTTCGGGTGAAAGTTTTATCCAACGGTTTTCGCGGAAACTTTGAAAATTACATTCAGGTGCTAATGGGTTAGGATTAAAATTAATAGTCGCAGTTATAATAAATAAATTCGTACCTTCCGCGTTTCTCGGCAGCTCCGCCGCCGCTTCTGCCTTGAGTTATTCGCTGGCCTCGGCAGCTGTTACTTTAATGTTGTTTTCTGATATACATTTACTAGGCATTAACGCTTAAGCGTTAGAGATTCTTATGGGTAAAATTTCCCTGTTTTGTTAGATGTGACTGCGCGGATTAGTTTCTTCTTTTTGGAGTATCACCACATTTTGGATTTCTCGCTTAAATGAAAATGATAAGTTGAGGAAAAGATAATCATTTCAAAGGTGGCTCGTCCGGTGTATAGCCGGCCGCGAACATCTCGTATTTGACTCATTCTGATAGACTGTATTACTTTAATATGCTGTCGCTTGAGGATCGAAGAACAGATATTTGTACAGCGATATAATATATGGATATAGTGCGATATGAACAGCGATATGATATATGGAATATATGGTTATTAAATAGGTGCACATATAATTTATATTACTTATTATTGTTATTATTATCTCATTAGCCTCATAACTATATTCATATATCTCCCATATATATTATATCTCATTTAATTTTTTGTAATATATATACTATAATATACAATATACACTTGTAGGATTTCCCAAGATTACAGAAATTACCTATACACCCAACAGATAAACGCAGTGCTAAATATCACCTCAATACAGGCTCTGCCTAGTGAGGTGATAAAATCCCGCCGAAGCCGCACCTTTAGTAAATTTCCAGGGTTCTACATTTTGTATGCACGACTAAATCATGTAAAATATACTATAGGAAATCTGGTCATGTAATACTAGGGATAAATAAAATAAATAAATAAAATAAATATGTTATTTGGACAGTTATGATACTATGGACAGTTATGATTTATTTATTTATTTAAGAATTAATTACTATGAAACATTGATTAGCTTATAAAAATAACAGGAACCGACTGGCAAAACCTTAACCTTTTGCTTATTTGTTTCTGTCACCCAACTGGGACTAGCCCGTTCTAGGGTGGACAGGACTCCAATATTGCAATCAAGTTTGCTTGATTGCTTGGTTGCTTACAAATATACAAGTTTTAGTAAAAAGCTAATGACACTAAATTGCCCTAAAATGTGGTCTTCAGAATAAAATAAAAAAATAATAATAATGAACAGATATTTGGACAGTTTAGGTTCCATATGACACTTGGGATGACGCAACAGTTCTATCAATATCACACACTTGTAAATCGGTTAAAGCGTCTAGAAGTTACGGGGAAATAAAAAATAGCAAACATACATAGATTAACCCTGAACACATAATACGCCTTTTTTGTTGGGCAGTCGTGTTAAAATAGCAAATTAAGAATTAAAATTAGCAAATTAGCAAATTAATTTTGCCTTATGCAGTATTTGGCATTACTGAATGCGAGATCCCAGGTTATCATCTATTTTAGCAGCAAGTTGTCGTCTGTAAATGAAATAGCATTCCCAATATTACTTAGACTCAGGTTACACAAGTTCGTTTTAATTTTTGTGGATCTCTATGTAAAATCTGTGATCTATCACTTAAATGGCTACTGATCAAATCGATTGCTTAGACTACAATACCAAGAAAGAGAAGCTTACTCTTAAAGTACTTCATGGAGAATGAAATCATAGGCTTTAGGTAGATAGAATCTACAAATAAATAAACAAATAAATGACCAATAAATTAAGTAGGTTAAAATGGTTCCTTATAAATGCACATACGAATTTGTAAATCTAATTATTTAGTATAATATTATTAATTTATTTTAAACAATATCAACTTAATGTATTTATTGCCCAGTATCGAGTGTCAAATATAGCCTAAGTCAGGATATGAGTCACCATTTCTTCGCATTGGCTTTTACTTTTTATCATGAGTCACTTAATAATATATTTTTTCAGAATCAATCTGCTAACTATACTCTACACTTTAGCCTCCACCAAGGAAGAGCAGAAGGAATCATTCTGATGCGGTACCTGAAACGCGCAATACCTCCGTCCAAATCTCGTTATTTTACATACTTGCGTCCTTACATACTATTTTTACATTCTGTAATTAACTCCGGTTTGTTAAATAGCTCACACGCAAAATTTACGACATTCGACATTAGTATGTATACAAAATGGCGTGCAGTAACTCGGCATTCAGCCGTAAAAGCGTTGACGAGGCCGCGGTGTCATCTTAATAAGCAAGTTTTGCCTCGTAAAATAAATCCCCGACCGACTGAAATTTTCCTATTATCGCTGCCATTGCGAATTTCAGTATTAAGCTCGTGTTAAGCCTGCTCTATTACTTAGGCGGTCGAACGCCGCTTGACTCGTGGCAAGTAATACCTTTTCCCTTGTTACTTTCCCAGGGAGTAGACCGGGGATAGTTGGGAGTTGTCTTCTACTATGGGTGAACTCACCACCCCTGGAAAGGATAACAATATTAGATCATTCTTTCAACCGTGTCCACCGTCTAACTTCGCCACATGCTCGTAAGAGACCAACGCCCTACCGCGAGGCCTTAGGAAGTGAACCCAGGGGGCAGATGAGATCTTTTACACGGGATCGGGTGGCCAACGAGTCGTTTTGAGTAGCTGACATCAGTCAACCACCACCCCGCTGCTTAGAAAACGTATCAGACCGTTTCCAAAGCCCCTGGTTATTCGCCGGAATGCCCAGTCGATTGGCTAACGCCGCGCAACGCGCACGCCGCCCAGTAGCGCCCGACGTCTTCCCCAATAAGAATAAGAATAAGAATAAGAATAATTTATTTTCAAAAACCCGATCGCGTTCTCTTCTATTTCTTTCTCCTTCTCTTTTATTTTCTTACTCGTAACTCTGCTTTTCTCTTTCATTTAATGTCAATTCTATTCATCTCGCCCTATTCAACAGAATTTAAGATTCAGTTTAATGCCGATTTTATAATGCAATTTCGATTTATTTCTTTGAGGACCACATTTTAAGGAAACTTAGTCTTATGAGCATTTTACTACAAAGTTTAAATAATTTATTGTGTCAACTTTACAACGGGTTAGTCTCAGTTGGGTTACAAAATCGAATAAGCACAAGCTTACGGTTATTCCATTCGGTTCCTCTTATTTTTGTAGTCAAAATCAATGTTTCATAAAAAATATTTCTTTTATAAATAAATAAATAAACTGTCAGACGAAGATGCGGTCAAAAAGACAACAGAGTCACCGACAGCATACAGTTTGTACGCTTTGGTCGACGGAACCGAAAAACGGAAAAGTCAAAACTATTGCGATTGATCGCCCTTGGCGTGCGCGCCCGCGAGAGTGAAAGGCGAAGGGCGAACTCTTGAGGAGTCTTTACGCGAGTCCTGGGACCGCCTCCAGGTAATATCACCTCCTTCAATCCACTGCCTGATTATTAATCCCTAATCACTACGCAGTCACGCATCGTGCATACATATCTATTATAATCATATAAATACATATGAGCCTAATATGAAAATATCAAAATATTATTTATTATATTGTGTAATAAAATAAAGCAGTGTCTATTCGTTCAAAGACCCACATTATTCATCCATCGTAAACAAAATAGATGTACTAAGAAATTAATTGGGGAATATTTATATTAAATTTTTTAGTGTCCTATCGCTTCTCAATATGGAAATATACTGTCTCTTGAACAATGGGTGGTGGATATTGACCTGTCGTCAACCACTCTTGAAAAGACCGATTGGCTACCTGATCCTGACTTCAGAGCAGGGCAAATGGTCCGCGATAGATTCAAACAGAATCACCGCTGAATATACGGCAGGTATGGGTAGCGCAAGCGTTTTCGGAGCCGTAACCAGTCGGGATATCCTGATGGTTTATTCCAGACGTAGATAATATGCTTCCAATGCTAGTAGTTATGGGGCGATGCTGCCCGCTGGGTACTTTTCCCGGTGCCTCGCCGTACGGCGTTGGCCTCTGTCGGGCATGTCGGCTTAGCTAGAATGTATTTTTCTATTGTCTCTAAGTCACCTACGCTCACCTCACGGGAGATGACTGTCGTTCTATTTGAGCCGTTGTAATTGACAACCCAAGTTGAGCTTAAACAACCGATTTTTTTTGAAGCGTGTACGTCGTTCACATCTAACAGCCTTTAAAAATCTTCCGATCCGACTCCCTCGCCTCATCAGTCACGTGTGAAATTTTAACGCAGACAATAACCAACAAACAGTCCTGGTTACGATCATAACCTGCCGCGTTCAACGAATCACGCACTCCGCATTTGGAATGCAATTAGAATTGTGATGGTTTCCCATTCGGCACTTTTTCACGTACGTCCGCCGAGTGGGCACACTTTCCCTTGCGGCACCAACCCAACGGCCGACGCGAATAAAAACCCCAAAATGGAGTCGTTAATTTTTCGCTCTGTATTAACGAGGATAAATTCCTACGAATTCGTATCTGCGGCTGTAAAAAAAAAGTAATACGACCAGAAATCCTCCAGCGACGATCTCCCCGATGGGATGAGACAGCAACATCGTAAAGAGAAACATAGAAACGTCCGTTTACATTTGAAATCCGAAAATGAATTATTATTAACCGGCGACCAACGAGACAAGTTGTAGAAAATAGCTTAATAATACCCAGAAGGAAAACATCATTTGGTCAAAGACATTACTCTTTCATTGCGCCGAGATTTTACAATCTGATCAATATGGAAATAAAAATGAATTTGATATTTAGGGAATTCAAAAATAAATTAAAGAAATGGTTATCGAATCATGACAGACTAACCATACATCAAATGTTAGAAATAATAGTATAATAAAACTTAGGTGCACAAATTATTAACATATTTTTAAACTTATATGTTAAGTATTTTTTAACATTGAACTAACTACCAAAAAATATTTGACTTTGACAATGAATTATACTTTTAGACTAGATATTTTTATATTAAATCTTATATTACTTAAAACATAATATTAAATAATAATGACTGTTTCTTTCTTTTCTCACAAATAACTTTATTTATATTATTTAATCGAATTTTATATTATATTTATTGCCGATTTAATAATGGAATTGCATTTTATTTATTATATATTTTTAATATTTTTTTATTATTATTATTTTTTATTTTATTCTGAAGACCACATTTTAGGGCAATTTAGTGTCTTTAGCTTTTTACTAAAACTTGTACATTTGTAGGCAACCAAGCAATCAAGCAAACTTGATTGTAATATTGGAGTCCTGTCCACCCTAGAACGGGCTAGTCCCAGTTGGGTGACAGAAACAAATAAGCAAAAGGTTAAGGTTTTGCCATTCGGTTCCTGTTATTTTTGTAAGCTAATCAATGTTTTATAGTAATTAATTCTTAAATAATAAATAAATATTTCTGAAAGGTTACTTCTCCACGAAGCTAACTATACAGCAGAGACATTTAACTGCTCATAGCAATAATTTAGAGACTTATGCTTAATAAATAATATAACACAGCTTTCTGATAGATGTTTATTGATTGGAAATACACACTAAAGTAAAATTTTTCTTTTAAATTGGGTTTTGCTGTTCTTAAAGGATATTTTATCATTTATTTTCTTTTATTCAGGAAAATAACAGTGTATAAAAGTAAGTAGCCAAACAAGATAGATATAAAAATTACACCAGAGACAAGTTTCCACTAAATGTTAACATCAAGATTATCTAAATGGACACTTTCCAAACAAAAAAAAAATATGGTAAGTGAAAAGGAAGATCGTAAAGTGAAGGAGAAATGTCCGTTAATATTTTTCCAAAAAAATATCAGTTATCTCAGAAAGATAATTTTTTGAAAAAATATTAACGTTAAGTTTTTTTTTACAGATTAGTTCCAAAAATTGTTTAGAGCAATATTTTATAGGCATATTTTACTACATAACAGAACATATTTTTTTTAAGAAAATTAAAAATAACCTAACCTAACCTAACCTTACAGAAAATAAAGGAAATGGATAGCAAGCGTTTCTAATATGTTTAATTTTTAAATGCTTATGGATATACGATATTTTTTGTTATTTTATTGTCTATGTAGATATAGAGTTTTTTTGGTTTGCCGATTGTAGAACAGACAACATATAATTGTCCACGTGAGAAGTAATTCGTGTCTAGATTTAAACCGCACAATTCTAAAGTTTGGTACTGAGCATTGTTAATAGTGATTACAAAAACGCCAATAGATTTGGATGTTGCAGTATCTTAAACTCAAATGGCATATCCATTGGAATCTTAGGAAGGCGTGGAATGAGGAGCACTTTTGAACGGTCCTGTTAAGATTGTTGCTTGCATGACGTTGCTCAATATTTTTTACTGCAAGCCACACGCCGTTGCAAAGGTTCGTATGGTTGATATTTCGCAACATGATAATCAACGCGCCGATTTTCAATTGCAGTACATGCGGCAGCATCCCTGGCAGATCCAGCAGAATTCAAAATTCTGTTAGATAATGAACCGTTTCATCTACTTCTACAACAGTGTCGACGGACTTGTATGTGACTGTCTCGCTTTTAATGGTAGACTGAATAAAATTATTAAGTTCGTAGACGTTTTTATTTTTGGCGCAAGAATAGCTCGTTCACTCAGCCAAACCTGGCACTTATAATTGGTTTGAGTATTGGGAATTACTTTCTTATCCAATACTTCTTCTAGTGTCCCATCTTGAGCGTACTCATGCAAATGACGTGGACTGCCTGTATATAAATAGGGCAAAATCGTTAGTCTTCCAACGTTATTTGTATTACCGTCATATACAACTGCATCTCGCAAATAAACATATGCGTCAGAGGCAAGATTCGTCTGATTCAAACAGGTGAATACCAAACGTTCTGTTTCAATTTTTGCATAAATTTCTATGGTGAAACAATTGACGGTATTTCAAAATGTGATGATTATCTTCATTCTCCCGAATCATTAATCGATATGAATCGTTCATTGCGCTGTATATCTTATTTATTTCTTAGCCACTGACTAAATTCATCATCTTAACGTTGACGTGATATCAATCGGCACCATTCCAAAATTATATTGGTAATTGCAAGGCATCGTAGGGTGTCTGCAACTTTTGTCAACTGATCGTTTCTCAGCTGAAGAAAAATATATCTAGGTTGGAATTGATCTCTGACTACAACGACTGCCACTTTGTCTATAGTTGGAGCATTGAATCTTCGCCCATGTTCTCCAGCAGGCTTTTTGTCCCCAAGAATAACAATCTTATATATATATATATATATATATATATATATATATATATATATATATATATATATATATATATATATATATATATATATATATATATATATATATATATATATATATATATATATATATATATATATATATATATATATATATATATATATATATATATATATATATATATATATATATATATATATATATATATATATATATATATATATATATATATATATCAGAAGGCATCATGTCATAAGCTGTTTTGAACAAACGTACTAACTTGTTTTTTTTTCGTGAAGAATCTTTTGCAGTTGTGAAACGATGGATCTTTTTATGGGGGTAGAAATTCCGTAGCATGCGTTCAATTCATAATTTCCATCACCGACGAAATACATTCGTAGGATTTTTTGTTGACCATTTGGCAACTGAAGTAGAGAGACCATTTGTTGACCATTTGGTAACTGAAGTAGAGTTGTTTGAGCTGCTACGGCTATGCGCCGAACGACGTCATTTGGAAGCATGACTTGTATTTCCTGGTGTTAAGATAGGAATTGCTTCGAACGATTCAATCATTTGCTCAAATATACTGACCGCTGAAAATTCATTGTGATTCGTATACTAATTTATGTGATTTCGTATTACAACCATTATAAGTAACAAAAGAATTAAGCCGACATGAGACCTCAGAAAAATATCCGAAATCCGTAGGGGTTTGACCAATAAAAATCCAGCGTTGACAAAGCGTCAAGCGCAGATTCCACGTCCGCTAGCGCCGGGAACCAGACGCATACTAAACGGCCAATCGCAGCGCTAGCAGAGAATAACTATCATTACGCAGTGGTGGTATAAAGGTGTCAATGGCAAAGCATATTTAGCGTAACTCTCAGAGCGCTCTCACGTTTTAATTAATTATAATTTATTTAGGGCCTAAATAAAAAATATGGCTAAGTGCTGCCCTAGAAAATTAACCAGTCAATATAATGAAATTAAAATAAAATAAACTCACCGCTTACATTGTAGGAGTAAACGCGCCGGAAAGTTTTCGAAGTCAGTAGCCTTAATGTCCAAGGCTATGGAGCAACTTTTTAGGGTCCAAATTTTAAATTGGTTCGTTATCGAGGGATTCACTTGGAAACTTTTTAAATTAATGCTTATATTTATCATAAAACTCATAAAACCAAAATTCCTAAGATATGGTCGTTCCCATGTATCATGTCGCCTTAACGTTTTATAACTATTGAATTTAGGGTTAGGGTAGAACATTGTCCTTCAATAAGTCCGACTATTGTACACACTGGGCCCGATTGCGTTTCTTTGTGAACTAAACCTAAAATTAGTCCAAGCGAACGAGACAGAGCAATAGGTTAGAGCGGAATATGAAACGAACGATCGTCGATAAATACTACCTGTTGAACTTATACTCGTCCGAATAAATTCCAGCATATTTCGTGTGGTGTAAGATTTGACCTTGGCACGCAGTTTTAATGCGAAAATATGACAACCGAGCATCTCACCTTCCGCTCTAGCGTATTGCCCTGTCTCGTTCACACGGTCTAATTTCCGATTTTAGTTCACGAAGATACGCAATCGAGCCCACTATGGTATTGTATGTAAAGAAGTTTCTCTCACTCTTTCGGTTTCGAGTTATAAAGGGAGAGTGATTGCAGTGGCCCCTATCGATCCCCACCCAGTAGCTTATGCATTAGGGCAGCGAGGCGCTTTCAAAGATTTTCGACAGAGGGCAAAAGAATCTCTTGAGCAGAAGATTTAATCCTCCGTGGTTTTTAGAAACTTGTTGTATAAAAGCATTATCGCATTCGCCACATACAAATTTATTCAAATATTATTAGTGTAAGTTGCATATGAGATATTCCAACCAATATCTCACAATGTGATTTCGGTCCAAAAGGGCTTCTGTGTATCAAATTTCAAGTCACTCGAACCAATATTATCTGATAGATACATGAATAGTGCGCCTTCTGGTAGACCGATTTGAACCATAATCTGTTCAACTGTTGCCATGACCAAATAATGCCAGCATACCAAATGTCAAGTCAATCGGATTAGGCCTTTGGACGCTATCATAGAGGAGTAAACACACACACAGACAGACTTCCATCTGGAAATGGTCTCAATCATCACAGAAGGGCTCAAAATAGATATTTCCGTATTATTCTCCAAAAAAAAATTTTGCGCGTTCACAATACTTTCTCTTCTCGTTGGTTGTTGGACCCGTAAATTAAAATAAACAGTTTCAATTATATACAAAATGATATCGCACTTCTGAAGTTGGATAGTAAACAAGCGTTTGACAATTTTGACAATTCTGTCGCTAAACCTTTGAAATTGAGTAGTTAAGTACGTTTCTAGGTCTTAGTGGTATAATTATGGGCTGGGGCCGCAACGATTTGAGAAAGATTATTAGTTCTAAAAAAGGCTGCGATGTCCACAATTTTCGTTTCACACATTTCATATTCTTGATATTATAGAGATATTTCGGCTATACTGGAGACTCCGGAGACCCGTTCATGATCAATCGAGAATTAGCAGAGTATGTTCCTTTAGTGCTGCAAAAAAATAAGTGTATTCACATGTTCCGACGTATATACATTGGATTTCAAGCATCATCCATAAAAAATACCACATTGAATCTTCAAGGGGTTTCAATATTACATTTCAATCAATTCGAGGAAATAAATTCTTGATTACGAAAAGGGCACGCGAGTGGACTCCCGTGGGTTTAGTGTTGGACCAGTCTAAACTCTTCACTTAAGGTCACGCGGTGATTAAGCCAAGTTTATGACCATTTGGGGTCTTTTTTATTCACCCCAATGCTCACATTTTCAGGTGAAATTTAACCAACTTTGAATTAATTAATGTCGAAAATAATTATCGCAACGCGCTGGCCCCCGAGTTTCAGCGGCTACATTATGTCATTACGTGTAACACGGTTATCACATCGTGCGCACAAAGTAATGCTACGGAGTGTACTTAAGAAAGTTATGGATACGCTCGTAAATTGTCCATATTATTTTAGCATAAATACGCAGTTTCGAAAAATAACCACTGTGAAGAAACAACACACCCATACTTTACCTCGAATTATTTTTTCCAAATTTTAATGATACAACTAAATTATCAGTTTCACTTTAATGATTCATCAAAAAAAACATTATTTAAATATTAAAAAAATTTAAAATGTGCGATTTTGTACAAAAAGCTAGAAAATAATTATTAAATCACTAAAATAATTATTGTACCAATAAATATTTTCTAGATTTTAGTAGGTACATAATCAAAGCTTAGTAGTCTGCTATATTGTGCTAGATTAGTATCATATCTTGTGGCCGGATTTACCTACATATTTCAAATCAGCAAATCGTCGAGAGTCATGCTTAATTCGGAACTTAGGAGGCTTATATCAGGACTTAGGAGTTGGAACCCGGAGTTCAAAGATACTCCTCTGCTTGAGACCCACATGATACTAATTTAAAACAGCAGATCCTCAAGTAGCCCAAGTTGATCCTCACTGTTTAGGCAGGCAGGGTTCTGTTCTGTTCTGTTCAGGGTTGGTCACACTCACGGGTCAACACCCATCCGGCGGCCTCCACGCATGAAGTGCGAACCTGGACAGTACTCTGGCCTTAGGGCTAGTTTCCCCTAGGATTCAACCTTCTGGCGCTCCTGGATGGTCTGCGCACCGTGCGGAGTAAGCCAATCGATTGTGCATTCTGACTAACAGTCGGGGGAGTCTAGAAGCAGTACTGTTTCCTATAGAGCGGGGGTGGTTGCGGGAATTTCGGCGACTGCTCTTGAAACGACCATCGGCTACCCGATCCTGGGTGAACAGCCGGGTAAAGGATGTCGTGGTCCGCGATAGATTCAGTTTACACCGTCTCACCGCTTCGTAAGGGAGCGGACCGCGCAAGCGACCTCGAACCCGTAACTAATCGAGAGACTGGAGTAATCTGGTCGAAATTGTAAGTAAGGGCGTGAGTGTAAGCCCGCTGGGTGACATAACTGGTTATCTCGCGGTTAAGGCGTTGGCCTCTTACGGACATGTGTCGGAGCTTGACGGTGGAGTGTTTTGTCCAAGTCTTCTGCGCTCACTTCACGGGAGATAAAATGAACAATCGTTATAAACTTACTGAGGTGACGGGTTCGCCCGTTGTAGTTGACGACTCTATTTGTTTAGGCAGGCACTACCTATTATTATCAAAGGTTGCTCATTATAGCATAATATTATATATTGCCATGGCGTGTGAATATGTGTTCAAAGTTTCATGACAATGGGTTAAGTAGAAGTAGTTAAAAAATCTGTTGTGTCACCTTAAGACTTTGCCGGCAAGTAGCCAAGGCGAATTTCATCTTAATATTAATTTCATAAACAATATCTATGAGCGCTCTCTCTCCCCCATCGGACGAAACTGCTTGGGCTACATTGCGACCGCCTCGTGCGGCGCGTTTGGTTTTTCGGCTAAGGGCGAGGTTGGGCCAAGCGCCAACAGATGGTGTTATTATTTAATTAAAATGTATGGCTTATTTTACAATATTATTAGTGTAGCTTGCATAAGAGATATACCAACCAAAATTTCACGATGCGAATTCGGCAGCTACAAGGCATGTGTGTACCAAATTTTAAGTCTGTAACACCAACATTTTCAGATTCAAATACGACTAGTGCGCCCCATCGTGGACAGATTTGAAACAATCTTTTCAACTATTGCCAATCAAATAAAACCTAAATGCCAAATTTCAGCTCAATCGGACTTATCTATCCGTTTGTCTGTCCATCTGTGTGTGGGACACACAGACAGGCAGATACACACAGACATACTTCCTGAAAATGGTCTCATGGGGGGCAAAATGGATATTTCCGTCTTCATCACGAAAAAATAAAATTGAGCGTTCACATCACTTTCCCTTGCGGTGGGCCGGGAAAGTAACATCAATTGCAAGATTTGAAGTACGCAGAAATTGAAGCTAAATAAAAGAGTTTAACTAACGAACTACATAGGTAATGAAACAAGATACTTACCCTTTACCGCGAATGAATGATTCTTTGAAAGACAACATTTCTTTACATTTATTCGCTTACAATATTCGCGTTTTGTATCTCATTTCGTATGTAAGTCATTATATTCTTGAGTCCTGCCCG
Organism: Micropterix aruncella; assembly: GCA_944548615.1. NCBI lineage: Eukaryota > Metazoa > Arthropoda > Insecta > Lepidoptera > Micropterigidae > Micropterix > Micropterix aruncella. Next base: position 5,668,811 of record OX155969.1, read on the forward strand.
GTAGCAACATTGCAATCCCGTCCGGGTCTATTTGTATACGCGGGTACGGAGACCGTCATACATTTTTGCAGCGAGTTTTCGGTTGTTTTGTTTCGTTTTAATGTTCGGGGGACATTCAGACGTAATTACATTTCTTTGGGCACCCGCCGGGGTGGCCGAGTGTGACGTATGAGGAGGTGGGGGAAGAGTAAAGGGAACGGGTGGGGAGGGGGGAGCGTATGGCTGGCATACAAGATGGGGGGGGACGACGCCAGCAAAGGTACAAATTAAAATGTACTACTCAAGTTTATCTCTCGACAAAGCGAATTAGGAGTAATGCGGGCTGCGATTTTTTACTAGAGTATAATATATGGTAAAACGCTCATTGTAGCTTAATAATAAATACAATAAATACAAACGGGAGCTGCCATGGAATTCACCGACCGGAGTCGGGCCCATCATAATACTATTTTTTTTACACTTCTGGGGGGTGAGCAGTGGATTCCGGACTTACGAACCGGCTGTGGTAGGTTTAGGACAGCTGTCTTGCCACATGTGAGCGTTCACCTTACCACCCATTCACTCCCCCTTCGAAGCCATAGAATTTGAGATGCGCAAATCGCAGTTTTAGATAATTTTTCTAAGAGAGAGTTGATTATTTTTCTGGAAAGGCCAAGATCTTTAAAGAGGTGAAATAGAGATTTAGCTGGCAGGCCACGAGCGCCAACTTCCACCGCGTGAAGGTGAACAGTGAAGCCGTTCCGGGTTACGGCATTTGCAAGATCATGGTATTTATTTAATTTGTACTCGTGGTCTTTTGGGATATTTGATTCCCATGGAACAGTTAATTCTACAATAAGAGCCACCTTCCGAGATACAGAGTAAAGAGTTATATCTGGACGGAGGGCTGTGCATCCGAGACTTTCAGGGAATTTATACTGCTTAGAGATATTTCACTGCATTTCGTAAAATAGTCGAGGTATGTGTGAGAGATCTTGGGATCATTCTAGATAATAAATTGCTATTTGCGGAGCAACAAAATGTTGGTATTTGTACTTAGAGCATCTACTCTTTTCAGGTCGGCCGATGCCATAAAAATACTATTTAATTCTTAATAACAAATAATTTGGAATCTGGTCATTTGGAATCCGCAATATAAAACATATATTTCCCGTATCGAGGCAATTCATAAACGGATGACTAAGCGATTAAATTTGTTATATTTTGTAAAACCATCTTCGTAAGCAGAGTCGCTTCGGTTTCATAAGATGACGTCGTTAGAAAAGCGCTGAAGCATGATCGACGCCGCGACGCAGTATATCTGCAAGGTAATTAACCCATTTTTGCCCGGTACCAGATTCCGTTTGAATTTTTAGTTGAATTTTGGAACCTAGGTTAATTTAGGGCTAATCAAGAAAATTCCGTTGAAATTTTCCGGCTATCTCATACGGTTTTCCCGATAAGACAGGGGTATTTTATGACCCCTTGGGCCAATACATATAAATAAATGAAATACATAGTTTTATTGAACAAGAAGAGAAATGTTTATTAGAAAGCAATATTAGTGCATTATTTTTACAAAATGTTTATTTAAGAACATTATTTATGCATGAAATATTTATCAAAACATTGTGGATGCAAATTAACATCGCATTTGATACAAATAAAGGGAGTTTTGGTTTTTTTACAAAATTTGCATCGACGTGGTGGAATGCCCTTCTCGCGTTGACTCGGAAAATGGCGTGATGCATTCTGATTGGGTAATTGTGGTGGCACTATTGAAGCAGGAACATCATCGATAGCAGGCTTGTCCGCCGACAAAAGAGCTTGAGTTACTTCGGATCGAAATTTCGGTTAGGACATCGGTTTATTCACCTCGCTTTGTGCCACCAAGCAATGCAACTTCCAGGCATTTACCACCATGTTCGAGAGCGTATTTGTTAAAAGTGGCCACCAGCATTTTTTGCTGCGGATTCCAATACGATAATTCCCCAAGGCGTTGTCGTGGAGTTCGACGCCTCCCATGCCTTGATTGTATTCCTTGATCATTCGGGGAACATTGATTGATGTTTACATATTTCTTTTGAGTGCGATCATAACGCTGTGCTGTGGCGAGCGCATTATCTCGCCACCGGACCACAAAGAGTTTCTTTTCCGCCTAATATAATGTTTTACACTCTCCTTATTTGAGTTTATCGGGCAACTTGGCTCCATCAATGCAGGTTACTCGAACTGTTCCTATTGAAAAAAATCGACTATCGCTTAGAAGGCACATGAGGTGAAACGAAGTGGAAAAGTTGACGAAAGAAATCCGATGAGCGGAGGGCGATGAAACGTTCTCCAACAACTTGAGTACAACATCAGGCATCGAGGCATTGCACCGCGCACAATCGGGTCGGGACACCCAGGCCCGGTTCAAGCGACCAATAGAGAATCAAGAAAAAGGCTGAACAATTTTGCTGGCGATTTTCCAGCTAATTGCCTTGCGATGCCTTCGATTTGGTATGCGTTAATGTCCTTGGAATATTGAAAGACACGCTTCCGCCAAGTCGTACGACCGTATTTGGCCAGAGATTTGATTTTTTTCGACGACTGCATTGGTTCATCCTCCTCTAACTCTTCCGATTCGTAGCCAGCCGTGTCCGCCGCCGCCGTCTCATATTCTATTTCGACCATACTCTTTAATAATCTCGTCGCCTTTCGCCTTTAATAATCTCGTCGTTTATTGTTTCCTGGTCGCTTGCCTCATCTACGTCAGGTGGCACGTACACCACATTCACATCGGCTGAGCGATGCACTGCAGTCGTCACCTCATCCTCTTCATCAGATGATTGTTGTAATATCGTCATAATTTCATCGATTGTGATCGCCTTATGTCGCCTCATTTTCTGTGCATAAGCAAAACACATTATAATAATTTCATCATATCACATCGCAATCACTAATCGCTGTTATTTCACTCTATTTCTCTTTCAATTCATGTTACAGATAAACAATTGTCGTTTAATTCATAATAATTATACTTACAAATGCAGATGTCAATCCAAAACACTCTTGATTGCTATGTTCCGCACTACTGCAATAGCTAGAGCACTCAAGATCTAGAAACTTTTATTGTATAATTAAAACAGTAATGACTCTTCAGTATGTCTGTAGATATATATTTTCAAACAATTATTTCACCCCACCTAATTTTATTCACCCGTCGGCACACCTAATTTACGATCAGTGTCATCTTTTGTCGGATAGAAACAGGAGTAGAATAAGTTGATTAAATACAGAAACAAATAATTTAACAGCGAACAGATTCAATTGCGCGGTAAAATTGGCTTCTTTTCGTTAAATCTGTCAAAATGTCCGAAAAGTATTAACACATCGGCCCAAGGGGTCATAAACTACCCATGCGTTTTCTACGTCCGGTAACACAGGTATGGCAGCCACGCGGTGAATTCTTTATACATATATCGACAGTACCATCCTTTGGCTACATGAAACTATTTTTATTGTAATTATTTCAAATATTTTTATTTAAAAAAAAATATATTCAAAAAAGGCCTTTTTGGAGACTTTCAGAAATAAGGGGGTGGGGGGAGGGGTCGGTAGGGGCCAAAGTTATCGATACCTATAAATTATAGCCAACATTCCAGAGAATAGATACATATCAACAAATATTTTTTATTGTACCTAGTTTCATAGAAATAACTATTCTAGTACAGGGGTCAAAAACTGCCCGTCTGGGCCAAAATGGGTTAACAATCGTGTTGATGCAAGTAAAATCTTGAAGCAGATATTTTTTTTCGTGCCCCCTCGACAAGCTCGCTCTCATCGTTCCTTTCAACTGCCAATTGTCAATTCCAACTATGCACAAAATGCTTTTCTTTATAGAGCTTGTCATCTTTACAACTCAGTATTTATGGATGTTAATATATTTGCCACACCCCCAGAGACATTTAAAAATCTAATTATATTAGGACACATTTAAAATACAATTGAATTAAGTAATCTGTTTAGTATAAAAATATTTATTCTCATCTTTTCTTTGTATTTACATAGATTATTCCTTTTTTAATTATTTTTCTTTCTCATAATGTATTACATTACATAAATATATTTTTCATTTTTATTCTTACTATCTATTTATTAATTAATTCATTAATTACCATATTATTATAAATATTTATGTATTTATTTACTGTTTTTTGTGCATTATTTACTTTTTTTAACACTTTTAATACTTTGGACTGTTTATTAACAATTAATTCACAATTATTTGTTTGTTTTTTTGAAAAACAAAAAATAAATAAATATGTTTTTTTGTACTGTCTGTTTACCGAATTAAATAAAGTAACGAATCTGGATGTGTACGAGTATATTAAATATTCCGTACTAGTATGTAATCAATGAATATGCCAATGAAACCGGGTCACCAACATATAAACCAACATACACCTTAATATCTGAGAAACTTAAAAGGGGTGTAAGTTACTTAATTACTACAATAATATACTTTTAAAGAAAAATATGTTTTTCCTAAATTAACGTACCGTGTAAAGCCGACTTTAGCCAACGCAACTATCTCTTTGATCAGTGGCGTAACTTAAAAAAATGGGCCTCGGTACAAAATTTAACAAAATGCCCCTCACGCTACTTACTTACATTAATTATGGCATATATTATGCAATTACTGTATACCTAGCTTGATTACATATTTATATTGAACCTACATTATAAATTGGCGTATTAATTCGGGGATATTACATAGAACATGTTGCGGAATAAGTTCTTAAGAACTTCGGCCTGACACGCGGGATCACATAGAACCATTCTTGAGGGAGAACGTTCAAAATATTGTAATGCTATATTAATGCGACGCTTTAATGTTAGTTTAAATACTGATTTATATTTCTCCACCTTTGAATGTTGGTGAGAATAACAAAAGGTAATGCCAATTTTTATTACTTTATTTTGAGTACAAATACCAAGTACGAAACTGATAAGACTGAACAATACTTACCTTACATTATTAGTAATGTACCATTTTTTGCATATCTACATATGTACATTAAATAATTAATGCATCATTCCTAGCTAGATAAAAAATACGAACAAATACATTTCTAGAATGGTTTTCGTCTTGATTTGCACTCTGCAAAATCATCGATCAGTTTTGAGACAGCCATTTTTTTCGTTTTTTTTAGCTTCCTAGCACAGTTAAACGTCGCCTAGGTTGATCGTAGAAAGAAATTCCATTTTGGGCCCACGAGCTACTGTGCTCGCCAGCCGAGTGACAGAACAGAAACAAAACCAAAAACAAATGCTGTGAATTCGTAGCTCGATTCTCAAAAAATATATTATTGGTTTTCGCCTTTTTGGTTGCATTAATTTTCAGCAACCGAGAAGTTTATTTATTTATTAGAGTATTATTAAATAGTCTACAAAATACTTTTCATTTGAATAAACCAGCCCTCTTATTTTCCGCGATATTGGTGACCTTTAATATTGGTGACCCGGATTCATTGCTCCAGTGTAAAATAGTGATTTTTTTGGTAGAATTTCTAATATTGTCTTTCCAAATAGGAATAACTATACTGAATTGGAACCATAAATAGAAATGTAAATAATGTATATTTTTAAAAACGAAATCGCTTGTTTAGCTTCCCTGGCCAGCGACACCGTTCGCGAGTGTACCGCGGCGCGCACCCATACACGCGCAGAGGCCGCTCATGTACGCAGTAAGGCAGGGTTCGCCTAATGCGCTCAAAATATTTTAATAAAATTACATCCTTTATCTCCGCCCTCATTCCTCTTCGCGGACTACCAGACGTGCTGCTGTTTGCCGACCTTAAAGCTTTGTACGATTGTTTCGCTTTGGTTTCGGACAAGTCTGAACGTGCGGCGCGTTGGTGGAAGGCATAGATATAATTTGTGATTAAATTATTAATAAATCTGATTACCTTAATCAAATAATATATGTGGTATTTAGCGCTGCTGATTGGTATTTTCTTGTACGGTAGTATGACGATACGTTAGAGCTTCTAGTTAAGCCGCCGATTACTATGCGCGCGCGATGACATTCTTTAAGGGGACAGTCCTGAAACCTAATTATTTTGACTCGTGCAGCGATGAATCAGCACGATGAAACAATACTTTTACTCGGAATATTTCGTATTGCATCATTTCCCGGCCTATATAAACCGGCGAAAAAGCAACCAAAGTATCATTTCTCGAGTGATCACCTCCCCCAAGGTAGCGACGGCATACTCGGTAACCCTCTCACGAGGTCGCTCAATGAGTCCGGCTCCTTGGTTTCCTTTCCTTATCTTTTCCAGTCACGAAGCATCAGTCTGCAATCCCACAGTACAAGATACTAAGAGCACAAATACAATCCTCATCCATATACCCTCGTAACTGCAGTCGCGCATCAATACACTCACGACAACATAACCTATTCGGGAAGCGTTATAACTGGCAATATCAAACTTTCAATCGATTCAATAAATACCTTCTGCTTCACTCAAAACCGCCTTTCAATACCGAGTTAACTCGTAAGTCGATACCACCACCTCACACCGAACAACTTGGAGTCTAGTGAGGGGTGGTCCCTCACATTGGTTTCTGCCATTCTGCCATTTTTACAGGATTTCCCAATAAAAAAGAAGTGTCGTGTGTTCAGAGTTCTATGTATGTTTTCCGTTTCTTTATTCGATTTTTATTATGTCAAAAAGTTATCGACAACGTAGTAAAAAATTTAGTCCCGATCTTTGTGGGGATTACTTCTATCCAAAAACCTATATCTGCTTTACCGTAGTCTTATAATATGGTACCTGCGACTTCCGTACGCACGTGGTCGCTGGTCGCGCGAGCGACTCGGCGAGTCGCCCCGTAGTAGGCGCTTCCAGCAAAGGGATGATGCAACGTGGCGGACGGCGCGTTGCGTCATAGCAGCATCGCGGCGCAGCAGAGACATTCCCCTCTTTGTCGGCGGGGTCGCCGCGGCGGCGTTTGTCCGTCCGTCCGTTTGTTTGTTTGTTTGTTTTGTCCGTCGCGCGAAATAAGAAGATTTAAATAATTTCATAATGAGCGCGCTGCGGGGCACTTATTAAATTTTCGAAAACGCGCAGCGGAAGGCGAACCGTGCATATTAAAAGCCGCGTTTGTCGACCACCGCTTACCTTCCGGCTACTGCCGGGCCCCGTATCTGTTTGCTTTAACCCCAGAGAGATTTCCCCCGCATAAGGATTTTTGCGACACTCGCGCATAAATAAATACGCAGAATTTACTAATGGGCGAAAATGTAATGCAGTATTTAAAAACGGTTGACTGTTCCTGACGTTGCGTTAAATTATCTGTGCATCAAGCTAATTCTATCATAGGACACCTTATGAACTGCAGGGTAAATAAGAGATCAACATTACTATCCAATGATATAATAAAAACAAGTAAATATAATAAAAGGAATAAAAAACACGACTGCCGTTACAGAAAGTTATCTATTATATTTATAACTATTTTTATTACGATTTGTTGTGAAATATTTGTGGTTTATGTATTTATCCATATAGCTACATGTATATTTCCGGAATGTACACAATCAGTCCTTTCGTTTGACACTAAAGACGATACATTTATGTTTATTTATTGACATTTGGACATTTGGACATTTAGACAACTACTTACTTCATATTTTATGACACTCAATATGATATAATGATTCTAACAATATCACACACTTTTAAATCGGTCCAAGTTTTTAGAAGTTATGGTGGAATAAAGAAACGGAAAACATATACAGATGAATCTGAACACATTAAACCAATTCCATCGATTGCGATCGCGATTTAGGAGCGCATTGAATTTTATGTTCCTCCTCGCCATGTTCGATAGTATCGACTATTACCCTGTGGTGAAAACCAACGCATCTCTGAATGCATTTCTATACAAAGCGTGTCATAGATACAACACAGACGTTTCAAGTGTGGACATATTACACTCATCAAAAACCTATTATAAGAATTCAATTAAAACAAATCTAGAGTTTTTATTTCATTTGGTTTATGGACATTATTTATTTTAAGTATATTTATTATAATAACTACATATCATACCTAAAATTAAATATAAATATATTTATATACATACATAATAATTTTTGATGTATTTTAACTCTTCCTTTCACATCGTTTTCCATCCCGACTCTTCCCATTCTCAAGCGGAAACAATATATTATATCATATTGCGTTCATTTTGTTTGCTTAATATTCGGAATCAAATTAATGATTTCTTTTACGTTTAAATACGTTTTTAATGCATTGTATGTAGTTCTGTTTGGTTCCAAAATAAAATAAAATACATAAAAATAAGTAAGGACCCGGGTTCAATCCCCGGCTAAGTCACAATTTTCCGTTGGGAAAATAATTAACGGAATTGCATTTTCAATTGTGTCGATCGAGTGCAATAACACACACTTTCACACATGTTACAAGTGCATATACACATAAACACGTCCATAGTAGGGTTGGTTGTTAGATATTGTCATATAACAATAAACACGCCCATTGTGATATTTCACAATAACTAGTGGAAACAAACAAACAATTTATTTATTTATTTATTTATTTATTTAATTTAACAATTCATTTACAAGTGCACAAGTATCACTAATAATCATATCAATAAAAAAATATATATAATTAAAATGAAAATTAAAATTAAACACGGCCGATATGAGCATTAGCATTTAAGTACTGCTGCTGCCCAACTAAGTGCCAGGACTTGTTCCAGGGCAGCTAGCTCTCTAGTTTTTATAGGTATCACATATATTCGGCAATGAAATAAAAAAAAAAAAATAAAAAATAAAAAGGAAAAGAAATATATATATTCCCGTCACCATTACAAATTATAACTAATAATCACTAACTAATGATCACAATAGGAAATAAAACACAAAAATAAATAATCGTGTTAATAAAATAAAAATAAAATAAAATGTCAAATGATATCAAACAATAGTCACCAAAATTTATGAATAAGTAATAGTAATAAATAAAATAAAAAAAGTCAAAGAAAACAATAATAATAATAAGAAATGTCAGGGATAATTGTCTCGGTATATTAATTTGTGGATATTTTGCCGGGCGTCATATTTTAGCCAGGAATCAATTTTGGCTTTAAAAGAAGAAGAAGACTTCGGCACATACATTTTTAAATCTTCATCTAGGATATTAATGATCTGGGGGCTATGTACACAAAATGCCTCTGCCCAAAAGTGGTCTGCATTCGAGGGACGTCAAAATGTATAGTTCGGGATTGCCGCGTGCAGATTGTTTGCTGGGTTCTTATTGCGGTCTCTAAATTAGTATGATAGTCACAGAGTGCCGTTTTCACGTATAGTTGAGGTACATCTAGCACGTTATATTCTTTGTAGAGATCATCTGAAGAGTATCTCCAAGGCTTTCTCTTTATAATTTTAAGTATTAGCTTTTGAGCTCTAATCAAGGGCTCCATATGAATTTTCGCTGCACCTCCACAATGTATAATATATACTCTGCTAGCATATTACAAGAACGTACTACAAATACAGAACATACTAAACTGCGCTACCCTCAAATGTCTAGAAGATGTAACCGGCGTAATATGTTTTTGGAGAAAAACAACTTAAAAAAATATTTTTTAAATATAAGGTGATAAGGCAAACTACAGGGGTGCTAGAAACTAGCAAATAAGTTTATATAAACGCTTAGCTTTCCTTCATTGACTGAAGGTTTAGTAATTAAAACAATATATATATATATATATATATATATATATATATATATATATATATATATATATATATATATATATATATATATATATATATATATATATATATATATATATATATATATATATATATATAAAATGTAAAATAATTGAAAAACTCTATCATAAAAGTATGTAGGTACAATAGATGTAATTACCAAATACTGCAACCTAGGTTTTCGTAGTATTTTGCAAATATATTTTTATGTTATGCTACGTAAAGAAGTGAAACGTATAATTACTATGAGCCAAACGCAAGCCAATATCAGTGGACTTTTTGACAAACAATGGAATCTTACAGGTTGAATAGTTTTATCTTGATAGACTTTGGGTATATCAAGAGCCGTCGATTACAACTCATAGTATGATTCCAAAAAATATATGAAATTATTCGACAATAGCTGATAATTATTTGACCATTATTTGCAACCATCAGGGTTGCATGATTTTATAGTAATAAATATAACTTCGTATCATACATCCTAAATAAAACATACAAAAATAAAATATAACCACACGATATGATGCACACCAATGAGGGGAAACAATTAAGCCATATTCTTATAAATTGTTAAACCTGGGTTGCTGCCTTTTGCTATTTTAGGGCAGCTAGTCATAAAATAATATATATAGCCTCAGAATATGTAAACATTACTTGTCCTTATAAACAAATTTGGATTATTGTGGTTCATACATTGTAGGTACACGTTGAATTTTAAAGTGATTTAGTTAAGAATATTTCAATTCCTAATTACATGTTGTTCCATAACCTTTTTATTGAGTTTTAACTATTACTATGGAAAAACCTATTTATTTTTGGAGTTTATTTGAGTTTTCTACTTAAGAATCGATTTCATTTGAATCCCCCGGTAGGAGAATTTGATGGATAGTAAAATCGAACGTTGACAAAAAGCGTTACGTTTAATGTCAGTAAAGTTCGAAATTTGAAAAGAGTGTAACAATACCCAACAGGAGACCATAACTTAGATGAAGTTTGTCAGCTTCCGAGCCAAACCATACTGACCATACAATTGTCAAATTATGAAATGAGACAGATATCAAATCAGCAGATTGCAATCTGAGAGAATCACACTCCGATCGCGCGTCGGAGCTGACACGCATATTTTTTTATAATATAATAAATGAATTAAAATCAAAGTCAAAGTCAAAGTTAAAGTCAAGTCGAAGTCAAAGTCAAAGTCAAAGTCAAAGTCGGGGTTGAAGTCGAACCGAGGTCGAAGTGAAAGTCAAAGTCAAAGTCAAAGTCAAAGTCAAAGTCGAAGTCGAAGTCAAAACCGAAGTCAAAGTCAAAGTCGAAGTCGAAGTCGAAGTCGAAGTAGAAGTCGAATTCGAAATCGAAGTCGAAGTCAAAGTCAAAGTCAAAGTCGAGACCGAAGTCGAAACCGAGGTCGAAGTCGAAGTCAACGTCGAAGTCGAAGTCGATGTCGAAGTTGAATTCAAAGTCGAAGTCAAAGTGAAGTCGAAGTGAAAGTCAAAGTCAAAGTCGAAGTCGAAGTCGAAGTCGAAACCGAAGTCAAAGTCGAAGTCGAAGTCAAAGTTGAAGTTGAAGTCGAAGTCAAAGTGAAGTCAAAGTCAAAGTCAAAGTCGAAGTCGAAGTCGAAGTCGAAGTACCTACATAATATTAAGCACATGATTCATTAATAGTATCAGTATCAATTTATTTATTCAGAATATACAATAAATCATGCTTTAATAATCACTTAAAGCTATGTTACATTGTTTGTATCATATGAATGATAAATAAACGTTTATCTATAACTTTTGTGACATTGCAAGTTTTTAAAAGTTATATTTGATCTCTGATACAACGACTAGAACCCTCTAATTATATCTACTATTAAATTGTAACAAAATCTATATCATTTATTATTAAATATTAAATGTTAATTACTTTTCGTATCTAGATTTCACCATACAAGTCGAAATAATTGAAAATATACAATTCGCATTGTCTGTATTATAATTAATATTATTAAATATGGGAGGTAACCTTTCTGTACCCACTGGGATTATTCGCATTAATTTTTCAGTGGATCTGATCCCAAATTTCATTCAGCTGGACCAACCAGTATAGCAATATCGTGACCCCGAAACAAATCTACCATTTGAATACAAACATCGCATATATTATTTCGTCATGCTCGGCCATTGGGGAGGGATTTTTGAATAAGCACCTCTTTAATAATTAATTCGGAATATGTGATTAAATTTCAATGAAAGGAGAGAATATTAAGGTTGCGTATAGGTCGATTATTACATCTTGAGTCAGTTGAATATATTTCTGTGTAGGGTTATACTAGGGAATTTGAGACACTTCCATTTTTACTCGCTCGAGGACAGGCTCGGGTTTCGGATATGGTTTTCTTTTATAAAATAATGAATAATACCATCGACAGCCCATACCTCGTGGAAAAGCTGACATTTTTGGCTCCACCTCGAACTATTAGAGCTCCTCGAACGTTCGAATTGGAACGCGCTAATACGAATTGTGCACAAAATTCCCTTATTTATCATCTAATGACCTTATATGATTAAATGAATTATTCTCTATATGACTAGGTTGGTACCTAGTTGGTACATATAGACATTAATTTATTTAATCAATCTGTTTATATAGAAATGCGCACAGACCTTAATTTAGTATTTATTTTTTGACCATTCATATATGTATCTATTTTCTGTATTCATTTACGTATTTATTTATTTAAGTAATTATGTACCTATGTGTTATATTGATAGATGCATTTATGTAAGTACGTTTATGTGTGTATATGAATTGCGTTTGTGTTTTTATATATATGTATGTATGTATGTGTGTATCTTATATACGAGGTGTGGCAATTAAATTCGAATAATTTAGTTGCGGCGTGCGAACTGGCAACACTGCATGACTGCCGCGCATGCGCCTGGTTACATGGGTCCTTCCACTCAGTCGCTGCGAAGATTTCATGGTAATCGCACGTCTGGTTCGTTTTTTACGGGTGTTCTTCGGAGACAAGTTTTTTAACTCTTAAGACTTAAGTTTTCGCGCAAAGTGCTGTGATCCAATTTTTTGTCCTAACTGTTGAAAACCTGCAGCAATCCTACGAAAATTACCGCATGTGTATGAAGATGAGTCTCTGCCATAATCACGTGTGTTTGAATGGGCAAAACGGTTCAAAAATGGTTGTGAATCGTTGGATGACGATCCGCGGTCAGGAGCGCCAATTCTCACACGCACAAACGCAAATGTCGACCGTCTTCGAGAGCTAGTCCTGTCTGACCGTCACCTAACCCTTCGTGGGTTATTATATGAGATATAAATAAAGAAACAACTGGGAAGATGTTACAGGAAAATTTGAATATGCGAAAACTCCAAAGATGGTGCCCAAATTTCTCACAATCCAACAACAATATTTGGCGATAAAAAGTATCCCAACGTTACCTCATCCACCCTACAGCCCCGACTTGGCCCCCTGTGACTTCTTTTTGTTCCCTAAAATGAAGAGTCATTTCAAAGGAACCTACCATGGCACCATAGAGACCGTCCAGGAGGCTGCGACCGTCGTCTTGAAAGGCCTTAATTTAGAGGACTATTAAGGCTACTCTCAATCGTGGAAATATTGGAAAGGTTGTTCTGCGTTAGGAGGGGACTACTGTGAAGGCTGTTAATAAAGTTTGGTTGCTAACTTGATTTGCCTGTATTTTATTTACAAATTCTCGCAATTGAATTGCCACACCTCGTATGTATGTATAAAATATACACCATTCCCCTTAAATGCCTTCTCCTCCCGATCCTGAAATTTTAGATAACTCAGATTAATTAAATTCAATTAAAATCGTTTATATTTTTTGTAACAGGTTGAAAACAAGTAAATGGCCAAACATTAATTGTTACCATCACGTATGTATGTAAAATTGTTTAAAGCAACGCTGTATGTTTTCTTAAAAAATAAAATAAAAATAAAATTATAATCTGTATTAACCTTACTTTGAAACAAATAACAGAGCGGTATGCCATCGAAGGGACACGACTACAAGAACAAATCCCTTGTCTCACTGCTGTCCCCCAGGTTGCGATATTCATTTTATCCTTCTGCTCAATTTTCGTTCAGACAAATCTCCATAGGATTGGGCGAAATTACCTTTGATGGGCAGCGGCAGGCCAATTTGCGCAAAAGCCATACGGCCGAGTCATGGTGATGTTTCTTTTTTATCGTACCTTCATCCTAATACGATAATCTTTTTTCCGACAGTGTAAACATCGTGCAAGGGTTGCGTTAACCCCACAATTGACCACCGGAAGGGCGCTCTTTTCACTTGACATATTGGGTTGTTGCCACGATTGGTAGCCATTCAAAAAATATTGTTTTCAATAATTTAATTATCAAACACGATAGTCTTTTCTTCGCAGATTCAAAGAGGTTTAGGTGTAATATGTACAGGGAGTCTCAGGACTGTACCGACAGATTTTAGATGTTGATTGCTTTGGTCAACTCCTACCAAAATAACAAAACATCTGTTTAGTAAAATCTCATAGAAATTTTTGGTTTTATAACAACAAATATTTAGTAATAAAATTAAATTAAAGTACAAAAATTCTAAGAAATGTATAAAGTTAATGAAATCAATAGTTCAATACTAATGAATCATACATGCAGTTTTAAACCTGCAGTATATATAATGCCGGTATAAAATTTTACAACACATAGTTTTTTCGATTATCTCAGAATGATCCTTTTGGAACTAAAAGTCTTTTTAACAAAACCTATCCATTAACTACACTAAATAATAACTAAAGTAGTATACAGGGTGTTATGAATTGGGAAAGCAAAAATATCACGTCTATTATTGAAGCATCAACCCTACCAAAAGTAGATGCTTGACGTATCCTTGCATTGAAAAAGGATTGGAAATGATAGGCAGCTTTGCTCTCATCCAGATTGCTAATTCCATTTGCTACATCTACAGAAAGGCTTATAATATTATGTCGGGGGTAGAGGAGCTACTGCCGCTCTAAAATGGATACCTGAGATTAAAATATGGAGCATGTATGGACACCGATATTTTATGAAATCGGAGACTATCGCGGTTGTTTGACATTATAAATAAGATAAAAAACGATTTTACCGCGTTAATTTTGTAGCACCCGACGTTGCAGCCGCCGTTGTCTAGGGTAGACTGAAAGAGCTGTCAATCCGTTGTTCTGCGGGTAGGCCGTATACCGCTGTCGCCACCGCGTAAATTATAACAGTGGTGGGGGGGGGGCGAGATCGACGCGCGAGAATCCGTCATGCATACAATACTCACTGTAAGGAATTTAGTAAAATAAACATCTAAATAATGTTTAACCTGGGCTCAGAGAGTGTTTACCTAAGTTTAGACTTAATTCCTAAATTGCAGTTTTCTTTTATGTTGTGCTCTTGCATTTGAATGTGTATGTAACCAATAAATAAATAAATAAAGTATATATAATATGCATTCAGTCGTACAGGCATCGCGAAACCGTGCGATGTGAGTGCATTCTAATGCATGAACCGCTATCTATCTCTATACATTTTCAGTCATATAATGCGATGGAAGTCATATAATGATAGAAATTTCTCGACTAAATCACAATAATCAATGCTGAATTCCATATCGTCATGCATTTTCATTAGAGGTCCGACGCCACTCGTCGCTTGCGACCGCCAAGCGACGTGCCGCGGGCGCCGAAAAGACACGCCCGCGCCGCGTCCCTTCTGTCTGCCAGTATTGGCTCGTAAGTTACAATGAGGGCATCTCCAAAACGCGTCCCATCCACGCCACGTCCGCTCCCGATGCCCGCGCCACGTCGCCCCTCTCTGAACCTCCCCTCATACTTATAAAAAAGGCAGCAATTTTATTTTGTTAAATATTCTAATTTCATAATATTTTGTAAATATGTTGTTAGGGCTTTATTGAGGATATTTTTTAATGACAATGAAAATTTTATTATTTCAAAGATTCATGTATGATCAATTAAATAAACTGATTTTGAATTCACAATTTTATTATGAAGATTACGAATTTTAAATTATATATTTTCCTATTTTATATGCGGTTCTTGTTTTTTTTAATTATATATTTTTGGTGATATTTTTTATGTAATTTGTTTACCTTTAGTTTTGGTGCCGATTTAATCCTGTCTGTTTCAGTTATTTTATTGTATACCTTTTCTAAAACATTATGTTAGTTCAGGCCATTTAAATGCATGTTTCGATGTTTTATTTAGTATAGAAAGATGGTTATTCTTTTGTTTCTTTTAACTTTGTGTCATTGGCGAGCCAGTGAAATACTTATGTCAATTAATTAGATATTTTAAACTTAGCAAATAAGTAAATAAATGACAAACTCTTACGGTAACAAGGATTTACGAGAGTCATTTATTTCTGTCATTATCACCATATTGATATTACATCATTATGTTACATCATAATTCGGACAATATATGTAATTCTATTTCTATATCTAAAGAAGCAGGCTGTATCCACAAAAGATGGTCGCAGTGATGAGAGGAAAAACACAGGTTTTATTAGAGTGGCCTGGTCTCTTGTTTATGATTCTGTGCGAAGAGCAGGTTCCCAAACTTGAGTAGATTTTTACCTCAGCGGAGAAGAAAGTAAAGAAACACACATATTATTATTTAAACAATTTATTATCTATTTTATTAATTGTATACAGAGACGCTTACCACCGAGTTGTTTGAGTAAAGAGCTCTAGAGAGTGAGGAAATATCGCAGTTTACTACAGGAAATATCGCAAAATGACGTCGGAATGTACATTCGTGGGATTGAAAGAAACGTTTGATAAAATGCTGATGGCGAAAGACGCAATACGATTTCTGATTAATTATGTTGTTTAATGGGTCAGACCAAATTTGAGAGAAAAATGTTACAAGTGTTACAAGTGTCAACATATTTTAAAATTTTCTCACCTCTAAATAATAATTAAATAATAAATTTATAAGAATATAGTGCAATTCTACAGTCTGGATTCACTCGCGGTTAACACGGCACGCGTCCCGAAGGATCTTATCGGTCTGAGCTGTTCACTTTAAATATTCGACCAGCTGTTCACTTTAAATATGGACAAAGTCGACCATCGAAAATAAGCGAGCTGTCGTTACTGGCTGGGGGCAGCTCGACTTTGCTGAAGATACATCTGACGACTTACTGAAGGTGGTGGTGGATTTGACTGACCAGCCGACCTGTCGAAGACTATATGCAAAGACTCTCAGAAAGAGGTTACCACAAGGTATAACGGACGATCAATTGTGCGCTGGAAGCTTAGGAGGACGAGACTCTTGTGGAGGCGATAGTGGTGGACCTCTGCAAGTGACGATAGCTGACAACCAATGCCTCTTCAACATAATCGCCGTTACCAGTATTGGAAAGAGCCCTTACGGAAGTACCAAGGGACCTGGGCATATATACTGCCGTGAAGAGTCATGTGAAATAAATGGCGTTTTAGGAGTATGTCTACCGCCGGAAAATTGTACAAAAACTGACGGGGATTTAAAAAGGGAAACTATCACAATTTTGTATAATGTCGGAACAAGAGACTGTATGCTGTATTCAACACAGCCCCATGAGCAACAACACGAGATCATCAGAAAACCAGGATAAATCCAATAATGCATCTTCCACATCACCGCCTACTATAACAACTACCAATAAGTCACCGGACATCTCTACAATAGCTCCAGAAAAACCTTAAACATCGCCACAAGCCAATTTCATAAATGACAGTGTGGATAAACGAACTAAATCCGAAAAAATAGCTCTGCAATTTAACAATGACAGCCATTGCTGCGTTGGCGATTAATTAATTTATTTTATTGTATCTGCATCCAAACATTTCTCTGGTCGTAACGGTCTCCGTTCCATCGGGTTCAGAAGAGGGAGGAAGAGAGAGTGCACCCGTGGTCGCGCGCCCACCTGTGCACTATAATATAGCCTGCGCACTTGACTGCTTCCAAACAGTGGACTCTGAGAAGACTAAAGAAGTCACTAGAATCTAAAATGCAGTCGCTATGGCCGAACACGGCTAGAAGGATATATAAGTGTTATATTAAAAGTAGTCACTAAATTATGCATTTTGCAAACCGTTACACTTTAATCTCTACTAACGTTACGCGTACGGTTCGTAAAGCGTCACATTTTACAGATTTCGAAGCCGTACCGCGCCCAATAACACGATTGCCCTCTGGGACCGAAACCCACAAAAATCGCGTTCTTCTGGTAGACGGCTGGCCTCTCGTAAATAATTAACACATCCGATTTCCTCCGACGAGGGATTTTAGAACCGAAAACATGGCAAAAAATGGTTACGTATTTTATTTTACCCCGAAATGAATTCTGCGACCTAACCACTGACCTTTCGCGAGGTTTTATGTTTTGAATAATATTTTTTTGGGAAATATATAGACGCCCTTATAGACGCCCAAATAAGTTTGAATACATTTCGTGTGGTGTTAGATTTAGCTGATTTATCTTCGGCGGGTAGTGTTATTTCGAAAACGTGATAACCGTTCATTTTAGATTCGGCTCTGACGTACTGCTCTGTCTCGTTCACACGAACCAATTTCCGATTTTAGTTCAAGGAAACGCAATCGAGCCCAATGAATGTTCCAATTGAAAACAATAATTTAACTGATGATAGCAATAATGACATGAAATTATTAGTGTCATCTACCGCATGTATGTATAGGTTGATTACATAACAGAATTAGAATGCTATTTATTAGTCTATTTGAACATTAAAGCGATTATTAATTATGTATTGTAACCTATAAACCAAATTAAAACCTGATATATTCATGTAAATAATATTAAAATAATAAGAACTATGATTTAAGACTTCGTTTGGTAATATATTACTATTTTACAATGGTGAATTAAATATAAACGGTATTTTTTTAGACATTTATTGATTAGTAATATACCCAACTGAAAACTTTAGTTCTTCTTTACATATCCTCCTGCAAGCTCCAAACACTTTTACCAACGATTTAGAAGCTGCAGTTTCTCTCTCATAAAAAGATTGAGGTTGACTTGTGAGCCAATTGCACACTTGCTCCTTGACTTCTTCATTACTTGCGAATCGTTTTCCTCCCAAGTGATCCCCTCAAGAGTGTCATGAGCTCCGTTTATTTAATATTTAAACGTCATCATCAGGATGGGAAAAGATGCTGTCTCACGGGCCGAAGGAACACGAAAGATGAAAATACTGATTTTTGTAAGTCCTCTTGAATCGAGGTTTGGGCGCCAGTGGCCTTCGGTGCGTGGGGAACAGCCGGAGCCTATGCAAAACTGCAAGCACAACTGGCCATCGTCTAGCGCAGCTGGCAATGGGGATGCAAGTCAATCCTTTGAGGAACCCAGCACTCAGCCGACGAGCCTTAATAACGGGTCGTGGGGAGCAAATCCTCAGGGCAAGGATCGACCTACGGACGCGAGAGCACTCCGGGGAGCGGACGACATTGATTTTACTTTGGGAGGATTGAAAGAAACACCGCTTCTTAAGGTGGGAACGTAGGGATTTGGCAAGGACGAGGGTCTCCGCCCGTGTGTTTTATACTTATATAAATGGCCACTAAACTTGTTAATTACCTCTGAGGCTCTTCCTGAGTGCCCTTGAGCGCGAATTTAGCAATATTCCTTGGTTCCTGTGAAAGATGTCAATCTCCGCGTATCAACGTACTGACGTCTACGCTCACGCCCTCTGACGGCCGTCTGTCGCACTGCCTGCGTGAACGATAATCGACCCGTTCCGCGTCGGTTCGGAACCTTGCTAAACCCCTGCTATATTTTATAAATTCTTCCTTGACGAGATGCGAATTTCGCCAGATATTAAATAATGAAATAAATATATATTTTGATTCTATGTAATTCCTCAGGCTGGAACCCCGCCTTTTCTTAATTTATTAACACCTGATTTTATGTCCTTTTTATCCCTGTTTTCGTGGTAATAAGATGAAAGAAAAATAAAGAGTTATAAGTGAAATGAGGTTTTATTCCAAAAAAAACGTGGCGGTTCTACAATATGGGTTTTTACCGCTTTTGCAGCGCGCGTGAGCGCTGTAGCTAAAATTATGAAAATATATTATAATTTAAAGAAAGAAAAGGTTACACTTTTGGATCCGTGCGGGTATGCCGCTCGGGATCCCTGCGGGACGGAATTTACCGCGTGTCCCGGGTTATATTTTTACAAGTTATATTACAAATGTGCTGATTCTAAAAATACGGCCCTCGTCTAATGTTAATGGTGAGCGGAGTGGAAAGGAGAGTACGTTTGAAAGGAATGAGTACGGATCGCTGTGATTGAGACCGATTTTGCCGAGCCGCGTAATGGCGGTCGGCGCAAACATTTGCAAAAGAAAAAATATATATACGGAATCTAATTTGCGCTTGGCGGCGCGGATTTACGGCCTAGGCGTTTAAGTGAGGATCTGAATATTATTATGGCATACTAGAAATTTAGAAAAACGTGGCTGCGCAGAGCGCGTGGAAAGAACGACCTTAACATACGTTTGTTCACACTTGCCTGGGTAATGGGAGATGTAGAAAGATGCCAGCGACCACTGCTGCTAGTTAAAAGTATTTACACTGATTTTACTACTGATTAATGAATAATGCTTTCTCATTGAGATATGGCTGAATAATGACCAGCCGGCCCGCGGCCGGAAGCCGCGGACCGCCGCTTCGATGACCGTTCTCCTCTGTGGTCCGTGCAAGAAGGAGGACCGTCTAAAATCGCCCGTTAAATTCGGTGCGTGAGAATTATCAAAACAATAGGGAGGGTCGTTGACCGATTCGCCGTGTACGGTTAATTGCTTATCGCATTATCGTAACACGGTGAATGGCGAATATAAAATATTTATTTAAATAGAAAATAATAACAAGCAATGAACCTTGGGCATTGCACGCCAGGTTGGATGAAGGAGTGGCTCCTGACACTCAAAAAGAAAATTATGGTCTAGAAGAAATACTACTAAGTGCATGAACTGCAAGCAAAGGAACGGTTTAGGAATGTGTCCTGCCTAATACGAGGAATCTATCAAGTACATTTTAACTTATTTGGTAACATATTCAGAAATATAATGCCTTAAGGCTATGTCGCAGAGGGCGATGAACAAAAATATCAGAATGATAAACAAAAAAAAAAAAAAAAACATAACAGTATGTATCTATGTAAACATATGACGGTATCTACTTTGTGCGTTCGCAATTGAGCCGAAACTCTAAACTTACTTAACTTAAATTATTTACTAAATTTTAACACTTAGCTGGTAACATTATCGTCTAAGAATATGAAAATAATTATTACATGATTTAAATGCAGATGAAGATTCTGCGATTTGCCTGATGGGCGTTGAGATTAATTTTCTCTGAAACGGTAATACAGTATAAGTGAAAAAAAAAATAACGTGAAGACGTCGTGAAAAAATAACGTGAAGTTGACCTCTTATGAGTCGTAACATTTAACATTTTCTAATTTAAACTTAATTTTAAACAGACCGAAACAGAATTTAAATAGAATTTCCTAGAAATATTTCTAATTAATGACGTTTTGATTTCTGCCAAGTTACTTTATACGAAATGGAATAATAAAAATAATAAAGAAAGATATGAACTACACTTTAGTCTTAACAAACAGTCTTTAAGGTGACGATTTTAACGTCCGTCGGATAACGTTTTCCGCTGGGAGTTTTCTGTAATTTCTTCCTGTTCTTCCTCTTTCTACCGAGTATCGATGCTCTTCTTAGTAGTGGTGCTGCGCTGATCGGTCGCTTGTCGCTTCGCCTCAAGATTACCCTGGCATGGGCATCGAGGCGCTTTGTATCCGTTCCTTGAACAATAAGGAGAAAACAACGAGTGATCAATTATTTGTCCTTACGGCAAGGGAAGGTGTTAATGTTTGACGAAGTTTTGCTCTCCGAGTGAAAGTACAATCTGATTTTGTGTCTCTGTCACTGTCGTTAATTGGCACTTTCTACTCCTGAGAGTTTAGGTCGTATTCAGGATTAGCGTCTGTATCACTAAAGTTTCGGAATTTCGTTTCTTCGCTGCTAATTGGTATTAGTTCTTCACTAATTAACTTTACTTTCACGATTTCCGTTTGTACTCCACAAAGTGTTGCGCTATTTGAATAGTCTTTCAGCTACTAGTGTGGAACGATACTTGCTCGTTACCTGACGATACCGGGTTGTGGTGACGTAGCCGCGGAGCGTAGACCAGTGGCCCTCGCAGTGCGGGCGGCTGCGCTCGCAGGCTGCCGGCAGGTCGGTATGCTCGTCTGCCGCTGGGCTCGCGACGGGGGACGGCAGTGGCCGTCGCGATTGCTGCCCCTGGGTAGACTGCAATGTACTGCACGCCGCGTCTCACGCTGAGGTTGCACGTTACTGGCAGCAACTCCGTCGTGAGAACGCCTTCATGCGCTACGTCGTGCGAATGGGGAGTGGCCTAGCGGCGCTTATCTCAGACCCATCGCACTGACGTTGCTGCATGTCTGCGCCGAGTTTGTTGTCACGTTCGGTTTTGACTGGGAGGCCTGTTGGCGTCGCTGCAGTCTTGGTTTCCAGCGTTGGTGGTAGACTCGTTGGAGGTACAGCACTTAACGTGGTATAATGTCTGGAATAGCATTTTTACGCAGCATCACTATTTATATTGAGGTCGCATACTTTGGAGGATTTGGGGAAGACGGAAGGCAGAATGTTCAAACCTTTGTTAAGTGTTCTTTTTCTATTATTCTTAATATTTCAAATGTATTAAGAGTTACTTAGGCTTATTTCTGTCGTTATTAGCAAATATTCTCTTTATAGCAATGTGAAACAATGAAAATTTTGAGTAAAACTCGTATAGATATGACATAATGCAATTATATATAGAGAAAAGAATTATTTTTTTTTGCTTTGCAAGTGGTCGGGCTATATATATAGAAAATTTTCCTAAAATGAAGGAATTTTGAGAAAAATAATATAAATGAAGAAAATGAACATGTATTTTATGATTAAACTTGTCTACGCCTGCCTGTAATTCCTGATTTTAAAAATAATAAATGAACCTTTGGTGGTTATGAGATGATTTGTAATGTGCTTGAAGTTGTTCAATATTTGATTGAACGGATTATGGGATGAACGGCTATTTGTAAATAGTAAATATATATAAAAATAGTAAAAAAACTTCAGTAATCGGTAAGAAAATAGTAACCGTTAAGATGCTGTAAAGAACAAAAAAAATATACATATTGGGGGTTATTCCGGGAATCACAACGATCTGCATCATCAGGGAATAGAATGATATTCGATTAGTACCCATATATAATATAATATGATACAAACGCTAGCAATCGCTAGTACCTTGCTCACCGATTGTGAGCTATAAATATATATAATAAAGTATTTATTAATAAAGTAGGAAAAATATGGCGTTTCTGGAGAATAATGTCGTTGTAAAGTAAACGAATAAAACAATATAATAATAAATAAACTGTAAGAAAAAAGAAGTGTTGCCTGATATCGGACTGTTTTTAATCGGACTGCTTCTCGTATTGGATGAACTTTGGGAAATCGTGATTTTAATTCTCGAATTTCCCTGTGTCTTCCCTCTCGAAGTGCCGTTAATATAAAGATAAAGATTTTTTTAAAAGATCGTATAGTATAAAATTATAATATAAGATAAATATTTGAAGAACCTGTAATTTAACTGGGAGTGAGAGTGGCAGCTGTATACGCTTTTAATGTCGTTACGCTGGTTCTGGAGTTTGAAGACATCCCGGTCTATGCCCTTGTTGGTTTAGTTAGGATAATTTCTCTTCCAAGAGTTGGCTAGGATCTACCTGCATCTGTTTTACTTGTTGAAAGAAAATATTTAACTTGGAATGGTGAGTTCCTTTGAGCACAGAGTTTCTGCTGTATCTACCATTTGTTAAGTTGGAGAAAATTTTGACTGTGTGAGATTAATATTTTCGGTTTTTGTCATTGAGTTTTCCTTTCGCATCCTATTCATACAACTTTCTTACATCGACATTCATGGATTTCCTCTCATTCTTCATTCATACTAAAACGGAATGTCTCGTACCTATTTATTTACCTTGTCATTGTGGATTATATTTTAATTATTATACTTAATAATGGAACGAATCGGTTGATACGGCTAATTCTGGTTCGTTTATAGTTTTCTAGGGTTCGAATGGACAAACTAAGGAGCTTATTTAAATAAAAATTTCTTGCGAATGCCTATTGGGAGTTCATTGTAATGGACAATGTCCATCGGGCCCTAACCTTGGTTAGGGTGAAACGAAGTTTTTCTGTAGCTAATTAAATGTTCAGCGACGGTTTATGCTTACGATGGTTCCTGTTCGCTAATTAGGCCTGTCGACTGCATTCCGTGCGAAAAATATAAAAAATATCTCCCTATCAAAATCATCAAATGGAAGCAAGCGGAATTGTAACATTTTACTTGGACTTCCCGGTGTTTTTCTATTTTATAGAAAGGCTAATACCACCGAACCTTTCTCAATATATAAATAAATTGTACGCAAAATATGGTACTGATAAAAAATAGTTTAGGTAAAGAATGACTTCGCTTCGTAGGCTGCTATTTTAGCTTATCCGCAAGCGCTCTTGCTAAGGGAATCGGTCGAGAAAATAAAGATATGGTTATATGTATATAGAAAAATGAACAATATGTTGCTATTAAAAAAAAATTTAAAGGGGTCCAACCGGTTTTTAGCCAGGTTGGATAATATTTATTTTTATAAAAATAAATTATATATAATTTATTTTTATAAAAATATATGCGCAGTTGACCGTTTTTAATTTGCTGTGGTTCTTCGATATGTAATTTTTATAAAGTTTTTGGGTACTAATCTGGGATTTATATTTTGGGTTTTTAAGGGGATTTTTTATTTTATAATTTACTCATTTACTTGTTACTATCGTTTGGTCTTTCTTTATGGCTGTTTGACTTTCTTACCCTGTTCCTTATTGCTTTTTTATTTTAAATTTAATTTTTACCTCTGAACAGATGCGCTCTCCTCCCTTGCTCAGCGACCACAGGGTGTTTATTACTATTTTTACTTCCGATTTCGGCTATCAATTCCGGGCTAAGTCTTTAATATGGAATAAACCTTTATTAACTCCGTTCTCATCCATAATCTCATAAGCAACAGGTGACTTTTTTGACACTATTGTGCATTTTATGTACCGTGGTGCCAGCTTACTTGAGAAAAAGTCAATTTTTCTTGACTGCTGGTGGTTTTTGGCCCAAATCGTTTCACCTATTTTGAACTCTACGTGCTTGCGCCTTAAGTTATATCGTGTAGCGTTGTTTCGGAAAGCTTCCATTAACCTATCTCTTACTATGTCGTATGTGTCTGCTAATGTTCCGAGGCCTTTGGCGAATTCTTGCGGGGTGTCTACAGTTAATATTCCCTTTTCCCCCGGTATGTAACTTAATAAAGAGTGGTATCGGCCATCTGTATGAGTCTCGCGTCCATACATTAGATATACTGGTGTGAAGCCCGTCGCTAAATTGACATGATTGTTAAGCGCGTTTTGGATTAGCATAATGTATCTGTCCCAAAGCTTCTGATTTTTTTCCGTCAAGATGGATAGAGATGTTTCAATCGTTTGGTTGTACCTTTCTACCGTATTTGATTGTGGGGCGTATACGCATCCGTAAAATAATCTCGGTATCTTGTATTTTTCTGCTAATTGCCTAAATGCTTTTGACCTGAAGTATGTCGCGTTATCTAGGATTATTACAGCTGGGGTCCCGTAAGTTAGGAACACGCAGTTTTCTAGATGTTTTATTATACTTGCGGACGTGGCTTGTCTTAGAGCAAAAAGCCAGCAAAATTTAGTGAATACGTCTACGATTGATAGGATGTATGTGAACCCGTTAGTTGAGCGAGGTAAGGGACCAATTATGTCTAAACTGAGTGTGTGCATTGGCGTGTTAACCGCTTTTGGTGTCACCATCAAACCATGAGGGGGTGCCGTCCTGATCTTGTGGGCCTTGCAGGTGTCGCAATTTTTTATGTGTCTTTTGACTTGTTTCTGCATACCTGGCCAATAATAATAAGACTGGAGCTTTTTTAGTGTCTTAAAAACTCCAAAGTGTACCGCGAAACTTCCACTGTGGATATCCTTAATCGCATTTTCCCTATCTTTTGATCTCAGGACTATTTTCCATGGGTTTTGTCGCTGCTCACCTCTTTTTGGCGCGAAGTATCTGTATAAGTCATTTCCCTCCACCTTGTAGTCCGGTGCTGCGTATGGATCCTTCAGCGTTGTTGCCCGCATGTATTCATACCAGTCGTCTGTTTGTGGTGTGTCTGACATTGCTGCGCATGGTATCCTTGACAATGCATCTGCCACCACGTTCAGACTGCCTTTTCGGTGGACAATCTCCATGTCGTATTGCGACAGTAGAGTGCTCCACCTCGCCAGTCTACCCGTGGGGTTTTCTAGCTTTGAGAGCCATCGTAGACTAGAGTGATCTGTTATGACCTTGAAGTGTGCGCCCTCCACGTATGTTTTGTAGTGTTCGACCGCTCGTAATACTGCCATTAATTCTTTTTCAGTTGTTGAATAGTTTTTCTCCGCTGGACTTAGGGTACGTGAGAAGTAAGATACCGGTAAGTCGATTTTATCTTCCTCCGAGAATTGTGTCAAAGCTGCTCCGACTGCGATGTCGCTCGCGTCGCAATGTATGGTAAATGTTTTATTGAAGTCAGGACATATAAGTATTGGAGCTGAACACAGTGCTAGTTTGAGTGTTTGGAAAGCGTTTTCCGCCTCTTCTGTCCACTTGAAGTTGTGTTTTTCTCCCTTTTTCCCACCTGTCAATTTACAAAGGGGTGCGGCAATTTTGGAGTAGTTTTGGATGAATTTGCGGTAATAGCCACATAATCCCAGGAAGCTTCTAACCTGTTTGATGCGGTCTGGCCTTGGAAATTCTTTCACGCAGATAATTTTCTCTGGGTCCGTTCTGAGGCCTTGTTTGTCCACTATGTAACCAAGGTACTTCAATTCTTGTCGAAAGAACTCGCACTTTTTTAGATTTATCGTGAGACCAGCCTCCTTTAAGCTGTCTCTTACGCGGATTAGTGTTTCGATATGTTCTTCGAACGTACGTGATGCGACGATCAGGTCGTCCGCATAGGCGAAAACTCTGTTGTCGCATTCTGGACCAAACAGTTTGTCCATTAGAGATGCTAAGTCGCTGGAAGCGTTACAGACGCCGAATGGCAGGCGTGTAAAACAGTACATTCCTTTCCCAGGAATTGCGAAGGCCGTCTTGTAAGTGGATGACTTTTCCAGTGGTATCTGCCAGAACGCCTTAGATAGATCTATGGATGATAGGTATTTTGAATTACCCAAACTGTCGAGTATCTTTTGTGAGGATGCCATCGGGTATCGGTTTTTCCGGGTAACCTCGTTGAGTTTTCGTGAGTCCAGACATACTCTTGGGCTTCCATCTTTTTTCGAGACTACTACTATGGGGTTGCACCATGGCGATTTGGTAGGAACGATTACTCCTAGACGCAGCATTTCATCGATTTCTTCCTTTATGATCTTTTCTTTCGCTGGAGATAGAGGGTACGGTCTTTGCCTGATTGGTTCTCCCGTGGTTACGATTCTATGTTCTATTAAATGTGTTTTTCCCAATCCTCTTTTTTCGTAAGATATATCCTCGAATAAGTGTTTGACGTGGTTCATATGTTTTACTTGAAGAGGTGTGAGATTTTCGGAGTTTATGAGTTGTCCGTTGCTGGCGGCATCTAACTGTGAGAGTTGTATTTCCTGACTGTTGTTTACTGAAATTTTGACGTTGAATTTCCTTATAAAGTCTATGCCTAGTATTACGTCCTTTTCTATGGATGGGCAGATGAGGAATTGTATGTTTTCTGTCCTATTCTGGTATGTGACCGGTAACGTTGCTGATCCTATAACTTTTTGTGTCACGCCGTCCGCTGTTGAGAGGTGGTTTCTTGACTTTTCCAACCGTAGACCCTTTAATGCCCCTGCATTGTATGGATTTTTTCCTATTATGCATATGGCGCAGCCTGTATCGATGAGACCTCTATAGATGTGGCCCATTACCGTTATTTCTGCGTGGGGGCGTATGTCGTAGTCATGTGTGTTGGCCGAAAGCGTAAAGTTTTCCACGGCTGTACTTGCGTTTATTCCCTTCGGCCGTGGATAAATCCGTTTTTTGGCTGTTGGGGCGGTGGTGGTGTTTGATTGCATCTTGTGCACGAGTTCGTGTATGTGTTCGGTGTTTTGCATCTGAAGCACATGGGGAGCGGATATTTTCTGCAGTCATGATAGGTGTGTCCTAGGGCGTTGCATTTTTTGCATTGTTTGTCTTGCGGTGCTGCTCCTTGGCGCGGACTCCGGTTTCCGTAC
The DNA here is from genome assembly GCA_944548615.1 of Micropterix aruncella. Classification (NCBI taxonomy): domain Eukaryota; kingdom Metazoa; phylum Arthropoda; class Insecta; order Lepidoptera; family Micropterigidae; genus Micropterix; species Micropterix aruncella. Next base: position 5,697,030 of record OX155969.1, read on the forward strand.
GGTTGTTGGTTGTTGAATGGTACTCTCGTTTGATCGGTGGCATTATACTGCGGCTGGCTGCGGAAGTGGTTCTGCGCGAAACTCGCGGTTTGTGGAAGTGCTGCTATTTCCGCTGAGAACGGTCTTGCCGCTAGATCTTCTGCTGCGTAATGACTGTACTCGCTTATGTCTGCTACCTGCGTATTTCTTGAAGTTTTCGGTAGCGTGTGGTGTCGCACTTGGGTGTCGCTTACTGCGCTTGGCTCTGATGAGAGAGCGTACTGCTCGTAATTTTTCGCCAGATCGAGAAGGTTTCCGATATCTGTGAGTTTGGTGGTGCCTAATAGTGTGTGATAGAGTGGTAGCACATTTAACTTTACTATTTCCATAATCGTGGAGTCTTTTAATTTTGACGTGAGCCTGTTGTTCATTGTATCCAGGCGGGTGATGAAGTCGTTCATTGTTTCTCCGTTGATCTGTTTCGTATTCCTTAGGTCATTTTCCAATCTCGTCTGATAATTCAGGTGTTCATATTTGTTTATTAATGCTGCTTTCAACAATTTCCATGAAGTAGCGTAGGTTCTGATTGTCCGGTACCATTGTAGGGACGAACCTTCTAGGAGGTCTGTGAAGCCTTGAAGTAGCTCTGCTTCCGAAATTCCTCTTGCTCTGATTTTGTCCTCGATAGTTTCTAAAAATTCTAATATTGGGGTTGAACCGTTAAATCTTACATTCCACTTGAATAGATTTGGATGAAATCTTGGCTTTCCGTCTGCTGTTGACTGAAATATGTCAGTGTCATCGTCGCTGGTTTGGATATGCAGCCTCGATGTGTCTGGTGTGTGTTCTAATTCGTGCCTGTTCCTTGGTATATTATTGTTCCTTGGCTCCAATTCTGGCTGTGTATTTGTCAGTGGTTGCCTGTGATGGTCGGTATTCTCCATGTGCGCTGTTTCCTGAGGTATATTAGCTGTTTCTTTTGTTGGTGTTGGGATTTGTTGGTGTTCTTCTGGTTCTGATGGGATTGGTGATGGTTGACGATGCCTGGTTTTCCTCTCTGACGGTTTTGTCTTTCTTGGTGCCATTATGCACACTCAAAGTTCAGACTTTTATGATAGCTGACCGTTGCCGAACTAGTATTTGTAGGGTTTTCTTGCGTTTGCTCTATAATTTGATTTGATTTGATGTACCGACTCGTGTGTGTCCGTGTTAAGTTAATGAATGTGATATGTGAGTGTATGTGGTTTTAGACGAATAGAAAATTAAAAATATAGATATGAAAAATTTAATAAGTGACAAAAAAGAGAAGAAGAAGATATCTTAGGTGTAAGCTTGATGTGTTGTTTATTTATTTATTTTAAATTTATGTGTGCAAGACTTGTTTTGAAATGTATTTTAATAGTTTTTAATTTGTATTTGAAGTGTATGTGTATTGATATGTAATTTGAATTTATGTGTATGTTGAGTGGTACTCAAATGTTTTAATAGTATGTTGAAATCTGCTTGAACTGTGTGATATGCTTTATTTTCTTTAACTTGTTGTAGTTGGAAGTGAAAGTAGAAAATTCAAAATATTTTGTATGGGAAAGTTTGTCCGAGTTGTGCTTTGAGTTATGTTTCCGAGATGCGAATATTTATTGATTTATTTTACATTTAATTTTTAAAGTCGATCGTCCTGTATATCTGATAAATGCTATCGTTGTATCTTGTAGAATTTCCTGTGTCGGTGGAGCTGGGAGAAAGCGTAAGTGTCTTCAGTCTAAACTAATTTATTTTTAGCTATTTGAGGGTTAAGTGTCAAAGACATAATGTACAAATTTATCAAAAAAAAATAGAAAACAATGAAAAAAATAAGATTAATGTATATCCTTGTAGAAAGCTGTAATAAAATACGGTAAATGCTGTGCCAAACGAGTAACAAGTATTGTATATATATATAATTAAGTACCTAAGTGTTAGGCTGCTGAAATAAAAATCTATAGAAATGTATTAAGGGTGGGTGGGTGAGGTAGGTAAGAAGCTGTGCCTTTCTGGTAGGGAATGTGTATTAAGAGTTTATAAATATTCAAGGGTAAATAGTATGGAAAATGAAATAATTATAGTATTGAACAAAAACAAAAGGTTAACCTGCAATTTCGGGTTAAAACAAGTAAAGTAAATAATAATAATAGGGAGGGTTGGGAGGGAAAATTATATGTTATGTTAAATTAAAAAAACAAACGGCCCCTCGTTGGCGAGCCAGAATTTTTGTCGTTGATGATTAAAAAAATTGCCACCACGTTGAGAGCGTCAGAATTTTGTCATGAGCTCCGTTTATTTAATATTTAAACGTCATCATCAGGATGGGAAAAGATGCTGTCTCACGGGCCGAAGGAACACGAAAGATGAAAATACTGATTTTTGTAAGTCCTCTTGAATCGAGGTTTGGGCGCCAGTGGCCTTCGGTGCGTGGGGAACAGCCGGAGCCTATGCAAAACTGCAAGCACAACTGGCCATCGTCTAGCGCAGCTGGCAATGGGGATGCAAGTCAATCCTTTGAGGAACCCAGCACTCAGCCGACGAGCCTTAATAACGGGGTCGTGGGGAGCAAATCCTCAGGGCAAGGATCGACCTACGGACGCGAGAGCACTCCGGGGAGCGGACGACATTGATTTTACTTTGGGAGGATTGAAAGAAACACCGCTTCTTAAGGTGGGAACGTAGGGATTTGGCAAGGACGAGGGTCTCCGCCCGTGTGTTTTATACTTATATAAATGGCCACTAAACTTGTTAATTACCTCTGAGGCTCTTCCTGAGTGCCCTTGAGCGCGAATTTAGCAATATTCCTTGGTTCCTGTGAAAGATGTCAATCTCCGCGTATCAACGTACTGACGTCTACGCTCACGCCCTCTGACGGCCGTCTGTCGCACTGCCTGCGTGAACGATAATCGACCCGTTCCGCGTCGGTTCGGAACCTTGCTAAACCCCTGCTATATTTTATAAATTCTTCTTGACGAGATGCGAATTTCGCCAGATATTAAATAATGAAATAAATATATATTTTGATTCTATGTAATTCCTCAGGCTGGAACCCCGCCTTTTCTTAATTTATTAACACCTGATTTTATGTCCTTTTTATCCCTGTTTTCGTGGTAATAAGATGAAAGAAAAATAAAGAGTTATAAGTGAAATGAGGTTTTATTCCAAAAAAAAACGTGGCGGTTCTACAATATGGGTTTTTACCGCTTTTGCAGCGCGCGTGAGCGCTGTAGCTAAAATTATGAAAATATATTATAATTTAAAGAAAGAAAAGGTTACACTTTTGGATCCGTGCGGGTATGCCGCTCGGGATCCCTGCGGGACGGAATTTACCGCGTGTCCCGGGTTATATTTTTACAAGTTATATTACAAATGTGCTGATTCTAAAAATACGGCCCTCGTCTAATGTTAATGGTGAGCGGAGTGGAAAGGAGAGTACGTTTGAAAGGAATGAGTACGGATCGCTGTGATTGAGACCGATTTTGCCGAGCCGCGTAATGGCGGTCGGCGCAAACATTTGCAAAAGAAAAAATATATATACGGAATCTAATTTGCGCTTGGCGGCGCGGATTTACGGCCTAGGCGTTTAAGTGAGGATCTGAATATTATTATGGCATACTAGAAATTTAGAAAAACGTGGCTGCGCAGAGCGCGTGGAAAGAACGACCTTAACATACGTTTGTTCACACTTGCCTGGGTAATGGGAGATGTAGAAAGATGCCAGCGACCACTGCTGCTAGTTAAAAGTATTTACACTGATTTTACTACTGATTAATGAATAATGCTTTCTCATTGAGATATGGCTGAATAATGACCAGCCGGCCCGCGGCCGGAAGCCGCGGACCGCCGCTTCGATGACCGTTCTCCTCTGTGGTCCGTGCAAGAAGGAGGACCGTCTAAAATCGCCCGTTAAATTCGGTGCGTGAGAATTATCAAAACAATAGGGAGGGTCGTTGACCGATTCGCCGTGTACGGTTAATTGCTTATCGCATTATCGTAACACGGTGAATGGCGAATATAAAATATTTATTTAAATAGAAAATAATAACAAGCAATGAACCTTGGGCATTGCAAGAGTGAGAACAAAAAATAGTTACAGGGACAAACAAGGACTGTAAGGAGAGTGTTGGAGGGTTTTCCACCTGATTTTTGTTCCAAAATTTCGATTTCCTTTTTGATTTCCAGTCAACAACCTCGGAACCCATCGGACACTAATTTTACTGAAGCCAAGACGATCCGCGATAAAGGATTAAACATCCTAAAGCTGTTACCCACATCTGATGAGATTTCTTCAAAAGTTAACCGACGATCAATTTCAGTAAGCTCTTTAACGGCCGGGATGTTGTCATCTGTAAGGCTTATCTTTGGGCTTCGATCATGACCTTCGTTTTCGAAACGTTCTCACCCAACTTTAAATTCTATGACCTACGTATTCACACGATTCTGAGACAGCGTACTGTCCCCAAACTGCACCTTCAATCGACTAAAAATTTCCAATGGTTTAATGTCCTCATTAGTTAAAAACTTTATGATATTGCGGTGTGCAACAGATGAATGTACCTATTGCTTTGTCGTGGCTGTACCGAGGACAGAACCAAGAGCACTCGCTAACCAAGCCGGTTCCCTCAATCCTCACAAACCAAAGGTGACTGCAGCACCTAGCTAGGAACTGCGTAGTAAGCAGTTCTTTTTTTGATCCGTTTATATTTGATCCACCCTCGTAATTTCGAGATAGTATAACATATACGCGGTGTTTAAAATGCTATATGATGGGCTACTGAACATTATAGACGATTAATCAATGTTTGGACTATGAGTGCCACCTACACATTGCCTTTCATATTAAAATCCTAACTGCCAAGACGTATACGGCATTGAGCAATCTAATACCCCATATAATCAATCGTCCTAGTTACTAAGGAAAGAAGTATATCCCAAAGTCGGACATAAAAAATGTATTTTCTTTGGTAATCAAGGCTTAAACCAAAAAAGTTTTACTTAATATTAATTATAATTAATTATTACAATTATGTCCTGTAATAATGTATGTAAAATATGTATAATATTTATTTATTATATCGCATGCTATCTAGCTCGTAAATTTACAGTGCAGAAACACACGAAAGTAGACGCATGCGAAAATGTGTGAGCCGATTTGAAATTTCTCATACATAAATAGAGAGTGAACGCTCTGTGACCAAATCTTAAACAACGCTGCTTAAAGCCTTGGAACTGGACTGGGATTCTGGAGCGACGACACGATATACGATTGTCGTCACTCCAAGCGAAAGAGGGAAACTTTTATCGTATGTTGACAGACTGTAAATTATCACACTGCGTGTAAATGGCTTATCGATGTTGATACACAAATAGAGCCAGAGATTCTTGATTCATCCACGTCTGCATCAACATTGTTCCGAGGTTTTGTGGCATTGTTTTGCCCTGGTCGAATCTATTATTGCTTATGGAATTAAAACCTACGGCAACACATTTAAATCTTATATATCACGCATCACATCACATCACAATAATAGTTTCAAACAAGATTCGAAATAAATTCAGAAACGACCAGATAGGACTTTTCAATTATTGTGATATATTATCAGCTAATGTATTATTTATTTATAGATTGACAGTTCAATATTTCGAGACTCGTGTTACGAATTTATGTCCAACATAAACACAGATTTCGAGACTCGAGTTACGAATTGAAGGGCTGAAATTCTAAAGGGTCTAAGTGCCAAAAAATCTCAAACCGATATTTTCACGGAAATACAATCAATGTGCCAAGCCCAATGTCGTATAAAAGAGTCTAAGTGTCTAACTCCGCCCCACTACTACACACAAGCTGTTAAAGCAAGGAGCGGGTCTATGTTCCACTATGCGTGTGCATCGGAAAGGCGAGTGTGTGTGCTCTGGCGCAAGCTGCGACCGGTACGCGGCGGCGCCGTCTTTTCTATCGTTCAGTGGCAATTAACAAGTTTATGGAGATGGACGTTACGCCGGTGCCTTCGACTTCAGACACACATGTTGCGAAAAATCGGAAAGAGAATGTGAAAATTCAACGGAAGAAGCGTCGTTTGTGCGGGGAGGAGTATATAACATCAAAAAAGATTAAAATTCCAAAGAAAACGCTGAAAGAGGTTAGTATTATTTTTTAATAATCATTATTTAATAACTTACAGTTGCGTAGCATCGTTGGGCAAATATACGCGACGTTTCGTCTGTTAGTAATTAAATAATGTAAGGTGGTTTTCATTCACTGGATAATGTGCTTCTATTTAAAAACTATATTATTATTTCAGGTTGCCTGCAAGTGTAAATTTCATTGTGGGAAAATTTTACACGAGAGGAGAGAAACCCTTATGATGGAATACTATAGAATTGGAGACGCTATTAAGCAAGGAACATATCTTCTCGGGCTCATTCAAATAACTCCAGTTGGAAGAAGGCGACACGGTACATACACCAACGCTGTAGACAGTCGCAGACAAACATCAGTAGCTTATACTCTGCCAGACGGTACTGGGAACCATGTCCAGGTATGCCGTCAGACTTTTCAAGCTGTTTTTGCCATTTCGCATAAGAAAGTCCAGACTTTGGTGGAAAAAAAGAAGCGCGGAGAAGTGATTTTCATAGACAAGCGGGGATCCGGAAACAAGCCCAGAAAATTCACTGCTGAAATTTTCGAGATAGTACTGCATCATATTAAGTCTTTCCCTTCTCAAGAAAGTCACTACAGTCGACATGAAACTCAAAAATATTATTTAAGCCCCGATCTTAATATTCGCCGTTTATACCTGGCATTCAAAGAAAAATACCCAGACTCGCCTGTGACCTACAGATATTACTTTACAACCTTCAAAAAGCATTTTCCCTATTTGAAGTTTGGACGCCCACGAACAGATACCTGTTCAAAGTGTGATCTTCTTCATGCTAAACTGAAATGCTCTGAAGGAAGACAAAAAAACTCATACTGCTATCGAGCTAGAAAACCATCACCGTAAAGCTGAAAGTGCTCAAAATACAATGAAAGCGGATTCGGTAAAATCCCAATCCCCAACGAGCGATACGTTGACAATGGCTATGGACATGCAACAAGTCATTTTTATACCGACATTGACTCATAGTCAGATGTTTTATAGCAGACAGCTCTCGTGTTACAACCTTTGCGTTCATATTGCTGACAACCAAAAAGCATACATGTGCCTCTGGAATGAATCATATGCCGGAAGAGGAGGTAATGAAGTTGGTTCTTCACTGTTGAAGGTTTTAAATATAATGTCTGCCAATACTTTAAAAAAAAAATAGTAATTTGGAGCGACAACTGCATAGGCCAGAATAAAAACCGGATGGTGTTATTTATTCTTATTTATTTAGTTGCCAATGGCGTGTTCGATATCATAGATCATAAATACTTGGTCAGTGGCCACTCTTTCATGTCATGTGATCGTGACTTTGCACAGATAGAACAGAGAAAAAAAGTGGTCAAATGCTATGAACCTGCAGATATCGAAAAAATGATACGTGAATCGTGTCACAAAAACCCATTCGAACCTATAACACTGGACCAACATGATTTTAAAGACCTCAATGAAGCCTCCACGGAGTTCCTGAATACAACAAAATTGAAAATATCAACTGTGTCATGGATAAGAATCCAGAAAAACCGGCTACCATATGTTGATTTAATGCAATCTTTCAATGATCCTATACCTTGGGACACCATCAACATTTTTAAAAAGGGAAAAATGCCCTCTCAACTGAAGGATATGGTACTTCCAATATTGCCTGCCAAGAATAACATATCAAAAGAAAAACTAATTGACCTAAAACAGATGATGCCGTATATACCTGCTGAACACCAACCATTTTATGATGATTTGATCAATAAAACAGAAGCTTGATAATACACATTTTAAAGGACTGTTGTCATGTCACTTAGACCCTTTTTATTATTATTCAGTTACCTACATAGGACATTTCAGGACTTTGGAACTTTAATACTTTTTCTTTAAATATTTGTTGGTGTGAGAGGTTGGCGGCGGAGTCTCATGACTAAGAATATAATTTTCTTTGTATTTCAATTGAAATAAATAATAATTTCGACAAAATGTTTGTTATATTCAGTTTTTTTGTTATATCTCGACTTTAACTTTTTGGCACTTAGACCCTTTAGAATTTCAGCCCTTCAATTTATGTCCAACATAAACACAGCACTAGACAGATACAAAATGAATGGCTACTCGTCCCTCCTTTTCGCAACCTTTATGGCAAAAGAAGATTGAATTGGCTAATCCTTCATATATTCAACAAAATTCCTCTAAATTTAAAAACTTATAAAAAATGTAAAAAAAACAAACAAAAGAATTAATAATAGTTAGCTTTAAAATAAGTGAAAGTGATACACACGTGTAAATGATACGAATAAGATTCATATTTTATTTTATTAGCATTAAGTACGTTCATCTTTTATGTAAATATTATCAAGGGGTGGCTTTCTGTGCCGACTAATCCTTACTAATGTAGCAGATAATGCAGCAGATATATTATAATATGGTCAAAATGGCCACTAAAGTTGCACTGAAAGTCACCCTATCATAATCTCCAGCAGGTAAGCCTTATGCTTGGCTGGGTTTTGTATAAAGCTGTATTTAAATGGGTATTAAATTAAAAAAAAGTTATTTGAAAAGTTCCTGCGTAATCATTTTCTTACAAATCGTGTAAAACACTGCAATAAAATCTGCTTACAAGGTCACCTCGCTACGATAAAATAAGTCACGTACGATAAAATAAGAAGCAAGCGCTCACTCTAGCTAAATCGAAGATCCGAGTTTTCGATAGTCCTTGAATCTTCAAAAGCAAGGTAAAAAATGAAGACAGCTCATGAGATGCCGCCTGGGGAATCGCCGCGATCGCGATAAGTCTAGTGACTGCTTAGATTTTTATTTTATCGTACGTGCGAGATAAGTTTCTAAGCAGATTTGTTGCAGTGTTTTACACGATTAGTAAGAAAATGATTATTAGTAAATCTTCAGCAAATCTTCAAAAATCTCCCAAACAAATTTGATGCTGACGTGAAAGGATGTCTCGCTCTATTTATCGATTAACGTCGATCTACCATCTGAACGCAGCGCGATAATATACAGGATTTCAACATACGATAAAAACTTTTGAGCTCCAGCTTCATATGATGACAATTATATTGTGTCGTCGCTTCCGATCCGGGGCTGGCGTTTATGTTTCGACGCCAACAGTCGACGTTTACGACTACAATATATTTTTTTTCACTCCTTGTTGTATATCCGTAACTGTTTTTTTAAGTTCACGCATGTTTTCGGCAGCTAAGTGGTGCCACGACAATATAAAGGTGCACCGAGAGATAATAACACGTTATAAGTTCTCCATGGTGAAGCTTTAATTTCAACATGACCACGAAGTTCGATTTTAATATTGCTGTTTGAAGGGCGCGGCGCAACTTGCGCTGTAGATATCGTCGGTCATCTGACAAAAAGGCGCATCCACTGTACATGAAACGACCATGGACCATGCTGAGGAATGTTTAAATATTTGATAAGGTATTTTAAAATGTATATGTATAACTATAAAATGTATAGACGGCCCGGTAGCATAGTGGTTAGGTCGCCTCTGATCTTACATTGTAAGGTCCCGGGCTCGATTCCCGGCTGGGTCACCATTTTCCGTTGGGATCAAATTAACGGAATTGCATTTTCAATTCTGTCGAACGAATGCAATAACAAGACACATACTTACAGACACGTTACACGGACACATACATATAACATGTTATAGTAGGGTTGGTTGTAAAATATTGTCATATGACAATAAACCCGCCCATTGTGACATCTTCACAATAAAGAGTATAAACAAACAAACAAACTATATGGTAAATTACACTATTTATCTCCAAAGCTTTTATGAAAGAAGATAATAATTTCTCTCAAGTCTTTAAGTTCTCATTTATCGAGGATATATGACTATTGGGCCCTCTGGTGAACTGATTTCAACTAAAATGTTTTCAACTCTTGCCATGACCAAATGATGCCTGCATGTCAAACTTTAGCTCAATCGGATTAAGCGTTTGGGCGCTATCGTGGAGGAGTACACACAGACATACAGCTGACACACAGTAGAACACAGCCGCACAGATAGACTTCGACCTGGAAATGGTCGTAATCGTCTCGGGGGGGGGGGGGGGGGGCTGAAAATAGATATTTCCGTCTACGTCTCGAATAAAATGATACGTGTGGCCTTCGGGGACTGCCGCGGTAAAGCTATTGCATAGCATTTTTAACAACTTATGCAATTATAATTATTTATTTATTTTATTTTTTCTGATGTCAGATAACTGCGCTCTATCGGAAAACGTTGAAATTATTCCGAATGATTTGCGGCTGCGGTAGCAAATGATTCGGAATAATTTAAACGTCCTCCGATAGAGCGCCGCGCACGAATTTTTTATTCAATAAAGCAAAAAAACGGATTATTCGAAAAAAAACTAGATAAAAAGATAGATAATTAAATTATCTTTAAAATGGTGCAGGTTTCATAATAATACGCCAGATAGTATTTGCGTAGTAGTCGTTTTTCTGTTCGGTTAGACCTAATTTCACAAATTAATTACACTATGTAATATAAACAAAATCTAAAATATTCAAAACTAAGAATATTAGGAAAATGTTCTTGTTTAACATATATTTTTTTGAATCGTAAGCAGTACTCGTTTAGACGTAATTATCAGTTTAAAATCATTAATTTTCGTTAAGAAATTTCTTCATTCGGTCGCCGCGCTGGTCTAGCCCGCGATAAAAGCTATGCAATAGCTTAAAAAATTGAGGGTCTTTATCTCCTTTCTATCCTATCCTATCTACACACATCTTTATCTCCTCCTCGGTTGGTGAACAGTGAAAGTAAAAACTATTTAGGTCGGGGGGGGGGGGGGGTTCTGCTTGCCGAAAAAACCTGGGGTTGACACAACCGTTTATTTATATTTGCGTGCATTTTCAGAATTGCGCTAATGTAGCATGCTACATTGGCGTAACCCAAAAGTGCATTTTTGGCATACGCCTTTTTGTCGGATGGTCGACGACATGAGTGCTTCTGGAGCCGGGGCGCCTTATAACTCGAACGTTGCACGGGAAAAACTCCAATTCAAACTTCGAATATTAAAAAGCCTCCGACTGAGATACGTTTTGCACGGCCGCCGCGGCTGCCTCTACGAGTTGGCTGATGACTTTAACTTGGAAACGTGAAATTCCCATGGCACAGATATAAACCCGATTAAAACCCATTTAATTACGATTGCCGGTCAAATATTTTGTCCGCTAATAAATGTATTTATTTACCTAGGGCTTAAATCGGCATTAATATCATCGAAAGGTTTACCGACATCAATGCAAAGGATTTATTATTTATTTATTTTATTTATTTTTGTTTATTCAGTTATTACTAATCAACATAACAGTAAAACCAATGCATTGAAAAGTAAAATTAATAAAGATATTACCATAACTATACAAATAGAATGATACGTATAATACTAGCTATCATGTAAAAATAAATAATTAATAGCTTGCAATTTAAACAAGTGAGGGTTGGCGGTAAAAATATCGAAATCTGGTGCCATCGAGTGAATTTCATTTAAGCGCCGCAAAGCACGCGCCAACAAGTTCCACCTCGTAAGGTTAGTGCGCGAGAACGGCTCCGCGAAAAGATGGTGCGATCGAGTACGGAGATAATTATTTGGTATGAATAGATCCACCTTTGCTAGTAAGCTAGGGTTATCAGTTTTACCACGAATTAGATTGAAAACATAGGACATGGTCAGCATTTCTCTTCTGAGACAGAGAGAATTATAGCCAACCATGCCTGTGATAAATGCAGTCGGATACAAAAATGGATAATATCCGTACTGCTTGAAGTACAGAAATCTCAAAAAACACTTCTGTACCTTTTCCAGCATGAGGGTATAAGTATCTTCATGTGGATTCCAAATAGGTGCATTCGTTTCCATGCGACTTCTAACAATCGAGTTGTACAACGTGCGCATAACCCGAATATTATTGAAGTGTTTGGATTGCCGTATTACAAACCCTAGAAGCTTGAAAGAAGTTGTAGATAGTTGTCTAATATGTTCCTTGAAGTTTAACTTGGGGTCGAAAAAAACTCCCAAGTCCTTGACTTCAGTAACTCTGGGAAGCACACATCCAGCGATGGAGTAATCATACATCAGATGATCAGGCGATCTTGTGTATGTCATCACTGCACATTTGTTAATATTGAAGTGAAGGTTACGAGCTTGGCTCCATGCATAAACTGCATCAATATCACGCTGGAAGAGCTCGCAGGCCTCAGCACTTCCAGTTGATAAAAACAATTTGACGTCATCAGCAAACATTAGACAACGTGCAGATGTGACTACTTTACTCAGATTATTAACAAATAAGTTGAATAACAAAGGCCCTAAGTTTGATCCTTGGCTAACCCCCGATTGAGTGTTGTATAGTTTGGATTCAAAATTGCCAAATTTAACGAATTGCTGGCGGCCCCCCAAGTAATCTGCGAAAAGTTTCAACAGTTTACTCGAGAATCCAGCAGCAGCCAGTTCTCGGAGTAACGCATCGTTGTCGACTCTGTCAAAGGCCTTCTTGAAATCCAAATACACGACATCCACTTGTCCCCTTGAGGTGCTATCCAACTCACCAGTAACATAATCTGTAAAAACGGATAGGTTGGTAGTTGTGGAACGATTAGGACGGAACCCGTGTTGGGCATCCGATAGTGTACCGCATAGTTGGGTATAAATTTCTCGGTGAAGAATCGTCTCGAAAAGCTTAGGAAAGGCTGATAACACTGCAATCGGCCTGTAATTATCAACCTGCACCTTATCGCCACTTTTTGGTATTGGAGCTACTCTAGATATCTTCCACTTATAGGGGTATACTGCAGATTCCAACGATCTGTTAAATATATACATCAGGGGTTGTATAAAAGACTCACAACATGCTTTAATAACATAAGGAGGAACTCCATCAGGTCCAATAGTGCGGACTGATTTCAGCTTGCGTATTGCAAACCGAATATCATCTTTAGTGATACTGTGGACGTTGACGCATGAAGAATTTGCGTCACTCGACATAATAGTCGCTTCAGCGGCGACAGCGTCTAAGGCCGGTATGTTCGGTAGAAACACTGATGAGAAGTAATTCGCAAAAACATCAGCGGCTGCAGCACCCGAATATGTAGCCTCATTATAGACCACATTCAGGGGTACCCCACCAGCAGTTCGCTGACTACGAACATATTCCCAAAAGCGTGAACTATCTTCTCGGATAGACGTCTCAATATTGTGCATATACAAATTGAAAGAGTCTTTTATTTTATGCTTAACTCTACACCGTAAAGTTTCGAAAAACTCCCTGTGAAACTGAGAACCGGTCCGCTTCCAGCACTTGTGATGATACGACTTCGATTGAATGTCACGGATAATGTCGCCATTAAACCATTTAGGATAAATATACCTATTGGTCAATGCAGTCCGTTTTTTGCTTGGAATGCAGCTATCGAAACAATTGTAGATGACACTATAGAGATAATCAACGCAATCGTTAGCGTTACTTAAATCGTATAGTAATTTCCAATCAAAATTTTCAAAAAAAGTGTACAACTGAGTAAAATTACAATTTTTAAAGTTCCATTCATTCCGGAATAGACAATTACCACTAGTAGGGCTATACTTTTGATTGTCGCTCGGCTGAATATGCGTACGCGCTGGGCGCAGTACAATGCTCACATCAATCGGCGGATGATAGCCGTCAGCTCGCACCAACTCTATCGAGGCTTCGGATACCGTAACGGTATCAGGTTGGAAATTCGAGAGCACCAGATCTAGACATCGATTATTAGAATTTAAAATATTATTATGTTGCTTAAAGTTACATAAAGATAAAAAGTAATCAAAATATTTATTTACATGTTGCGACGCAGAAAACAGATTAAAATCGCCAATAATACAAATATTTTTTAACCTATCTGCAACAAAAAGTTCTTCTACTTTATTTAAAAAAGACATGTATACTTCATCAGCGGTTTTAGGGGAAAAGTAAACTACAAAAAAGAATACAGGTACATTTCTATATATAACTTTCACACACAATACTTCACCATCAGTTTCATAGCTAGGTATGCGATACGATAAGATGGAGTTCCTCACGGCGAGGAATACCCCGCCTGCAAAAGTTTGTCTATCTTTGCGATAAAGAGTAAATTATAGATATTATGTAACTAGCTGACCCGTGCCCACTTCGTTGGGCGGCAAAACTTTTTACCTGTGATGAAATTAAAAGTGTGGTTCGGTTAGTTAATTGTTAATTCCTGACTGCCAAAAGAAGGGTTATATTTTTACTGCATATGTATGTATGTATTTGCATGCCAATTTGACTATAATACCGTTATTTGTGAGTGTCTTCTTGTGAGTGTCTTATTTGTGAGCGTATTATCTCTTTAACTATTTATGCAGTAAAAGTGAAATTATATGCAGTAAAAGGGAAAAGTCTTTTGTTTTAAACACTTGAAACGATAAATATACTTATTTTGATAAGAATTCATAATTGTTGATAATATTATGACAAATAAATATGACCTAACGATTTAAATTATTTTTTTAATATAAAATACTACTTTTTGTGACTTAAATATAAAAGGTAGACATATGCTTTCGCTGACTTTTATATAGGCATTATCAAGCTCTACAACTTTTCTCTAGAACTTAATCATATATCTCTCATCGTTAAGGCAGCGTTAGTTAGAAACGTTTTTGTTCGACCGCTTATTCTCCGACTTACTTTGCAAATCCGACTACCACGAAAAAGTCTTTCCATTTTTTGGATTAATATATAGCCTATGACACTCACAAATAACGTGGCTTTCTATTGGTAAAAGAATTTTCAAAATTGGTTCAGTACATCCAGAGATTACTTCCTACAATGTCACAAACTTTAACTCTTTATAATATTAATATAGATTACAAATTAATATAGATACAAATTAAATAAATACCATGATCTTGCAAATGCCGTAACCCGGAACGGATTCACTGTTCACCTTCACGCGGTGGAAGTTGGCGCTCGTGGCCTGCCAGCTAAATCTCTATTTCACCTCTTTAAAGATCTTGGCCTTTCCAGAAAAATAATCAACTCTTTCTTAGAAAAATTATCTAAAACTGCGATTTGCGCATCTCAAATTCTATGGCTTCGAAGGGGGAGTGAATGGGTGGTAAGGTAAACGCTCACATGTGGCAAGACAGCTGTCCTAAACCTACCACAGCCGGTTCGTAAGTCCGGAATCCACTGCTCACCCCCCCAGAAGTGTAAAAAAAATATAGTATTATGATGGGCCCGCCTCCGGTCGGTGAATTCCATGGCAGCTCCGTTTGTATTTATTTATTATATATATAATGGCGACTTATTTTATTTCCATTTAAAGCATTATTAATTAAAAGGAATAAATTAATAAAATGTATGACTTAAATTCATAATTTATACTTAAACCATGCAACACAATTAATATTGGGTTAGTTGTTATTAATGAGCACCCATCTAGTTGGTGATGTACGAAAAACTAATTATAGATATATATTTTTTTTTAAATTGTAATTTGATCTTATGTTTTTTTTTAACAAAAGATTACCTTACACAAAGAATTTAGTTAAATATGATAAAAAGGAAAGAATATATTTTTGGCCTAATCAGGAAAAAATATTATTTTCGGGTCGGTTATAATAAATAATCATATTATAACATTTGAATATCGTAATATTAATGTTATATTAATTGTAACAAAAAGAACCAAAATACTACTTTTCTTTGAAGGTACTAATTAAAAAGTTTTACTTTTTATGTTTTAGTTTACCTTTAGAATCACCCGCTTTTCTCGTTCTCGCTAATATAACTAATCCTGTACCACCACCAGCTATTTAGTCGGAAAGAGATTTCGATAATCTGCCGCATGAGGATCGGACATTGCTCCACCCCATCGCACCTCCACCGTATTAATGTTCTCGCGTCTCCGCAATGCGATTGTGGACACGGGGATTGCACGCTGGACCATCTATTCTTTAACTGTCCCATCCTCAATAATTATCCGAATTTTATCCCAGGCCTTATAAAGTATAACATCCAACTCCCTCTAAGTGTTCTTCACTTGTTATCCCTTAACTCTCCCAAAATATAAAGTAACATGTAAATTTATTTCCCTTAATAATATTTCTGTATAGTGTAATAGCATATTTCACATCCTTTCCTTGTTTGTATCATCCCTAATAACCATGTTTTATGCTATATGTAGGTACCTTCATTTCTATAAATAAGTATCCCTTGTTTCAGTACTGTGCCGTCTTATACATATAACAAACTAACTTAGATGACCTCCGAAAACGACTTGGCAGAAAAGCACGGACTATCGGTGATTGCCAAAAAGTGACAAGAAGAAAAGAAGAAAACTAATCTCCTGTATACATATAGGGCAGGTAGATATTAGTCTCGTAGGTATTAGCGATTCAACTCTAATGATATTTTGTAACACAAAAGGTTTGACCGGTCACCGTCGTAACGAGCGAATACACGGTCTCACATCAAAATCCTTAAATATGTTCAGCGTTTCGAATGCCAGACGTATGCTTCGCCGGCATGTGTGCGAAAGCAAGCACAAAAGTACAAAAGTGCCTGAATATATTTTTCATTCACTTCAAAGCCTTGAAGTGGCTGCCTCCGTGCATTTCGGGGCATTCATTCGCGAATGGAAATTTTTCAAGTGCCGTCTGATATCCGAATTTCGCATCGGGAGCTGATATTATCCGTCCGGCATTTTTCGGTTACGCCACTCATATGCACAGACTGTTTGAAATCGAGAACCCTTTTTACAAAGTCACATACATTACACAGTAGGTTAAATATATCAGGTTTATTTTCAGATATAAATTTCTAATGGTTTCATCTACTTTTCTCAGTGCTGGAGATGCATGCTAAAAAAACCTTTTTTTAGCATGCGCTAATTGTGAGTTTTACTGTACCGGCCCACCAAACGACAAGGAGAAAAAGTATTGTAAACGAGGAAAATTTGTTTTCGAGGTGAAGACGGAAATATTTATTTTGAACCCCCTTGTGATGATTATGTCTATTTCCAGGTAGACGTCTGTCTGTGTGTCTATGTGTATTCCTTGACGATAGCGCCGAAACCCTCATCCGATTCAGCTGAAATGTAGGCGGATATGTAGGCTGGAAATATTAATGTCATGGTAAGAGTTGAAAAGATTGTGTTTGAAATCGATCCACCAGGGGGCGCACTAGTCATAATTCAACAAGTTCCTAAATCCAACAAAATGTTGGATATAGGAACTTGAAATTTGGTACACAGATGCCTTTTTGGGCCATCGTTGGAATATCTCATATACAAGCGACACTAATATTTAATTTCCGCAATTTATTTTTTATTATTAACTATTATTTTATTTATTCCGTAGCCGGCGATTGGGGAGGGGCTCGCTGGATCTCGTACTCCATTCACGATTCGCTTCCATTCTTGACGATTTGTTGCCACGTCTCGAGCATCCCTAGCCGATAATCGTTGATTTTTAAGGTCGTCTTTGATGTTATTTAGCCAGGTTTTCTTCGGTGCCGATCGCTGAATTCTCCATTCTGTCGGACGGTCTTGCCAAAAAGTTTAAGTGTCAAGCGATTATCGTTCATTCGGCAAACATGGCCGAACCATTTTAATCAAATATTAACGTCATATGTTGGCGCTTGGCCCAAACCCGCCCTTAACCGAGAAAGGAACGAGTGGGTTGCAACGGAACCCAATCGGGTTCATCCGCCGATCGAGAGAGGGCGCTCATTGATTTTATTTATGAAATTATCATTCTGATAAAAAAAAGGATAGTCTTGGGGTGACACCACCGTTTTTTTTAAAGTGGTACATTATCCATAAGTAATCTTTGATTTATTAGTGTCTTGTGAAATTTGTTTGAGGCATTAGCGAATGCTTTAATAACTTTACATATTAGGAGATAAAAATATAGAGACCCTACCAAGATACTGAAGTCATTTGTCTTGTGTAAGAGTCGCGGAACCGATTATATTAAAATTGACAATGTTGAAATTACCATAAAATATTTTGTCAAAGCGATACATCGACTGCAAAAATATCTTTTTGATAAGAACTCGCACTTTATGACTGAAATATTGGAGAAGAATGGTAATTGTAATTATCACTATGCTTTTAGATCTATTGATAGGGTGGAACCGAGGCGAATCGGATAACAGGGCGAATCGGAACAACATAAGAAATTAGTAAATATTTGCATGGTCGCTTGTTGCTACGCAAATCCAACTGACGCATCTATCCCCCCCCCCCCCCCCGTACTCTCCCATCACTCCTCATAGTATAAGATCCCATCGTAATTTTGTGCACCTATGAGTTATTTTATTGAAATGTGATTTAAATGGAAGTTTTGTAATAAAAATATTATTATTTTAGTATTATGCTTTTATGTTATTTCGAAACACTGTTATAAACATTTTATATTTTATAATATTATAAAATATGCGATATGACAAAAATATAACGTATTCATTTAAAAAATAAAAACGACAATACCCATTTATCTGAATTATTTTGCTTACTTTCTTCGATTGGACAATATTTTATTTTAATTTGTAATGTGTTTAGATTTACAGATTTACATTTATATAAATGCTCTCTAGCAAAGGTATTGCATATTTTTGGGGCTTAAAGTATGGATTCTCTAAGGCTTCTTGTTTATTTAGGATACATATACTTAGCCTAATTTAGTGGAGAGGAGTGATGTGTTTTTTGTGGTTCTGAGGTAAATTTTTAGTGTAATCTAATATTCAATTATAAAGTTGGCGCAAATTGATGATAACAATAATATTGTCATTGTCTGTTTCAGTATTATAATTTTATAACAACCTGTACATGTTGCCTTGATTACCGCATACGGTTTCACTCGTTTCATGCGAGTCCGCATCAAAAGACTAAAAATTCGTTCAAGGTATGTCTGGCTCGCTATTGACTGCAATTTCGGCAAAATTTTAAATAAATGAACACTCTGTACGAGTGCCTTTTGCGAAGGTACATTTTAAATATATATTCATTATATACATGGTAAAACCTATTCATTTAAAATAATGTATATTTTTTACTGTACTGAATATCATGACTGCAAAGCAAATTAAATTTGTAAAATGACTTTTTTTAATTATTTATTGTTTTAATGAATTGTTTTATATGAGTAAACTATTTTAGAATTTATTTAATATGTATAAAAATATTTTAAATATCGAGTCAATACCAGATAATGAATACAACGCATAGTTTAGTGGTAATGTCACCTAACTAAGTCGGGACGTATCCTAAGCTAACCATTTAAATTTGTATTTGCTTGCTCAATACTTACTGTATTTATAAAAATGACATATATTGTTTTTCTGTGAATTCACTATAATTATGTTGAAAAAAAAATAATTAAAAATAAATTTATTTATAATCAAAATGAATAAAAAACAAAAAATATATTAACAATACATAATACTTTCTTCGTATCTCCGACGCCTGCCTAAATTGACTTGATTCACACTCAGCATGGTAATATATCTTAATTTTTATCTTCACGTTCCTTATAATCCAAATCTTGCGACCTTTTCATATAACGTCGCTCACATATTCAGTCCCCATCACAACATAATATCATGGAAATTTCAACCTTTGATCTTCAAATCCTGATACAGCCTGCCAAAACGGTGGGATTTAAAAATCCGCTGGTTTTAACCCTTCGAGTAGCGGCATAATTTCATGGCAGACCGCGGCAATCTATTGGGATTTCTTGCAATATCGCCGCGCATATTGCAAGAATATATAACAATCATAAAAAGAATAACTGTGCAATAATTACATTGAAACTTCGCATATTGAGTATTGAAATTTAATTTTTAAAACAATTAGATAATTATGAATAAATATGAGAAAGTCGAGAAAGTAAAAAAAACTCGGCATTTCTAACTTGTAGGTACTTGTGTTACGAAAAAATACGGAACCCTACTTAGAAATTGTAAATACAATCGTGATCCTAATTAGATTTTCTATCAAGAACGACCTATGTAACGACCTAATTTGGTTGGACATCAGAACACCGTTGACTACGTAACGACCAATATTGGCGGATTGGTCGATTGCGCCAAAACTCTACAAGAGTATTAAATACATATTGTTCATATTTTAAATTCAAACAACAAGTATAACGGCTGTTTAAAAAATACGAGTAGTATGAGCAATAAACGTTGTTTAAACTTAACCAGCTATTGAACAGAACCTGGCAATGTATGGCCCAATATACCGTCAACTACCAGGAGGGGCTAGTATAAGGGAATTATAACCGAGTAAAAGTCCTGACGCTAAACAAATAGCTGATTTTTATACGTTTTTGTTTGAATGCATTCGGGTTTGAAAGCAAACGTAGCCTTTTGGTTGATATATGTCAATTTGTTAATTGTTCGTAATAATTCGTGAAAAGCAACCGATTTGAAAGATTCTCAAGTCGACTGGAAGACTCGACTTTTGCATTTACTTGCATTAAATGAAACATTGTATCAAATAATACCTTTTTATTATGAAGCATATAGGTATATTTCAATACCTAACGCAATATAATATTACAAACCATATTTATTTAATGAATTGGAAAAAAACTCGACTCGAATATAATCATTATCCGTCCACCGCTTGACCAACATCGACCCGAGTAAAAAGTGTACTTGTCTCTGAATCTGTTGTGTACGCGTTGTGTAATTGAACAAAGCTTAATTTTTCTCAACGTACTGGATCCGGTCAAAACCGGCGGTCAATTGCTCTTAAATGCGGTAATAAAACACCTGGTCAACAGCGTCAAGATGCCGGGCTAATCTCGTTCGCTAAGCCCTAGCGCAGAGAACCCTATGACCCTACCAAGTCATGCATATGTGGAACGCTGCAGGATCAAGACCACCTCCGAACCTGCCCACAACAGCAGGATCTACAAGAGGCGAACGATAAGGCCATCCAGGCAGCATTTTTTTAGCGCATATTAGCATCCAGCATCCAGGCGCATATTAGAATTCGTCAGTTGCTAGTAATATATTAATATATGTAGGTAGATATAAAACTATTAAAGCAGAAATATTAATTTGACAATAGCGTTGACTAAAGTCGGCTTTACACGGCAGTCAAATAAATTATAAAAATAGAGCTGAATCCATGTACATGAGTATACATATAAAATAGATTATTATTATAAGGACATTAATAGTCATCTTATGCACTCTATACAAAAAATAATCACACAACAGAAAGTATCAAAACATAATTGGAAAAAGACAACATATGTATGTGGTCAGGTTTGTTACGTTAAACATTGTAATCTACATATTAAATATTAAATTCGTAATATTATTATTAAATAATAAAAACTAAAATGAGGAACCTGAAATTTACATATTTATGTTATTCTTATTTGATAGAATTGGCATGCTCAAAAAAATCACCCAGTTTATAGAATTATATTATAAATAAACAATTCCCGGTATTTATTTGACAGTATGTAATTATCACTATGACTATGATTATAATAGCGTTTTACATTATGGTCAGCTCTGTAATATGGACGTCTGCGAGTCGCCGTATATAAGCAAGCAGTCTGTTTGCTCCAGCTTCCATTCCCTATTCGCGCATTCAGCATTCCTCTTCTTTTGAATAAAGTTGATCGCCCCGTCAGGCGCCCCGGCTAAAACAAACGGGCATATCACAGGTGAAAAGAAAGCGCCGCGAAGCGAGCCCGCCTCGCGCGGCGCGGGCGGCGCCCATACATATCAGGAGGAAAGTGGAAAACGAAAAGCGGTCTGGGAAAAAATGGAATTTCAAATGAATACACACCCTATCAATCCGCAGCGGCGCGACGCTCGTCTCGCTTCAAAGCAGGTGCAACGTATGGGTGCATCCCGCTCTGGCTTTCGCGGAATAGGGATGTCGGAAAAAGAAACCGAAAGATATCGAAATACAATTTGAATTTTTAAAAGTTTCTTTAATTTATTTATTTATTTTATTTTATTTTCGGGAAACATACAGCGCTTCAGTAATTATTACTAATTATTCTAATACAGTGTTTCGCTGGCCGATTAATTGTTTCCTACATTATTTTCTTATACGATAAATCAAAAGTTGCATTGCACTAAATTAAATTAAATTAAATTACAATCGAACTATTGCAAGGATAGAAAAGGAGAGGGATGGGATATATGTAGGATAGGATATAAGTATTCAAATTATACTCTTTGCTATTCTCATTTTCGCTCTGAGTGTTTTGAAACAATTTGTGTACTCACTATATAATCACTGCCTAGACGCCTAGTGAGCTAAGGACAGCCTCGCTGAATTTAGGTTGATTCAAGTAAAGAATGTCGATATCTTCGAATCGACTGTTATATGTGGTCATCAAGCGGTGCATAACAGAGTTTTGGGCGTAACTAGTGTTCACACGAGGGATTTCGAACGTACGAGGAGAGCGAACCCTTCGTGGCGGAACCATCAACGACAGTTTCTTTACCAAATGAGGGCTATCAATTTTGCTATGTATTATTTTATGCAATAATGTCATATCAGCCGCTGTGCGGCGGTCTTCCAGTGAACACATACTGAAAAAGTTCAGCCTGCTCTCGTAAGTTCTAAGTCCCAAGTGCTCACTATAATAATATTATCTAATGACTTCAAATTACCGTAAAAGACTTACGTATTGGTAAATTTGGCTAGTAGTAGTAGTAGTAGATGGAGTGGGGGGCTTGTTTCCAGCCCTTGATGTCACCTAGATCTATAAAATCTTTTGTAACTACCCATTATGTGGTTAGGTCAGTGGTCAGCTAATAGCCCAGTACTTCTTACCAGTCCAAGTAGATCACTGACCTTCAAGTTGGGCAGATCGCTAGGTTCGAGAAAGGCTCGTCCCAGTAAACTGTGTCTTTTAGCGGCGAGCCCTGGGCAGCGACCAACGATGTGTATGCTAATAAATTTGGCTATAACGTGCTAATTTTCACGACATTTTCTGCACCAAATTTTTTTCCTACCATTGGCGTAACTTCCGGTATCATTTGTTTTTATACATAGCATGTAATAAATATAGTAATATATTATATTATAGTAAATAGATATGCATACTACTATTGGGTCCTTACCTATGTAATTGCTGTTTTTTCACAATGGCCGCTTTGATCTTGGCTAACTTGGGTTTGAATTTGAATTTCATATTCAAATAAGTTTTAATTCAAGGCCATGTTACACTTTTTTAAGAATTAGCTGTTTATTTGTCTTTCCACTGTTAGTTTTTGCTGAAATACTTCGTCATAGCAATATTTTCGATTATTATTTACAATTATTTCAAAATTTAAGTATTGCATTTAAAATTGCATTATAAATTTAAATGTTGCATTTAAATATTGCTTTAAATATTGCATTAGTAGGTATACTGCGACCCCTTAAGGGAAACCAGTAACCGAGAATTGTTTCGAAATATGCAATGAAAATTATTTTAGTATGTTTAACGCTGATCACTTTTAGTAGTAAGAAACAGGCGCTGGAAAGCCTGTCGCTTAATTCCTCTCCGTGTGCTTCCCATCTTAGTTATTCACATAAAACTTAAACAATAAAAATGTGGCTTTTAATATTGGATACTATATTTGTAGCGATATAGTTAAATGTATTAATGGCCTTGTTTTTCCGAATAGATAGGAAGATAGACATTGTTAGGATGTGATGAGACATAATATTTTTCTGGAACTAAGGATGTTACAGAACCAAATCACAGTTTTTCAATAAATGCTATATTTTGGCATCTGCAAAGCTTATGCTGGTGTCAAAGATATACTCGCATCGATATCAACAATATGAAATTAAGTCGATTTATAGTAAAGATCGACTTTTCGCGCGGACTAGCGCCGACTCTCGCCGACTTTCAGCAGGCAGACAACCGATCCGCCAAGATTATTCACTTCTTTCATAATGCAACACTTCCACAATAGTCGGTAATGGGTGCGATGGGGGAGAGCGCGACGACGCGCGAAGCCATATTGTTTTAAGCCCATGGCCATTCGAATATCCACAAATGATATCTCTGTCGACTTTCGCATTTTTTTTAATTGTTCAGTGTCATTAATGGATGGAAGCCCTTTGTCTCGGGCGATATAATGCTCCCAGAAGATTGTCAATAAGGGAGATGAAGAATGATCGCTTTGCCGATCAGGGGGAGCATTTTTTTTCTTATTGTTCGGTAGTTCATTATGTTTTATTATTCTTGGAATTTTGTTGAGTCACAATTGAAAGACGCCGTTGTTACAATAATGCTGAGATCGTGGTTACTAATAAAATAACCAATGTTTATTTTTACTCAAATTTAGCGTTTATCCAAATACTTAATATAATATTGAAATCGACGCTAAATAGAAAAATAAAAAAACTTTAGATTTGATGTATTTGTGTAAAATACAATAAAATATAAGATAAAATACGGGGCTTCTTAGGCTTGTATCTAGATGCATAATTATAGTGTAAAAATATAAATCAATAAAAAGCATTACACCAATTAAAAAAAAAGTGTAAAAAAAGAAAATGGAAATAAAATAAAAATAAAAAATAGCCCTCCCCGTTTTTAATTTCAAATACTAAAAATATTGTTTAAAGAAAAAATATAAATATTTGCCATGCATTATTTATCTATACTAATATTATAAAGAGGTAAAGTTTGTGAGGTTGTAGGGAGTAATCTCTGGATCTACTGAACCGATTTCGAAAATTATTTTACCAATAGAAAGTCACGTTAGTTGTGAGTGTCGTAGGCTATATATTAATCCGAAAAATGAAAAGGCTTTTTCGTGGTAGTCGGATTTGCAAAGTAAGTCGGAGAAAAAACGGTCGAATGAAAACGTTTCTTACGAACGCTGCCTTAACGATGACAGATATATGATTGAGTTCTAGAGAAAAGTTTTAGACAATAATAAGGCCTACAAAAAAGTTAGGTACAGCATGTGCCTAACTTTTATATTTAAGTCACAAAAGGTAGTTTTTTATATTAAAAAAATAATTTAAATCATTAGGTCATGTTTATTGGTCATATTATCAACAATTATGAATTCTTATCAAAATAGGTAAATTTATCGTCTCAAGTGTTTAAAACAAAAGACTTTTCCCTTTTACAGCATTAAATTTTCTTTTTACTACATAAATGGTTAAAGAGATAATACAACATAGGTATGGAACCGCGACCGTATCTCGGGTTGGAACTCCTGAAAGACAATATATGTTGGTACCAAATAATAACATTACATCCAATAAAGTATACGAAGAAGTTTTGAACAATTAAAATAAACATAATTTATTCAATCATAATCATTTCATTCACTCATTGGAAACCCGGTAATATAGCCAAATTGGCATGCAAATACAAACATACATATGCAGTAAAAATATAACCCTCCTTTTGGGAGTCAGTAAATAAATCATAGCACTCAGTACTAACCGAACAACACTCATTTCATCACAAGTAAAAATGTTTACCGCCCAACGAAGTGGGCACGGGTCAGCTAATGTATAAATTAATAGTGGTATATCTGTCCGAGCTTAATAGATTCCGAGACCGTTTGATCGATCACCATAAAATTGGGCACATATTATATACATTGAAAGCAAAAGTTACCATTGAAAGCAAAAGTTTTGATAATCTGGATAACCACATCAATTATCTGTAAAGCGTAGTTTCGTCTCAAAGAATATTACGTAAGCAGCAAAGTGACAAAAGGAGTAAGGGGAGAACGAAAAAACATCTTATCCGGCCTAATTGTCATCCTCACCTGATCGCGCTAGTGGTTCTCTTCAGAATACCTGGCGGCCGGGCGACCCAGGGGTCGTCGCGGTATTCCCTGCTAGACAACAAACGAGGCAATAACGACCGAGCATAGGCAATATAACCTAACACCCAGTAGAGCAACTATCTGGAAGAGGATTCAGTGGCCTGGAGAGCCAAATACTCTCCAAAAGTTCTAGTGCAGAAGGCAACGGGAAACCACTGTACTATGTTTCCTAGTACTCAGCTTCATATGGACAGGACAAAAAGAAATATGCAGAGCTGACTGCCAACCTTTACTAGTAGGAGAGACACACAAAGAAGAAGAATGATTTAAAAATTCGTTTTAAAATTATATTTATTATGTGGATGACATTAAGAAAAAGCACGAACTTTCTTTGTTATCTCGTAGGCCAATCTCTTCCAATATTAGAAGAATCCATAATAGCATGACAATAATCGAGAAGACTCACCAGTATATCTAAATGAGTGTTGGTAGAGTGGGCGTATTTGGACCGCATCCCTTGAGAGATGAACAGAGCAGAGAGTAGAAAGAGAAAGAGAGAAGAGAAACAGGCCCGTCGACTTGTCGGCGATATAATTGTATGCAAACATTTGCCCGAGCCATCTTTCATTCAATTGGAGTCGTCTTTCGTCCATTATCAAGCATCGCTGAACTCTTTGTTACGGGCCCGAGTGTTTGCTTACTGTCTTTCGATACCTACCCTCGAATTTGTATTATTAAAGAATCCCTAGTGAGCACAACGTATAGTCGACGAAATATTATTCGACCAGTGTCGTTAAAATGCAATAAAAAAAGCAAATACCAACAAGTTGTAAACACCCATTTTACTGTAGAGATCGATGCCATCTGCATGGAACACTTTATATAAAGGTTTTATAGACACAAACTGACCGCTCTATAGGGTTCGACCAGAACATCTTGATCCACCAACGGTCAAAGCAGTGCCGGATTATCCAATAGGCCAATTAGGCACCGGCCTATGGGCTCCACGACTTTTAGCGGCCCCGCGACAAGGAGTCTTTACGACGTTATTTTTTTTAATTGTTTTTATTACAAAAAAATACATTGGAGTGAAATTCTAAAGACCAAAAATGTTTAATAAACTTTTGATCTGACTAAAAACATGTTACAAATTATCGACAGCAGGCCGCTGCCAGCCTTTGCGATCGTATTTTGTTTATATGCGCATCTTTGCTATGTGACATTAGAGTTGTCAGAAATGTTTAACGGCCCACTTGCCTTCTTGTTTAACTGCCGGCGCGATCGTGTTTTGTTTATATACATGTCTACTCTACACTATATTGTCGTCAGAGTGTATGACCGACCAAAGGGGACCCCGAAAAGTGCAAAGGAGGCCCCGAGATTTCGACGGCCTAAGGGCCTCTACGTGGGTCAATCCGGCACTGAGTCTTCTTCTTCTCCGTCGTTTCCTCATTATTGAGGATCGTGGCCACTAGACGTTTGCCTACGAGGCTCCTCTACTTTGACCTGTCTTTTGCATGGCGGGTCGCAGATTGTATTGACCCTTTTGTAACTTCTTTGATGAGGTCGTTCCTTCTCGCCGGTGATCTACCTCTGCTTCTTCTTCCATCTACTTGACCCCTGGAAAGGATTTTTTTTCAGATTCTCTGGGTTTCTCCTGGCAACATGATCGATGTACTGCAGGACCATTCTCATGCATACGGACTACGGTGGATAGTCCCAATTGGACGTCGAGTTCTTCCAGGACAGATTTGTTGGTTCGGCGTGCTGTCCATGGGATTCCTAGCATTTTACGCCGACACCACATCTCCAGGCACTGTCTAAGAGGTTTCAAAGTATCTACCTATCCTACCTACTAACAAATATTTTAGTAGGTGACAACATAGTAACTATTGCAATAGGTAACATCAATAGGTAACATCAGAATCAGAATTAGAAAAATTGATGCAACCATGTCATTGAATAGAAAACAACATGTACCACTCCCCCATATGTGATTATACAACTAATCGATAAAGATGTCTTCGATTCAGACGAGTCAGAATTTTTTATTACTCTTTATAGAACGTTTTTACTTTTGTTTATTAGTTTTATAACTTCCATTAATTTTTAATAATAAATCACAGTCTAATTCATTTGTTTATTTATAAAGGGTTATTTGAAGGTTTCCTTTCTATCAATTTCATAGCGAATGGAAAGGCGTTTCCTGCATTTTGATCACAATACCACCCAAGCTTTTTAAGATCTCGGATACTTGAAAAGCAGACATGCCGATCTTGGACTCATTTAAAACCCATGGTGCAATTATGGAACGAGTTATCAAATTGCAGAACATGTCATTTTGGATGTCGTTTAAATGTCGATTCTGGAGGATGAGGCACCTTGTGTTTGATGGAATGAGGAGGTGTGTATTACCAATTTGGTATGATGACTTAGTATTACGTATACAATCTAACTTCGCGCTGTTCTGCTCCTTTGTGAATGATTGGATTAAAAATGAAAAGCTAATGAGGGCTCGAGAACCAATGCGACTTCTATATAATTTAATATTAAAGTCTCCCATTTTTGTATATAAATATATTCTATATTTTCTTTTTAGTTGAATATAGTTATACTAATTATACTTTAATTTCTAGTTTATATAAGTTACATGTTTGTATTCATATACGTACTTTCATATAAATAATGGGAATTGTTCATTTAAATAATTTACTTACCTACAAGCTATACCAAAAATCGGTTGTGTCACCCCAAGACTTTGCGGCAAGTAGCCGGGGACTTCTTTCATCTGAATATTCATTTTATACATGAAGGAAATGTATTAGTATTACTCAACATTTCCGTATACGTAACTAAAAAATCAACTTTTGGGCAGATAAGCACTGTCGCTTTCAGCCAGAGCTATGTATATGTCATCATAGATTGTATACTATGAGGGCTGAAATTAGAGCATCAGCTCTAAAACAGCCTGAATACGTATTATAAAAATAAAATAAAAATACGTGTGGCACTCGGGGACTGCCGCGGTAAAGCTATTGCATAGCATTTTTAACAACTTATGCTATTATAATTATATTTTTTTTTCCGATATCAGATAACTGCGCTCTATCGGAAAACGTTGAAATTATTCCGAATCATTTGCGGCTGCGGTAGCAAATGAATCGGAATAATTTAAACGTCTTCCGATAGAGCGCCGCGCACGAATTTTTTATTCGATAAAGCAAAAAAAACGGATTATTCGAAAAAAAATCGTAGATAAAAAGAGAGATCATTAAATTATCTTTAAAATGGTGCAGGTCTCATAATAATACGCCAAATAGTATTAGTGTAGTAGTCGTTTTTGTGTTCGGTTAGACCTAATTTCACAAATTAATTACACTACCTATGTAATATAAACAAAATCCAAAATATTCAAAGCTAAGAATATTAGGAAAATGTTCTTGTTTAAATGTTCTTGATTTTTTTCGAATCGTAAGCAGTACTCGTTTAGACGTAATTATCAGTTTAAAATCATTAATTTTCGTTAAGAAATTTCTTCATTCGGTCGCCGCGCTGGCCTCTAGACCCGCGATAAAAGCTATGCAATACCTTAAAAACAATAAAATTATACTTTATATTTTAGTCAGTAATCACGATGTTATTTATAATTAACTTTGAAAATAAATGACAGAAAACCGACGTGAAGCTAACCCAAGGAACACAGTAGTAGACCGCCACTAGCAGAGATGGTTATTGATTGCTACGGGGATTTTCGTTGTCTCAGAGGTGTTTTATCAGGGACTTTCTTATTGCTTCCATTCGTTCCCGCAGCGTAGGAAACACTGGGATTAAATTATTGCAAGGAAAATAACAAACAAGGTCGAATGAGTAAAATATGTTTTAGAAACTATCATAAATAAGGCTGGGAATAATATAGCGTGCTCTATTGGCGCCTGAAGAAATTGCACGAAAATCAATGTGTTTATGATTGAAATTGGTTTTTATTACTGTGAACTACTTAATAATTATAGCCGCTCACAGGGTACGTTGGCAGGGCTGAACGACAACAGATAATGCATCACGTTTGTATGGGAAAATATCTGATGAGTATTTACAGTGCCGCTCAAAAGTATTTGGTCACCCACGTTTTATTGTACTGATTATATAAAAGGTATTGTGATGAACAGCCATTGCGGCAGAAATAATATAAGGTCAGTGTTAGCAACAGTAGGTAATTTCAATTTCGACAGATGGCGTCGAACGCAATTTTAACTCAAGATTTCGCGGTGTCGATATGAATTACCTATGTATTTTTGTGAATTGGAATCGTACCTGGTTACACAAGTGATTTTAGGTTCTACCATGGTTCATATTCTATGCGGTGGCCTCCCCGAAGAGGGACTTAACCTAGAAGCGGGGCCGCTGGGAACTCTGCTTGCGGACGTCATCGATATATAAGGGCCTAGATAGGCTTTTGCGCTCGAAAATTATCATTTTAATACCAATACGGATCGCCGCCAGTAGTAGTTCCGACAGTACTTCCCAGCCCGCGACGAATATTGCTGTGTTATCCTCTCGCATACTGTTCAATGTATTGCTCTCTCACTGTCACATGTTTTTACGCGCAACGGATATGACTTAACTTATTTGTACCTGAGGGCATATTTAGGCCTTATATATCGACGGCGGACGTAATCTGCAGTCGTAGACAGTTTGAATCAGACGTGCGGATCTGGGAAAACACATCGGCTGGAACTAGGCGGTTTGCGTAGCAGGCTGTGTCAGCCACGCTTACGCAATCCGACGAATAACCGGGGATCTGGAGACGTATGTTTTCTAGGCAGCGGTGGTACCTGTTGACTTAGCGTCACCTATCCTTAGAAACGTTCCGTTGTAAATAGGATAGAAAACGAATTTACCGCGTGAAATTTGTAGCACCCGACGTTTCGGTGACGTTGCAGCCGCCGTGGTCCAGGGTAGACTGACGATCGACGATCCGCTGGCCACCCGGCCCAGCGTGATTTTGACGGGTAATGCCACGGATCCGCGATAATGTCACTAACTCAATTACTGCGTACGCCAAGTAGTGGCTACTCAGCGTCCTCGAATCTGTGACCCGACTGGGGGATGGAGTAATTCTTTTAAAGGTGGTAGTAAGGGCACGAGGTCAGCCAGCTGGTTAACACTTCCCAATGCCTCGCGGTAAGGCGTTGGACTCTTACGGGCTGTTGTTGTAGCTTAACTGTGGATTGTCAGCAAAGTCTTTACGTTCGCTCCGTGGGAGACAGAATGGTTCGACGCCGTTATAGCTCCCTGAGGTGGTGGGTTAGACCGTAGTCATTACAAGCCCTTGCTGTTTGGCGATTGGTTTGTTAATTGGATAGCAAAATAATAATTATCTGTTATGTTCCAAGGAATTATAACTGCTATAATTATTTTGCAAATTAGCGAATGCGAATGCCGTCGACATATATAGACAGCGGCACTCAACGGGACTTTTTCGTCCATTTTCCACATAGCGACTCTAACACTTTAACCTCTGAGACGCCACTACCATCATTTGGTGGTTTTTCTTATGTGACGATTCGCACCGTCAATCTACTTATTTACGCAATTATCGGCTCTATTTCTTCCTCTACTGTGCTAAATGTCGCCTGACATTGAATAAGCCGCCGTTATATATTAGTATGCGTGCACTAACACCCACTACAATCAAATTTTCGAAGGTTGAAAATATGCCATCGAAAGTTTCATTCCCATAGCTGGCATCCGAAGGGTCAAAGGTTAATACGAGATAAACATTAAATCCTCAGCAACTTTTGTTTATTTTATATTTATTTTATAATATTTTCACTGCTCCATAAAAAAACTAAGTCGAAACTTGGGATATGAAAGCTTGTTTCTGTATCTCGTATTTACATTGTGGCAGTCGGTTACTAGTGAACTTAGTCAGTCTTTGTGAAATACGTTAGGTTTATACGAACATGCATCGCAAAAATGAATTGAGAAGCAAGTGTGAGGATAATAATTTCTTTATAAAGTTCTCACAGACAAGCAAAATTATTGTAATCTACATGTCTGTTATAAATACGATAAAAACGAATTTACCTCGTGAGGTTTGTAACACCCAACGTTTCGGAGATATTGCAACCGCCAAATGTTTATGGTAAGGCAACCCTAGACAACGTTGGTTGCAACTTCGCCGAAACGTCGGGTGTTACAAACTTCACGGGGTAAATTCGTTTTCATCTTATTTATAATGTCAAACAACCGCGATAGTCTGCACATGACTATATTTAGGTAGGTACATGACTATATTACGTCTGTACATGACTATATTACGCGCTGGTTGGCTGGAAGATATTGCCGTTTATAGCAATAAACCCGCCATTTGTACCCGTTGTGTTCAATAAAGAATTTTTATTATTATTATTTAGCTTGTATATTTCTTAATAATCCTTGTAATAATGTAGATGGGTCTGTTAGAATTATCACTACTATCGTCATAACTGCAAGTGACAATTCCACAAAAAGCACTCCTACCCGCTCCCCATCCGTCACGTGGTCGTCTGGATATGAGAAGAACAGGATGTGACGTCAGATTCGTCAATGGCGACGCGACGATAACTCATTGTCGGCGGCTGGCTTCCGTCCGCCATATAAATTAGCCTCGTTCGTCCCGCGGGACGACCCAGAAGAAATATCAATGAACGACACACGAGAGGAGGACGCGCCGCGAATATGCTATCAGGCGTCAATCAATATGGACGATGCGAAAAGGAATGGGCCTCTGTTTGCGGGGAAAGCAGATGGAATCAACCATTTAGAGCAGCGGTTCCTATCTTTCTGAGGCTATAGCCCATAAAGAGGGTTGGCTAATCGTATTAGCAAAGACCCCAAAAAAAAAAAAAAAAAAACAAATTAACTATTGCATTTTTTTTTTAGATACGAAAATGAAACATTATTATAATTACTTCTGTTTTAGCATTTTTTATTAAATCAAGAAATAATGCAAGTCTGTGAGACGATTGATATTGCTTAGTTCTAACAATTTGTTTATTATTCGACTCTGTTTCGACGAATGCGCATAGTAAGTCGAACTACAAGTATGGAGTTAGACTTACGATGTACTCCAAGTAGTAAGTCGAACTCCAAGTAGGTTACTTGCTTTTGTTTCCAGTGTCAACATTGTCGAAAATTCATTTTTACCCCTGTAAGGTCAAAAATGGGAAAAGTATTTTTTTTTAAATCCGGTGATAGATTCCCGCCACCAATTTTTCGCGAAAATATTGCTAGCTCTGTGTTAAAAAGTAAAACGTAAATTTTCAAATACAATAAATAATTCTTATTTATGAGTAATTAGGTAGGTAGTTGGACCTGATAAAGGTATTTATGTTAATAATTTTATACTTTAATTGAACGCTGATCCAATCCTGGTATCTTTACCTCTCCAAAAATTTCTTTTCCTCCTTTTGGGCTATTAGCCCCAGGTTGGGAATCGCTGATTTAGAGGAACTTAATTAGCGTTGTCGAAGTTGTTTGATTCGTGTTTATTGGCCATTAATTACTTTTATGTTAGATTCTGCTAACATTGAGACATATTAGTTTATTTTTTGGTTGTCACTTTTACTTATATCTATGTTCATATCTCCTACAATAAAAATATATTTTTTTATATGTTTGTAATAATTTAGAGTATCTATAAAAGGCTTTAAATGCGTAGCAGATGGTGTTCTGTAAATTTAAATGATGATCATTTCATCATTAGTTTTTACGCTTATGCAGTTACTGCTTTCCAATTAATTTTCAACTACTTTATATTTATATTCCTATTCACGTATAATACCACACCATCGTGTTGTCGCTTATTAAGTGTTTTACAGTAGATATTATAGCCACATAGTTATTCCGGTGAATATTTGTCCCGTAACCAGGTTTCCGGTAGACATATAACACTAAATGAAACGCGGTAATCTTTTACTAACAATAACGGTCTACATTTTTACTAATACTTCTAATATTTGTTTATATATATATTACCTTAATTTGTATTTGATCTCTATCAATTCGTTGAAAGAGTCTATTTGATGGGCTCTTGAGTAACTCGCCAACGAACTTGTTGATGCGCTGCAGTCATTTGTAAATCATTGAATGAATGAGTGAATGAAAGAAAGAGATTTTTATTATAAATAGGATAAAACGAATTTACTGCGTGAAGTAAAACTGTTCTTTAAATACCACATCGTTTCGCTATCCAGTATGTCTTCGCATATCGCCGATTTTTCTTGCTGAACGTTTTTAACAAATTTGATGTGTCCCGTCAATTTATTCAATTTAGTCAAATTATTTTTCTAAAATCTTTAGAGATTGTTTAAATTTACTCTATATATGAAAATATTTCAAAGTATACAAAGTACACTGATATCTAATAAACAATCAAGAGATAAACGTCAATGATAATAATATTATAGCATTCGGTTTTACAGATTTCTAGTTTCCTACTTCACGCCAGGCTGCATCGTACGAAAATAAATTTCCTGTACTAACAATGATCAATTTAACATAAATGTACTAGAATGGTCACGGGAATTATAATAATAAATGGTATTCAATTGTCAGAAGTTATAAATAGTCAAAAATAATAGAACAAATCAAAATAAATATTTAACAAAAGGCACTAAAATGGTCCTTGCGATAATACAAATGTCTAAAAATTATAAATGGTAATGAGAAATCACAAAATTGAGTTGCTGTGAGCCGTTTCGTTTGTCCAACATAGGCCACAGCTGCATTCGATTTTATACACACCCGGGGTTTGCAGTGGTATTACATCCTTCACAGGCCTCAGAGATCGTAATATATTTTAGGCTGGTTTGAAGATCGTTTTTATATCGAATTTGTTTTGCATCTAAATTATTCGATCTGTCACGTGCTGGAAGTAAGGTAAGAATGCTCTTGATCTGCTGGGTTTCTGAGTTTCGTCTGTATTAGATCGTGTGCGTGTCTCGTAATATTTTCCGCAAACATTTTTCCTAAAGACATTATTTACATGTTCCACCTCCTGCGAAAGTTCCTCGGCGTCGCGTCGGATAAATCGCGTGCTTGATTCACGAGAGACGTTTGCTTTGAACGTAGATGGTAGGGATGATGGTGTGAGGGGCATGCAAATATCTGTCTGTATGTATAGGCTTCCGAAATAATATATGTCCGAGTGTATTGTCACTTTGACATCCAACGTAACTTTGACATCCAAAAATGGCAAAGAGCTGTCCTTTTCTACTTCATATGTGAAAGTTGTCTTTGGGTGTATGCAGTTTAGATTACTCAGTAAATATTTTACCGTTTGTGCATTACCCTTTAGAGTGTAGAAATTATCGTCCACATAGCTGTTTGATAAACACATTGACTACGCTACCGGAAAAGCTCATAAAATTTTAGGATTCATCCAGCGAGTGTGTAAACCATTTAGCGATGTAAGAACCCTTAAGATTTTATACTTCTCCTATGTGTGCAGCATTCTCGAATACGGGTCTATCATTTGGTCGCCTCAGTATACAGTCTATACCTTCTGTCTAAAAAGTTCCGGGAATTTAGAATTTAAAAAGATTCTGTTAATGATTTCAAAAAAAAAAAAAACTTAAGTTGGTAGAACTGTTTTTATTTACTCTATGCCTAGAATGCGCGCGAACTGTCAGCCATTTTGACTAGAACAGCAATTGAATTGTACACCTTAGTAGTGCGTCACGATTTTCACAATGAACCAAAGTATCGAACAAAGAGTTTGCCTTAAATTTTGTGTTGCGAACGGATTTTCGTGTGCCAATTCCCTAAAAATGTTAGAAAAGGCTTATGGTGAATCAGTTCTATCCAAAACACGGATCTACGAGTGGTACAAAGCATTCAAGGAGGGCCGAGAGATCGTCGAAGACAATTCTCGTTCCGGGCGACCTTCGACCTCTTCAAAAGACGAAAATATCGAAAAAGTCAAGGAAATTGTGCTCCGTAATCGCCATTCCAGCTTAAGAGAGATAGCACGTGACCTGAACCTGAAGTCTCATGAGTCCATTTGCTCGATTTTGGTAGATAAATTGGGCATGAGACGCATCGCCGCTCGGATCGTTCCAAAGGAGTTGAATTTTCTACAACAACAGTACCGCAAACAAACTTCTTTAGACATGCTGGATCGCGTCGATTCTGATCCCACATTCATAGAACGCATTATAACTGGCGATGAGACATGGGTCTATGAATTTGATATGCAAACAAGTCAACAGGCATCAGAGTGGAGGACAAAAAACGAGCCAAAACCGAAAAAACCACGAAAAAGTCGTTCAAAAGTCACAGTGATGCTCATTGTTTTCTTTGATATTCGCGGTTTAGTCCATCACGAATTCGTTCCAGAAGGATTAACGGTCAATAAGGAATATTATTTGGCCGTTTTGAAGCGTTTACGTGAGAAAATCCGTCAAAAACGTCAAAAATTGTGGATTAACAATTCTTGGATTTTCCACGACGATAACGCACCGTCGCATAGAGCAGCAATTGTGACCGAATTTAAGGCCAAAAACGCGACAAATACAATTGATCAACCACCGTATTCACCAGATTTGGCCCCGTCAGACTTCTTTCTGTTCCCAAAACTAAAATTGCCTCTTCGTGGTACCAGTTTTGAGTCCATAGAGTCCATTAAAGAAAATTCGTGGAAGGAATTGAAGGCTATACCGAAAAACGCCTACAAGAAGTGTTTTGAAGATTGTAAAAAATGCTGGTGAATGTGTGTTGCATCAAATGGGGACTACTTTAAAGGTGATAAAATAAACATTGACGATTAAACGAAAATTGTGTATTTTATTTAATAATTCCCGGTACTTTTTAGACAGAGTAGTAAAAAAAGAGTTGTGGGACTCCAGAAATACTTTCTGAGACATCTCGATTTTAAATCGTTTCAAATCTACGGAAGTTACTCAGATAGACTTAACCGTCATAACATGGAACAACTCGAGGATAGGCCCCTCCAACATGATATACGTTTTCTGTACAATATTTTTAATAATAAAATAGACAGTTCCTATGCTGTTGGCAGAATCTCCTACCGAATCCCAAATAATAAGACCAGGGCTCGCGATTTATTTTATCTACCGAGAGTCAATACCAATTATGGTCAAAATATGTATTTTTATAGAGCACTTCGATCATATAACCTAAACTTTCAATGTTTGGATATTTTTTTTTGTTTAAATACTTGCTTCGAAGAAATTAGAAATACGTTAAACAGCCTTCGGGTTTGATTGGTATTTCTTCGTCCGTTAGGTAAGTAAGCTGTGGTAATGGTTACTACACTATAACATTGCTATCTAGCCAGCATAGAAATAGAAATAGAAATAGAAATATTTTTATTGTCCGAAATTGTGGTGGTACATTTATGGTGATAATGCGTAAAACTATGTATCTCACAATTACCTGTTATTAAAACAGATTGACAAATTTACTTATCTGCTAAATTGACTTATCTGCTAATTATAATATCTTATTAAAAATGTAATTATTTCACTGGTTTAACATGAAAAAATCTAAACAGACCGGATAAATAGAACTAACAGTAGAAGACAATTAGAAAAAATAATTCACCAATAATATAAAAAATAAAGAAAAAATCAAAAATCATAATATTTTCTATAAACGTTCATATGTATTTATATTAACATTATAAATACATTGTGATGTATATTATATATATTTATATACATTATACTTTTACATTTTATTATTACCTTATCGTATTATTTATATTTATTTATTATTTGTGCACGTGCATATGTATGTGTTATATATTATCATATATCTTAAATACATCTACATAACTCAAAATGTGGCTACCCTGTCCCTTTTCCCTTACTTAAACCTGCATTTTTTAATAGCTCCTTGCGCTGTAACAAAAGATTTAGTTTAATTGTGAAAACTTTTAATTGGCCTTAGATTCGTATAATATGTGTTGATTCGTATAATAAGTATAAAACGCTGTAAGTTTTCCGAAAAATAAAACTAAAATAAAATAATATAGTGAAGCCAGAGCATGAGTTTAAATTTTAAAGTTTTGATGTCTATTTAATCAAGATATTTCACGTATAAGTCGCTAACCATCGGCGATACGGGGCATCCCATTGCTACTCCGTCGATTTGGTTATAATAATCACCGCTTTATAGAAAGTAGCAAGATGTCAGGCGAGTTTTTTATATAATTGTTGCATGTTTGTTCTTTTGTGAACAAACAATTATTTTAATATTTCAATATTTCATTTTTTATATATTGTGAAATCCCGCACATAATTAAACATTCACCTTAGAACAGGTTTCGCCCTAGTTAGTTGATATCGCCATTGGACTATGCAATGTATTCAGTTTCTGTTATTTACTTAATGTCTTTGAAAATTGCATAATTCCTAAGACAAAATTGTTTAAAATTGTTTTTCATTACTAAATCAATAAATAAACGTATAAATAATAAACGACTTATTCTAAGCCATTGAAGACTGCTTCTAAATCCTGAGATATGAACACATTTTCGCAGATAATGTACACCGTGACCCAGATTTAAAAGCAAAAAATGATACAGTAGGCTCACATACCCATAAGTGAAAACGAAATATTTTTTTATGTATATTAGAAGATTTTGTAGATTATACAAAAAAGCCGATACGAAAATCATCTGAAACTTTATTGGATTCATACCTGTGTTACCGTCAGAAAAGTCCACAGCCAAAAAAAAAATATATGCAATTTTTGATTCAGTTTTTATGTAGTAAAATCTCCTGTAAAGAAATCTCGTAATATCAAAAAGTATTTTTTCATAAGTCAAAATTAAGAAGATGCAGATGCGTTTGGGATAAATAACCACGTATAACACCCAGAATGCGGTGAAATGGAATAATAGCCTTGAAAGACTCTCAATGAGTTGTAGCGCTAATGATGATTACCTATAAAGAATTATGTTGTTACATCAAACGCCATATCATTATCTATATATGATAGGATAAAATTTAATATCTACCTACAAAATATATATGTATTTAAATATGTATGTGTATGTAGGTATGTATGTGTATACACTTAAATTTCATAATATTACTTATTATTATAATGTATAAAATATCTTCTTAAATTTAATATATTACATTCATTTACTTCATGTTATGTATATCAAGAATAAATACCGCAAGCTACGTAAACCACTCTACATTCGTTTACCGCATACCTTAGTAAAGGCGAGTCCTAGTTAGGACGGCTTTGAAACTAAAATATGTATAACTTTATAGATTTATTAAACAAATTGAATTTGAAAATTTGAATTTGAAATTTGAATTTCGTTTCTGAATTCATGTTAAAGAAATCAAGTGTAATTTTTAATGTCGGCAACACGCATTAAAACCTCAATTTATAATACTTTCTCCCCGATAGTTTCGCGCCCCTGTTCACCATTCCGGGGTTAATCCACCCGGGAATAGACAAGCTCCTAGCAATAGAATAAAATAAGGAAATAAAAGACAATAAATAATAGTGTCATTCGTCAGCCGGCCAATATTTCTCGGCCGCAGGGGGAGGAAGCATCTCCCCCGCTCGGCCATCCCGGCGCCCAAGATAAATAAACGCCATCTCTTTTACTCGTTGGTTTTCGTAAGTAGAAATTCTGATCGGTACTACGTGATGGAGTAAACGATACGATGGATGCGCGGAAATTGCGATATACATAATTTCTCTTGGTATGACCGATACTTTCGATATATTTTTAAGGATTCACAAAGAACTATATTTTTGAGATAGATTTTGAAATCAAATTAGATTAGTTTAGAAAGACATAAATTTTATTAAATTAGATAAAAATGATTAATTTAAAGCTTATTTGTGAAATCTGAATAATAAGAAGAAAAATACCTTTATTGTACTAAAATACTTACATTGATAAAGAAAACTTAAATTCTATTTTAACTTAGTACAAACGGCGTGCTTATCGTTTCACGATTTCTTACAGCCAACCGTTGTAATATTAAATTTAAAAAATAATAAGACAGCTGATAGACATAAACATATACACATATACATTTACATACATCCATACATAAATACATATACATACATACATATTAAATATAATTTATAAATACATAGAAACTGCAGATAAATACCTAATTATATAAAAATAAAAATATTACAAAGTTATCATATTATAATATGCAGTTGATGATTAATTAATGGTATTATGTTAGCTGACATTCTAATTTTCATATAATTTATTATACATCTATTCATTTTTTTTTAAATACGAAGGCATATTGCTGGATTGACAATGAAATAAATTTTCTTTGATTAATCTACATAGAATTTGCGTTTCTCTGTTTTAATATATTATTCTCCCTGACCCTTGAATCACATATTTGATTATTTATATGTAGGTAATATTGAATATAATATTACAGCCATGACAACTATCATGATAGTTATGCTTTCAATGATTATGTTTTTACGATTTAATTTTGTGACGCATCCAATTGTAAAAATGCCTATTTACTGGAGTAGTTGATTGTATCGTATTGTATTGTTTTGTATGGTAAAGTTATCATATCATATCATAATATCATTATCATAATATATATTTTTAATTAGTCACCCAAAAACTTTTCCGGCAAGTAGCCAAGGACCTTGTAGAAAGACTTTGAATGTGATCAATAGGAAGGTTTCTCAAAAGCGAAATGACGGCAGATGGAATACAAAGCTTTTAGGTCAGTTTGATAGTTAATACGGCGGTACGTAATTATTATCAGTAAAGCTTGAATAAGTGATATTCGAACTAAAATGCCACAATGCCATTTCGGCCCAACCAGGCATCTGTGTACCAAATTTCAACTCTATAAGTCCAATATTTCGGGATTGAAATTTAACTAGTGCACTTTGAAATGTATGAAATGTGTGACAAGTGAACTTTCACTGTGCCTATACCTAGTCTATCTTATAGGCAATTAGGACTAAATTATGTTAAAAAACTATCCTAATATCCAGATTTCGAAAGTTAATGAGAGATTTCCACTATTAGTATAAATGTTATCGAAATGTCATATTTTGATTTTATTTTAAAATTATTACTAGATAATTTGATTATTACTATTGTATTTTCGTTGGTTTATATATTTCGTTGATTTTTATTCGGTGTTCAATATTTTGATTTTGATTATTTTATTTTTGGATTTATTTGTTTTTGAATATTTAGATTTTTTATTTTAGATTTCATTTTGACTATTTTATTTTATTACCATTATATTATGTTTTCTGTATGTACCAATTATTAATAGGTGTATCCTGAAAACCAGGATAAATATCTTGAGGATGATGGAATTTGCAGCGATTGTAGTTTTATTACATGGTCTTTGTCTATTTACAGTTTTAATTTTTAATCTGTGTGTTTTTGTTTCTTTTGTATATGTTTTTATAACAACAGCTACAAATAAATATTTTTCTATGAAATCTATTAATACTGGTCCTAAAAAAATAAATAAATATTATTTCGATTCTGAAGACATTGACCGCAATTATTATCGGCGTCACATTTCGACACCTTTAGCACATTCAAATTGCATTGCGAACACCTGGTGAAACGATTTCAACCGCAACCTTTTCAGCTCTTGCCATGACCAAATGATGCCTGCACACCAAATTTCAGCTAATTCGGACTAAGCGTATGGGCGCTGTCGTGGAGGAATACACCAAGACAGACACCCAGACAGGCTTCCATCTGGGATGGTCTTAATCGTCGCGGCTTTGCGACGATAAAGACCATTTCCAGATAGAATTTTATATAGTGAGCCCTTGCTCAGAATATAAAATTTCCGAATTCATGTTGTTCACAATAATTTCTCTACTCGTTGGTTGGTGTAGCGTGAAAATAGAAAGTATATATTAAAAAAAAACTAGTATAAACTTAAACAGAGTCCTTGAAAACATTTTTTGTAATAAAATAGTAACGAGGTTATTTCTGTACATTAAATATACTTGGGAAAATTGTTTTCATTATTTAAAAACATCTTTTTCTTTGTCTTTTTGTCCATTTAGTTACATGTTATCTAATGACTAAACAACTACTTTTTGATGCAGTTTTACTGTCGCATGACTTACAGGTTTATAAGTAAAATATGGTATATTCTATATTCTCAGTTGATTAGTTTATGCTAAAAAACTTAGACGAGTGTATGCTTAACATGCACGTACATGATAACGACACTCGAGGCAAAGCCAACATAGCCCTACCCAAATTCCGTTTAACAATAATACAAAAGCCATTTGCGTATTTCGCCTTTAAAATCTAAAATGACTTTCTAAAATCAATATGAGATTTAGAAGCAAAAATCTTCAAACATAGAGTTAAACACTAGCCCATCACCTATGCGATAAAGGAAATCGAGAAAATATTACAGTATCTTTAATATAGAAACATAGAATAAAAATTAATATTATATCTCTAAAATACCTCTATTATTCGTTAAATATATGAGAAATATTTGATAATGTTCGATTATTCATTATAATTATTGTTGTTTGATGTATGTGATTATTAAGAATTTATCTGTTATTTTGTCTGACTTTAATTTTTATTAGTATTATTTACAGGTATATCGATTATTTATTGCATTAGTTTTAAGACTATTGTTTTTTGTTTTTTTTTTGTTATTTGTTTGAATTATATTTTTGTTTATTTTTGGTCGTTTGTTGCTTTGAACGTCCATTTATTATTATTAAATATCCAACTGAATTTTAATTTTTTGGTGAATCAAAGACTATTGCCTGTTGACTATAATGCTATATTGGCCCATATTCTGTTTCCATTAAAATATAATATTTAAAGAACAATACACATTCATTCCGAGGTAAGTTATAACACACCCCGGTAGTTAAAGCCTCGTAATAATTTGTTTTCTCAGTAGCTGCAAATGCAACGTTGCCGTTACTCAGAGCGCGCAGACACGTGAGAATAGGGGGCTTGGATATCACACATCCCACCTTGTATGTCTTTTTTCTGTGTTTTCCTAAGAAAGGCATTATAGATTGTAAGTTGAACAAAAACTTGTGTTTCGTTTTTTTTTAATAAATTCTAATAAATTGTTTAAATAAATATGTGGTTTACTTAAATACCTATTCATTATAAATTTTTAGTTTTTACACTAAATTCCCTATCAATAACTGTCATAAAGATTAAATTTGTTGATATTATCTATTTTTATTTTTGGGGCATGTCAACCCCCCCCCCCCACCTTATATGGTATGAGAGATTTAGTTACCTAGTATACGGAGGGTAATTCCTAAAGTGTATGGTTTTGTCTATGGTCCTTCCTGACCGGTTCTCAATCGTCAAGATTATAATCTCTTATAGTCCAATATTTATTGGACTCTAGGTTTCCAAAAACAATGCTTATTGCGACCTACGCTATAACAATTATTATTCAAACAGAGGGTCAAATTTCGTAGTCACCAAATTAACGAGGCAATTCGGCGTGGCCATAGACGCGCCCCGCCCGCTCGCGGCTAAACGTTTTCTAATCGGGCCGGTGATTC
This sequence comes from Micropterix aruncella, assembly GCA_944548615.1. Taxonomy (NCBI): domain Eukaryota; kingdom Metazoa; phylum Arthropoda; class Insecta; order Lepidoptera; family Micropterigidae; genus Micropterix; species Micropterix aruncella. The sequence goes on from OX155969.1 coordinate 5,740,559, forward strand.
AGTGAGGCGGAGCCCTAATGAACGCTAAAAGCGGCTGTTAATCATAAAGACGCGGATGTTTGGGCACACATTTGAAAATGGGAATTAATTAGGGTCACATAGACAATAGAGCCGTCTTAATGGCGCCCGAACGGAAAGCGCGCCAAGCCCAGATTTTCCCGCCCGAAATTCCCGAACGTCACGTGGCATGACCGGCCGCCATCTTGCCGCAATGACTTTTACGATTTACACATTAATAATTGTTATCGCACGTTCGTGGAACATGGACGACATATATTAAATACGAAATACAAAGCTCTGTCTAAAACCAGGGAGGGGGATGGCAGCCGTTAGTACCTACCGTTATTTTAAATTGTATTTGTTTGGCTCTATAATAGATATTTGAATGTACAGAACGCCTAATGGTGATATATGACACACACTGCACGAATAAGAAACACACCACAATCGCCTAAAATCAGGTAATTCTTTCATAAACCGAAGTCAACCGCTCCATGGCGGTAAATCATCGAACCGCAACACTCAATGAACGGCTTCACTTGGCGAGGACGTAAAGAAGAGATAACACCGGGAACCCATCTCCCCTATACCACCTGGCGTAGTCAAAATCAGACTGATGGTGGGTGTGACAAGATGCTGAGCTAATCTCGTTCTCTGGGGCTACACAGAGGACCCAATATGCAACTGTGGAACGCTGCAGGATAAAGACTACCTCCGATCCTACCCACAACTGTAAACTTCCATCAAACATGTGCACCTACAAGAGGCAAACGTTAAGGCCGGCCATCTATCCACCATATTTTTGGAGAGACGTATCCTAACCTGCCTCGGACATGTTAACAAACGATTTGATTGTACATTCTCTAGGATTTCTAAATATATTAGTAAGTAACAAAATATTTATTAGATTTCGTACACAACCTCCTATATATTTATATAGACATTCCTAAATAGTATTTTTATTTATTTATTCAACCATCTTTAAAATACCTCTTTAGAATAAAAATCCAGCCAAGCCCTAGGCTTACCTTCTGGAGATTATGATAGGGGGATTTTAGTGCAATTTATGTGGACTTATTAACCATATTATGATTGTATGAACCGCAGTTGCACTGATTAATATTAGTCCGCACAGAAAGTCACTCTTTAGATAATGTTTACAAAAAAAGACTTACTTAATTCTAATGTAATATGGTTGTATGTTATTAGTTGTTATGTTGTTATGTATAGTTGTTATGTATGTATGTTATTAGGTTGTACATATTAGTGTATTTTACAAGTTTATTTCACACTCACTTATTTTAAAGCAAATTATTTTTAATTATTTTTTGTATTTGTTTGTTTATATTATTACTTTTTTATGTTTAGAGGAATTTGAATGAATACCCGAGGGATTAGCCACGGCATTGCCATAAAATTTGCGAAAGGAACGTACGAGAAGCAGTTCATTTTAAGTCTGTCTATGTTTTTTGTTGAACACACTTTCCGAATTCGTCAAAATAATAAGTTAGCGGGTAATATGTCATAATAATTGAAAATCCTTTTTCGTCGTGGCTGAATTTAAGTCTAATATTATTTGGAACTATCATTTTTAACATACGGTGCTGTAGGGATATTATACGAGATATGTAATATTTAAAAGTGTATGTTGTAATTCGAGAATTGGACCTGTGCCTAAATTTTGGAAAAAATAAAAAATCTAAATAAAATTACATTTTTAGTAGACTTATAGTCAGATGATCTAGATTATTCTCGATCACTTGAGTATAGTTGCAGTCTTCTTGACGCCGCTCTAGAAAATCTCTTTACAACTTTGCTGATAAAACCATCCAACCAACCACAAACCATAGGCGGCTGAGTCTATCATCACCTAAAGCCGATTGATTTTACAAGGCGTAGTGTACTGAAGCTTCTTTCGTCGGGACGTGACGCCCGCTGATATACAAATTTATAAAGTTGCTACAAATTATTGGATACAATTCTTGTCTCTATTTGTATACTTCGCATGCAGGCATCATTTGGTCATGGCAATAGTTAATCGGTGTAGCACTAGTCATATGTTATCATATGTTAATCTCGAAATATTGGACTTAGGGACAAGAACTTTGGTACATAGATGCCTTGTTGGGCTTGTGAGAGTGGCCACCCTTCACTAGACTCCAATTGATTGTGAGCGAAGGGTGGTTCTCAGCATGAAGGTTGCTCCGTTAATGAGAGTCGTAGATGTCCGTGTAGAAGAGTTTATTCAGAAGATTGAAGAGAAGTGAGTCGAAATCGCCTGTTCTTAACGCCTTGAGTTGCTTTCGCCGTTGTGTTGTAGTGTGGGCGCGAGGTGAAGCCGTGGCGGTGCGTGTGTAGTCGAGGAGCGATGTGTGTAGTCGAGATATCTGTCCACTGAGGGGACGATGTGTAGAGCGCGGTAACTGTCTGCCGAAGTAATGATGTATAAGGGCAACTGCCTGCCAAAGGAATGATGCTGATCGAATGAAATGTACTGCGTTTTATAGGGTGATCGGTGATGCAATAGCTACGAGTGGGGCGACGCATGTGTCGCTTGCCTGGGCAATATTTGCCAAATTTAGCTGGAAATTAACTGCAGCTGCTCGTGTAAGTTTGAGCGAGTCTGCAGTTTTCTGTTCTGTGAAATTAACTTTTTTGTTGTGGGTATGTGGAGCCGTAGGCTCCTACAGGCTGAAATCACATTGTGAAATTGGTTCAAATATCTCATATACAACCTACTTTAATAATATGTTATTTCCGCCGTACATATTAATCAAATTATAATGCCATATGTTGGCGTTTGGCCCAACTTCCTCCTATGCCGAGAGAGAAACGTTTGCAACGGGACTCAATCATATTTGTCCGCCGACCGAGGGAGGACGCACATCGACTTTATTTATGAAAATAATATTCAGATGAAATAAGTGCTTGGCTTCTGGCCGGGATAGACTTGGGGTGACACAATCGTTTTTTTACGCTGTTATATAGATATCTCTCAACATAAGGAGCTTATATCCCAAGAGATATCGACAAAAACGTGCAACAGTTTTGAATAAGCTGATACTTCCAGACCAGACATTTGGCCATAGAATGCTGGGGTAGAGTCAGCAGGCAAGACTCCGCGACACCTGGTGCTGGCGTACTAGGAAATGTCTAATTTTAATTAGTAGGTATCCTCCAAGTGTTTTGGAAAATCTAAATATTCATCAGTAGACAGTGAATGCAATAAAGAATTCGAAACATGTGAATTCGAACGCGTAGCATCAGCATCTTCATACAAGTCAAGCATCGGTCTATGACGCATCGGTTGTGGCGCGTAATATAATGGTTGCAATGACGCAATATAATAGTATGGAGTTTATGAAGCCACGCGCTCAATTATGAAGCAGTCTGACCATATGTTTCGAGTTCTTTATGACATTCACTGTCTACTGATGTATTTTCAGCTTTTCCAAAACACTTTAGAGGTAAAATTACAACTGTCCTAGTAGCCCACGTGTCCCGGAATCTAGCCTACTGGCTCCACCTGGCTCATTCGGTGGCCAAAATACTGTTTAATCTAAAAGTATCAGCTTTTCCAAAACTCTTGCACATTTTTGTCGCTGGCTCTCCAACTATACACTAATAAAAAAATACGTGTGGCACTCGGGGACTGCCGCGGTAAAGCTATTGCATAGCATTTTTTAACAACTTATGCAATTATAATTATTTATTTATTTTATTTATGCAGTATGAAGACATTTTTTTCTGATATCAGATAACTGCGCTCTATCGGAAAACGTTGAAATTATTCCGAATCGATTCGGAATAATTTAAACGTCTTCCGATAGAGCGCACGAATTTTATTCGATAAAGCAAAAAGAAACGGATATTATTCTTCCACTATTCGAAAAAAATCGTAGATAAAAAGATAGATAATTAAATTATCTTTAAAATGGTGCAGGTTTCATAATAATACGCCAGATAGTATTTGCGTAGTAGTCGTTTTTGTGTTCGGTTAGACCTAATTTCACAAATTAATTACAATATGTAATATAAACAAAATCTAAAATTTTCAAAGCTAAGAATATTAGGAAAATGTTCTTGTTTAACATATATTTTTTTCCAATCGTAAGCAGTACTCGTTTAGACGTAATTATCAGTTTAAAATAATTAATTTTCGTTAAGAAATTTCTTCATTCGGTCGCCGCGCTGGCCTAGGCCCGCGATAAAAGCTATGCAATAGCTTAATATTTAAATTCCGCTATACATATTATCCGTCCCGCTCTTAGCCGAAAAACAGGCAGGCAAATAGGCAACGAGGCAGTTGCAACGGAACCCAATCGGGTTTGTCTACCGGCCGAGGGAGGGCGGTTATCGATTTTATTTTTGAAATTAATATTATATGAAATAAGTATTTGGCTGCTGGCCGGGAAAGTCTTGGGGTAACACAGCTAATGCTTGGAGTGACACAGCCTTGGGAGCTAATAGACCCTGTTGTAGTTAGGCCACTAAGACCCATGTGTGAGGGTCGGCTAAACTCACAGGTCATCACCCATTCGGCAGCCTTTACGCGGAAGTGCAAGTCGGGTAGGACCATGGCCTGTGGGATAATTCCCCTAGAAATCGCTCTTTAAGCGCTCCTGGACGGTTTACCCACCGTGCGACATCAGCCAATCGACTGTGCAATCTGACTGATGATCGGGGGGAGCAGGTTTTGGGGGCTAACGGGCCCATGATGAGGTGGCCACGATGACCCATGTGTTCAGGGTCGGTCACACTCACGGGTCAACACCCATCCGACGGCCTCCACGCACGGGGTGCGAACCTGGGTAGTACACTGGGTCAACCAGTCTCCCCTGGGAATCAAACCTCTGGCGCTCCTGGACGGTCTGCGCACGGAGCGGCGCAAGCCAATCGATTGTGCTCTCCGACTAACAGTCGGGGGAGCCTGGGAACTGTATTGTTTCCTATAGAGCGGGGGTGGTTGCCTACCTTACGGCGACTGCTCTTGAAATGACCATTGGCCATCCGATCCTGGGTGAACAGCCGGGCAAAGGACGCCTTGGTCTGCGATAGATTCGGTATACTCCGTTTCACCGCTTCGTAAGGGAGAGGACCGCGCAAGCGACCTCGAACTCGGAACCAATTGAGAGACCGGAGAAATCTAGTCACAATTGGTAGTTAGGGCGCGAGTGCCGCCCGCCAGGTAACATACTCGCGGTAAGGCGTTGGTCTCTAACGGATTGTGGCGTAGCTAGACGTCGGATTTGTTATGTCCAAAGTCTTCTACGCTCACTGCACGGTCGATAGAACGATGAATCGTTAAAACGTCCTGCGGTGACGGGTTCGCCCGTTGTGGTTGACATCTCAATATGATGATCGGGGGAGTCTGGAACTGTTTTTTATAGCTTTAGAACGGGGGCGGTTGTTTACCTAGTGGCAGTCGCTCTTAAAACGACCATTAGGCTTCCCTATACCGGGTGAACAGCCGGGCAAAGGATGCCCTGGTCCGCGATAGATGTGGTCACCGCTACACTAGGGAGAGGTTCACGCAAGCGACCTCGAGGCTGTAACCAGTCGGGAGGCAGAAGAAATATGGCCATAACTTGTAGTGAGGGCGCTTGTTCTGCCCGCTGGGTTAACTACCCGGGCGGTAAAGCTAGATTGTAGATTGTTAGTGTCTAAGTCTTCTACGCTTATCCCACGGCTAAAAGAACGATCAAATATAGTTATACCAACCTGAGGTGACTGGTTCGCCCATTGTAGTCGAACCCCCAACTGGGGTGACACAACCTTTTTTTTGTGTTATATAGGTACATATCTCTCAACATAAGGAGCTTAATAAATAAATTACATTACACCGCCCTCCTAATACATTACACAATTTAGTAAAAAGGCGCGCAGTGTTGCCAGTCACCTTTGCCAAGCGATAATACGGTTATAATAGTCACAAGTAACTGGGCGATAATTTGAGTGGATGCGTCGCGCGATCGGGGCGCGCGATAAATTTAACGAAATGCGCGCGCGGGCGGCGCGCCATTTAATCTCGTTTGCACTTTCGAAAAGCGCGTGAAAAAAGCAAAACGCGGAGAAAAATTCGAAAGCGTTAAACGCGCGCGAAAAAAGACTACGGGATCGCTCCGCTGCGAGCGACGATTTTGGCAGAAGTGCCGGGGAAACACACCGGGCAGGTAAATAGCTGGGTTGCATGCAAAATTAACTGTGAAACTTGTTAGGTTCAAGTGTACATTATTTCATTTCATTTATTTCGAAAACCTTGGGCTGTCTCTATCTACCATATAATCATCCATATCATAAACTAAGATCATCTTTTTGCTAAAAAATATCTCAAGAGTATGCTTCGGCTAGGATTCTCTTCGAACTGAGTAGGGCATTTGATTGCGTTAATATTAATTTGGTGTTAGAAAAATTTAACCATTATGGAGTCCGACGAGAGACTCTTTCACTTTTGAAGACATCGTCGAAATTCGTACAATAGTAGTAGAATAGTTAGTAGAAATTCACAGTTGTTCGTACAATAGTAGTAGAATAGTTAGTAGAAATTCGTAATTAGTAGAAATTCGCATAAATTCGCAAAAACAAAATAGTTAGTAGAATTCGTACAATAAATGGCCTTAATGAAGATATAACTCAATCGAAACGTTTGCCATTAAGAAAATTAAAATGCTATATGGCTCTAAAGCCGCAAAGTCTGTATACTATGCTTATTTCCATTCTTTATTAACTTAAGGCCTTATGTTCTGGGGAATGGCGGCAAATTCAGTTAGAATATTTCGACTTCAAAAAAGAGCAATTCGCAATTTATTTACAATATCATCGCTAGCATCTTGCAGGCCGTATTTCATTAAATCTGGTATCATGACAATGTATGCCGCTTATGTATACCAGGGTTTGCAAGAATAAACATCAATAGTACTGAAAAAAAACTCGAATATTCGTTCGCATAACACGCGAAACAAACAAGACTTGCGTCTTTACAAAGTACGACTGAGTAAAGTTAGAATATTCCATAGTGTGTTAGGGGTCTTGGAGACGTTCAATTTAAGAAAATGGTCTGGGACATTCTTATTAAGAACCCAATTTATTCTATTAGGGACTTTGACAGTATTGAATTTCCTAATATTTCATGATTACTTTTATTATAATACAATATTTGTATGTATTTTTTTTCATGACAATATATCCAATCATTTTGATAATTGGAGATGGTTTATATTAATAAAATTTGTATTGCCTATTTCTATTGCGACATTTCTATTATTGTGAAATCGAAGACTATCGCGGTTGTTTGACATTATAAATAGGATAGAAAACGAATTTACCGCGTGAAATTTGTAGGACCCGACGTTTCGGTGACGTTGCAGCCGCCGTTGTCAAGGGTAAACTGAAGAGAGAAATAAAGAGAAGAGAGAAAACTGAAGAGACATTTCGTAAGCATTATTAGAAGCTTAAAACTGGCCGAAGACGAAATAATGGTGAGCTTTGACGTCGAATCTTTATTTACGAATTTGCCCATTTCGGAGTGTCTTACGGTGGTGAGAGATAAACTAAGGTCTGAGGACCTCCCTATTAGCTACGCCGACATGCTTCAACATTGCCTGACATCCTGCTACTTTCTATGGAACGGCGATTATTACAAACAAATCGACGGAGTAGCAATGGGATGCCCCGTATCGCCGATAGTTAGTGACCTATATATGGAATATTTTGAGGAATTAGCCATAAAAACCTCCAAAATTAAACCCATTCTCTGGCTTCGCTACGTGGATGATACCTTCTGCATCCTGAAAGGCAACATTCAAACGGTGAAAGAATTCCTGGGTCATCTAAACTCCATACACCCAAAAATCAGTTTCACCTATGAAGTAGAGAAGGACGGCTCCTTACCATTTTTGGATGTCAAAGTGACGAGGAGAAGTGACAATACTCTCGGACATACGGTATATCGGAAGCCCACACATACGGACAGATATTTGCATGCAAGCTCACACCATCATCCCTACCATCTACGTTCAGTGCAAACGTCGCTCGTGAATCGAGCACGCGATCTATGCGACACTGAGCATTTTCCGAAGGAGATGGAACATGTCAATGATGTCCTTAGGAAAAATGGATACGGAAAATATCACGAGACACGCACACGATCTAATACGGACGAAACTCAAAAACCGAGCAGATCAAGAGCATTCTTACCATACGTCAAGGGCGTGACAGATCGAATAAGTAAGATGCTAAACAGATTCGATATAAAAACGATCTTCAAACCGACCCAAAATATAGCTCGATTTTTGAGGCCTGTAAAGGATGTAATACCACTGCAAACCCCGGGTGTGTATAAAGTCGAATGCAGCTGCGGTCTAGCCTACGTTGGACAAACGAAACGGCCCATAGCCACGCGACTGACAGAACACATCAAAGCTGTTAAAAACGTTCAGCGAGAAAAATCGGCGATCTGCGAACATATATTGGATAGCGGAAGTAACCACTGGATGCAGTTTCAAAATCCCATTGTTCTATCGAAGGAACAATTCTACTTTCCTCGCATGATCCGGGAAGCCATTGAAATAAGAAGAACTCCGAACTTCAATAGAGATGACGGCTACAAACTCTCTTCTACGTGGAACCCTCTTCTTAAAATGTTCCCGCCGCCGAACGCCGAACGCAAAGACGTAAAACAGGATACAGTGAGTGTTGTGTGCAAGACGGATTTTAAAAATTCCCGCGCTCCGAGCCCGGCCCCCCACCACCGTTATAACCTACGCAGTGGCGGCAGCGGTTTGCGGCCTACCCGCAAAACAACGGACTGACAGCTCTTCAGTTTACCCTTGACAACGGCGGCTGCAACGTCACCGAAACGTCGGGTCCTACAAATTTCACGCGGTAAATTCGTTTTCTATCCTATTTATAATTTCTATTATTGTATTCTTAGAATTGTAATATTTCTAAATTGATGATTTAATAACTGACCATTCGTTTTTATATTTTGACTATTTGTATTTTTCATATATACCTACTTACATAGGTATTTTAGCACGTCAAATAGTTCTTTAAAAGACCTTATATTTTTATTGTTTATTTATTTTATTTATTTATGGTAATGTACATAATATGCAACAAGCGTAACAAATCATACTTTATATCTACACTTTAAATAAAAGCCACAGCAAGTTGTGTCACGCTTATAGTGAAGATCGGTCCCATGTCGCCCAACTAAGTAAACACTTGTCCTAGGGCAAACATATTAATCAAATACTAGTTTAAACAAAAAGAAAAAAGCGAAAATGGAAAAAAAACATTGAATATAATAGAAATATGCATAAAAATATAATATGTAAATATATAATTATAATAAAATAAAACATTGAAGTAAATAGATAATTAAATGCACTTATCCTTCGGTTAATAATAAACTATATAGTCATAAGTTAAAAAAAATTAAATCTTTTTAATAAATTGTTTTTTTCCGTTAAAAAAAAAGTCAATCTGTATAGAAAATAATTATACCACATAAGGTATAACACATTATGTTGTAAAAAGAATTTGACTATGCCAAGAGTAAGGATTCCTACCAACTAGTTTTTAAAAAAAAATAAAAAAAACTCTGTACGGGAGAGCAGGTAGGCTTAGTACACGGAATATTCAGTATATTCAGTTCCCATCACAATATAATATCATGGAAATTTTAACCTTTGATCCTGAAATCCTGATACAGCCTGCCAAAACGGTGGAAATTAAAGTTCCGCTGGTTTTAACCCTTCGAGTAGCGGCATAATTTCATGGCAGACTGGGTTTATAATAGCGTGATTATAATAGCGTTTTACATTATGGTCAGCTCTGTAATATGGACGTCTGCGAGTCGCCGTATATATATTTATATATTTATTTTATTTATTTATGGTAATGTACATAATATGCAACAAGCGTAACAAATCATACTTTATATCTACACTTTAAATAAAAGCCACAGCAAGTTGTGTCACGCTTATAGTGAAGATCGGTCCCATGTCGCCCAACTAAGTAAACACTTGTCCTAGGGCAAACATATTAATCAAATACTAGTTTAAACAAAAAGAAAAAAGCGAAAATGGAAAAAAAACATTGAATATAATAGAAATATGCATAAAAATATAATATGTAAATATATAATTATAATAAAATAAAACATTGAAGTAAATAGATAATTAAATGCACTTATCCTTCGGTTAATAATAAACTATATAGTCATAAGTTAAAAAAAATTAAATCTTTTTAATAAATTGTTTTTTTCCGTTAAAAAAAAAGTCAATCTGTATAGAAAATAATTATACCACATAAGGTATAACACATTATGTTGTAAAAAGAATTTGACTATGCCAAGAGTAAGGATTCCTACCAACTAGTTTTTAAAAAAAAATAAAAAAAACTCTGTACGGGAGAGCAGGTAGGCTTAGTACACGGAATATTCAGTATATTCAGTTCCCATCACAATATAATATCATGGAAATTTTAACCTTTGATCCTGAAATCCTGATACAGCCTGCCAAAACGGTGGAAATTAAAGTTCCGCTGGTTTTAACCCTTCGAGTAGCGGCATAATTTCATGGCAGACTGGGTTTATAATAGCGTGATTATAATAGCGTTTTACATTATGGTCAGCTCTGTAATATGGACGTCTGCGAGTCGCCGTATATATATTTATATATTTATTTTATTTATTTATGGTAATGTACATAATATGCAACAAGCGTAACAAATCATACTTTATATCTACACTTTAAATAAAAGCCACAGCAAGTTGTGTCACGCTTATAGTGAAGATCGGTCCCATGTCGCCCAACTAAGTAAACACTTGTCCTAGGGCAAACATATTAATCAAATACTAGTTTAAACAAAAAGAAAAAAGCGAAAATGGAAAAAAACATTGAATATAATAGAAATATGCATAAAAATAAAATATGTAAATATATAATTATAATAAAATAAAACATTGAAGTAAATAGATAATTAAATGCACTTATCCTTCGGTTAATAATAAACTATATAGTCATAAGTTAAAAAAAATTAAATCTTTTTAATAAATTGTTTTTTTCCGTTAAAAAAAAAGTCAATCTGTAAAGAAAATAATTATACCACATAAGGTATAACACATTATGTTGTAAAAAGAATTTGACTATGCCAAGAGTAAGGATTCCTACCAACTAGTTTTTTAAAAAAAATAAAAAAAACTCTGTACGGGAGAGCAGGTAGGCTTAGTACACGGAAAGCATTATTACAGTGGAGTAATCTACGCTATCCAATACATTGACACGTTTGCGTTTGAGTGAGTGACTCGCGCTCGCACAAACGCTAACAACGTTAATGTATTGGATGGCGTAGATTTCTCCACATTTAGTTTCTTGTACACGACAGCAACTGCACGAGAACCATTGGCTACCATTGCAGTTGCGCGTAAAATTACGCGTGTCGTCGCAGCTGGGAAATAGCGCAATAGCCCCGCCGCCCGCCCTCCACTCGACTCTGCCGCCCTGCTTATTTATGGCGCTGAAGCTCAAATATCTCCTGGAGACGGTACAGAATTATTTCCATTATTTCGTCCCGAGTCTCGCACGCTCCTACACACGAGCGCACCGCGTCGCCTCGCACTATTTTCAAATACGGCCGATGTAATGGCTTGAACCGTTTGCTGGAATTTTCCCGAAGGCCCCTCCGTTCTAGCCAGCCGCGCGTCCGACAGTCACTACTGGAATTTAGCAATTATAATTATTGCGATAGCTTCGCCGCCGGCTTGATTGCTGCTCCCGGCCGCTGGACGATGGGCATCTTTTTGCCATTCGTATTTCGTGGCTAAATTGAATCCAGCCGAATACGGATTTTTTAAAATTTTATTCACAAGAAATTTTACAATGTTGTAATTTATTTTTATTTGTTTATTTTATATTATTTATCCCTAGTATTACATTATTAAATTTACATGATTTAGTCGTACATACAAATGTAGAACCCTGGAAGGTGCGGCTTCGGCGTGATTTTATCACCTCACTAGGCATAGCCTGTATTGAGGTGATATTTAGTACTGCGTGCATCTGTCGGGTGTATAGGTAATTTCGGTAATCTTGGGAAATCCTACAAGTGTATATTGTATAACTATTATAGTATATATAAAAATGGAGTTCATTGCACTACATTTCAATTTCCCACTCCATAACTTGAATACACTGATTTGATTGACATTCGTGACACGTATGAAACAGCCAGCAAAGTGAATGGGGAGTAGTCTTGCAAAACCTCAGAAGAGTTAGGTTATGTTCTTCGTGTCTAAAACATTTGTTGTTTTGAGTTAAACAAGTGATTGTTGTGAGTAAATAGCTTTAATGTTGTTTCTCTTTTCAGGTTAGTATAATAAAAACATGTACTGTAAAAACGGAAACAATCCAAATGTAATAAAACTCCTTCTTTTCAGAGCAACGCAATATCATCTTTTATTTACGACACCACAAAGTGTGTATAAACACATTTTATATATATATATATATATATATATATATATATATATATATATATATATATATATATATATATATATATATATATATATATATATATATATATATATATATATATATATATATATATATATATATATATATATATATATATATATATATATATATATATATATATATATATATATATATTCTTTTTAGAATTGATCAATAAGATGATTATAAAGTAAATAATTATAAAAGCCACTTACATCGTGACGAAGGATTCCCTTGATCGGATTCGGGAATGCTTTAGGTGTTAACGAGAATGATGAATGCCTCTCACTTGCGGAAAGAGGAGTAGGTTTAAGTATATATATATATATTTATATATATATATATATATATATTTCAAGGGAAATAACAAGACAAGACGAGCTACTTGACAGATGGAAGAATTTAAAATTTCGAATTTCGTTTTTTTATTTTCTAAAGGTGCGATATAAAGAAGCTGCGATCAATATTCAGCTGAAAACTTAATTCGAAATTCGAAATTTTAAATATAAAAAAACGAAATTCGAAATTTTAAATTCTTCCATCTGTCAAGTAGCTCGTCTTGTCTTGTTATTTCCCTTGATATATATATATATATATATATATATATATATATATATATATATATATATATATATATATATATATATATATATATATATATATATATATATATATATATATATATATATATATATATATATATATATATATATATATATATATATATATATATATATATATAATGATAATTATTAATTATTAAAACTATTAATATTAAGGTTTGGCTGACTACTTTTAATCGCAGCTTCTTTATAACTTTTTGAAAATAAAAAAGAAAATTCGAAATTTTAAATTTTTCCACCTGTCACCTGTCATCTAGTTTTTAAGAAGACGGCATAAGACAACAAAAAACAAGTATTTCATTGTTTTTTTGCTCGAACTAAGATCTAATCGAGTGATTTTATTATTTAGGAAGGATGGTTGCATAGTTTAGAGATTGGTTGTTTGAAGGTGAGTGTTTCTAGATTAAAAAGGCCTTGTAAAGTGTTAACGTGTATAAGTGTAACACTCGTCGAGTGTTAACAACCATAATGTTACCAGTATTTTGTAGTGAGCGTCATTTTGAATGATTGTAGCTTAGCCTAATTGCGTGGTAAATATGTTATGGAGTTTTTTCGCTAGGTAAATATAGTGTCTTTATCCAAAGGTCGTTCTCATTTTTGGTTGTACATGTCTGTCTTTATGTCTTGTGTTGTGTCTATGGGCGTTACTGGTCGGCTTGCCGTTGTCCCGTTGGAGTTCTTTCCTGTAGCATATCAAGACCTGCAGAAATCACCCTATTTGGGTGGAGCCATCAAATCAAAAAAGAAGAAGGATAGCAAGACCTGCCATACGTATAGCTGTCTTGCATCCAACACCATAACATCCCTGTAGAGCTGGTCACTGGAGTAGCGGTAAGGCTTCCTGGTTAATTTTGCCGTGAATTGTTTTTCAGTTCGCAAAATGGGGTGTCACTTGATAAAACCGAATGCAACAAAACATGTTGCCGAGGTGATAACTGTAGCTCTGTAACTTCGTGCCAGGTGATTAATTTATACAGGTTTAAATGAATAAATGAATCGGTATAAATGAATCGCGCATGGCAATACTGGCTCATACTCATTCGCCAAATTACAAGTAGTTTGGTGGATCAGGATGAACAAATAACCAACTGTTAATACGGTATATTTTTAAGGTATAACCAATGGTATAACTAAAAATAAGGTTTTTTTTTTAAATGACATTTATTTTATTTTGAAAATAGCATAGAAAGATGTGAGAGTGTTGCGCCATCTAGTGGATTTGAATTGATAAAGTACATAATTTTTAAAGCATTCTAAAATGATTTTTTCCACTTATCGTCTTCAAAAATTTTAAAAACGCTTGGTAAAAACGCAAAAATTTAAATTTTCCGCAATTTCGATCGATTACGTAATATTGTGGGGGGGGTCAGGCCGCTGATTACGTGTTGACACGGGGGAAGGGGAGGTCGAAAAACCTAAAAACGTGATTACGTAATATGTGGACCGCCCTTATCGTACTCGGAAAAAAAATGTATGTTATAATGGTGAAACCCAGATTTTTTCTGAAGAATAATTCATTTATTACACGAATTCCCCACAAAAAGGAGTGTAATGTGTTCAGGGTTCAAGTATGTATATTTTCCGTTTCTTTATTCCACCATAACTTCTAAAGGCTTTACCCGATATAGAAGTGTGTGGTATCGTTAGCATCGTTGTGTCATTTCAGGTGTCATAGGGTACTTAACTGCCCAAATGTCAAATAAATAATTATCCAAATGTTAAAAGGTCAATAAATTTAGATAAACATATCGTGTTCATCAACCGAAAGTAGATTATGGACATCATGTTTATCACAGAATTGTCTTTAAGCACTGGATGTTTAAAGAGGTAACACACGTCAATAGAGCCGTAACGAAGCATTCGTAAATTGATTTTTTAACCGACTTCAAAAAAAGGAAAAAATCAATTCGATTGTATCTTTTTTATGTTTATTCTCTCAGAACTCCGTCAATTATGAACCTATTTGGAAAATTCTTTTTTTATTTGAAAGGATATACTTCAAGTGTTGTCCATTTTTATACTGTTCTGATGATTAGATCCATAAGGAATTGAGGGAACTCCTCAAATATTACCATATGAAGTTGAAAATATACATGTTGGTTCAGTTCCGATGATAATATATTTTTTATCGTAAGCATGACCTGATTCTGCACCCAGGTTTGGCTCCCGACGAGGAGACTCCTTAACGATCAACAGCATGGACACGAAATTTTGTATACGGATTCAGTTAAAATAGCCCGTTCTGAGTTCTACCATAACATGGCTGCTGCACCCAGGGTTAGCTCCCGACGTGGGGACTCCTCAACGGTCAATAGCACAGACACGAAATTTTGTATAAGCATTCAATTACGACAGCCCGTTCTTAGTTTCACCAAGACAGGACTGCGACACCCAGGGTAGGCTTCCAACGAAGAAATTCCTCAACGGTCATCTGCACAGCCACACAAAATTTTGTATTTGCGTTAAATTATGACAGCCCGTTCTAAGTTTCAAGTTTGGTTGTTAATTTTTTTATTATGTGTCAATGTATATCGTTTCAATAAAGATATTCTGTGCGAACAAATTGTTTTTCTGTGCGAACTAAAAACGTGCGTTTCTGTGCGAACAAATTGTTTGTAATAATTATAAATACAAAAGTTCACTTTTTGTACCGGCGGTCGTGAAAAAGTCTTAAAATGTCATTTTTAGACTCTTTAGACTACCTAATATAAATAAAGAGTCAGTTATAATTAACAGGCATTCTTCAAGGGCAATCAGTACGACCAGGTAGGTCTTTCGAAATAAAAAAAAAACATTTATAAAAAAATTAAAGTAAAAATAAATGATTTTCCTACAATTTCTTTTCAAACGTTGCTTACGTGCTCGTACTGATTCACCCCATTCAATGGCGCTGGTTAATTTAAACTCATCCTGTATAACCTTCAAATAATTAAGGTTCGTCACATTTTCACTAAATAAAGTTTTTTAACTAGAAACCGGTTGAAAACTAAGGTTATAAGATTAGGTATCAAAAAGGTTCCGAAATCTTTTGGGTTCAAAAAGGTCTCGAATTATTAGGGGCTCCCTAGACTATCAAGCATGCTTGTCAATCATCGCGTCGCGAGCTGGGTAAGCGCAGTCGTAAGCCGAAGGAAACATACAAATATATTTTTTTTATATTTACCAAAAAGGCCTAATTTTGTAGTTTTTACCAGGGATTCACTTGAATTAGACGTAATTGATTGATGAATGACGTGACTCCCCGGTATAAAACAACAAAATTAGGCATTTTTAGTAAATATTTTTAAAAAATGCATTTTTCCTGCGGTTTACGACCCCCTCCCAGCGAGCGACGCGATGCTTGACAAGCATGCTTGATCGTCTAGATAGCCCTTTAGTTGTAACCACGCCAGCTTAAATTCCGTCGACTATACCTATGTTTCTCAGTAGGATATCTCCGTCACCTCAGGTATACACAGTGTCGATACCTCCATATGGGTTAGTGGCGGTGTTTGCGGGTGCGTGCGAAAGCGCGCGGGTAGTCAGTTATCCTTCTGCTTTGTGTACCGTATCAAACGGCCGCACCCTATAAATAGTTGATTACGCGCCCTCCTCACTCCACTGCATGCGCGGAAGGCGCGGGCGGAGGACCTCTTTAATTACAAGCGGTGACATCTAGCGGGAATTTATCGGCAAAACTGCGGACGCGGACACGGTACGGGTTGCCATGTCGAAGTACCTAGCCGTCTAGTAGAGTATGTATATGGTATATTAGCATTTTATCTTCTTTTTCTCCAACGAGCTGAATCCAACTGAAAAGAATTATACGTTCACTAAAAGGGATGTAATAATAATAATGATACTTTATTTTGAGAGAAAGGGAGCGTCCATTAACTACCTGAGGCATTTAGAGGCTGGAGGGGGTTGAGCCGAATCTCACCCAATCTCACGAGGGAGCGGGGGGGGGGGGGGGGTTGGCACATATCACGTTTTTTCCGCAACAAACATTGTAAAATTGCGAGAAAACTGAGTTAAATTAAGTACAACCTGTTCATTAAAACATGGCTAAATCCTACACAATAATATTCTTCTACGTCCACGGCAGTCATGTCGTGAATACTTCCAAAAACTAGGGATATTGACCGTATATGCGATTTTTGCTCAAGAAGCTCTTCGCGAATTCTATTGCAATAAGAGCTCGGCCATATCCCACGAGGAAGTACATCGGCATGACACCAGGAATAAAACCCTGTATCTCCAACAGTTCGTAGCACGTACCTACTGCCAAGTTCCAGGCGACTAGTCGATACTTAGGCCTCCAAATTTTCAATAAATTGCCCGAAAGATTAAAAGCAATTAAAAACATCGATATTTTCATGAGATCCATCCGAGTCTATCTGTTTAAAATCAACATGTATGCTCATAACGACTTTTTAAAATATTTTGAAAATACATAGCATCGTATCTACCCATTTAATCTAATACATATTATTTACCGTTAATTGTTTTGTTGTAAACTGTTATCATATAGTCTATGTTTTTGTAAATTGGTAAGTTTAAAGCTATATATTGTATATCATCTCTTGTCTAAATTGAGTAACTAGTTTAAGGTTAATTACTGTCATTCCTACACAATTGTATGGTTGCATTGGAAATAAATATTTTTATCTTTATCTTTATCTTACGAAGTTTGTACTTCCTAATTAAGTATTTTATTGTTCGATTTTCTTACTGTGATTCTAAACTGCGTTCTTAGTAGTTTTAAATAATAGTCTTAACAGTCTTAAATAAAAATAATTAAGCAAATTTTGTATTTTTTACTAAATCTAACGCTATCAAGCAAAGGCAAACGAATTTACAGCAAAAATACGCATTTTGAAATAATATACGTGAGATTAGAGGGAAGGGAGGGTCGATCCAAATCTCAGGAAATGTCCCCAGGAGGGGAGGGGAGTGGGGGGTCGAAAATTGCCAAAATCGCCTTACGTGGTATGTACGCAAAACTACTAAACTAGCATAATGCCCGTGCTAGGGTAGATTATTTTCTTTTACATTTGAATTTATTTTTGTGCGCACGTAATTTTAAACTCAAATTAAATTCAATGATATTATATTATACATACATATTAATATCTCATTTATATATTAATGTAATAATATATACATGTAATAATTATATACATTTACATTTACATACACGTATAGATGGTACTCGGAATATATAATGTTTATATAATATATAAATTAAATTGATAGCTTGTCGTTTTAAACGAGAATGTGTAAAATAATTTCACCCACTTTTCCCTGCCGCTTTTAATCAGCCACAAAGCAATTTTTCCTTTTTCCGTTTGTAAGCTTCTGCATAGTTATAACTGATCATGAAAGTAATTTTGAAGTTTAGGAGCTACAAAACTGAAGTGGCTTTGCGAAGATTTATTTTTGGATTTTTATTACATAATTTGCTGACGAACAACCTCTCGTTAGAATATTGTCCAGTGATGTTATGTGAGTGCGCATTGTTGAAAGAATAAAGTATGGTCTTTTTGCATAAATTTACCTTATGTCCAAAAAAATGAGCTAGTTAAATAGGTGGATTGATGGATATTAATGATATATAATAAAATATATTAATGATAGATATAATATAATTAATGATAGATAATACACACGACCCGGTGGCATAGTGGTTAGGTCGCCTGATCTTACATTGTAAGGTCCTGGGTTCGATTCCCGGCCGGGTCACCATTTTCCGTTGGGATCAAATTAACGGAATTGCATTTTCAATTCTGTCGATCGAATGCAATAACAAGACACACACTTACAGACATGTTACACGCACACATAAATATAACACGCCATAGTAGGGTTGGTTGTAAGAGATTGTCATATGACAATAAACCCGCCCATTGTGACATTTTCACAATAAAGAGTATAAACAAACAAACAATAAATGATGAAAATTAATGATGCTAGCCATGACCCTTAGGAAAGCTTCATACGTCATCATAAAATCATGGTAAAAGCATTACAGTATTATGGTTCTTTGACCTTAGTGTATGCGGTATTGAAGTGTTTACCCCTAGAAGATATCCCGCCATAAAAACTGGAATGGAAGTTGCAGTGTTTTTTTGTCCGAATACCATATGATAATTGAACATAGTAGCAGTAGCTTTAACATCATCCCGGACGTATTATCGCGTATTGAAGGGGAGGTAACATTTTTCATAAAAGACTATCACCAGAAGAAGCTCGTAACGGTATCGTGTCTGGTGTTAATGGTTTAAACCATTTAGGTAAACCAGGATAATAATATTGTTCTTTCGAAACGTACATGATCTCCATAATGTAAAAAGCAGAGCATGTTAAAAAATACTTTTGTTGTATTTTTTCCAAAAAAAATGTTTTTGCATATTGGGAGATAGGTATTTATGCAGTGTACCTACATATAAATCTAAATTTAAAAAAACCTGTGTTTTTTTTCGCATTTTTTATTGAGAAAAAGCATTTTTACTTACAAGTGTCCGTCTGTACAGATGCAAGGACACCCAACCTACATATATATAGAATAGGCTGGCAACGCTTTTTAGAAAATTAAATTCATTTTATACCGCTCTGTACATTTTATACCGCTATGTACATTCAATAAAACCATAGTGCGAAATGCGGACGATAATCTGCCAAAAGAATTACTGAAATTGGGATGAAAACGGGTGAGGAATAGACCTTTTTACATTATTGAATTCGATAAGATTTACTTGGCCAGTACTCGCTCGTTAATATCGTCAATCCAACCATGACGCCCACTACGTATCGTCCGACCAGTCATAAATAACGGTGTTTTCAACTTGGTTTAGAATTATACGAAAATATTTGAGAATGACTATAACAAACGATGCTATAATGGATGCCATACGAAAATCGATATGAAACTGGATAATATGAATATTAAACTCGTCAAATATAACAGTAAAATAGTGAAACTTGCCCAAATATCAAGGAAGAAGAATTTAATATTTTAGGGCATACCAAAAACTGAAAACCGCGAAACTTATAAATGTTTGATATCTACAATTTTTCACTTGATTCGGAAGAAGATAAATATTTCAGTAAACGTAGGTCATATTGCGTATATTACGAGACTTAGTAAAAATATGAAGAGGCCCATTATGGTGGAATTTGTAAATTTCGGAATAAAATTAAATTTTCCACGTCATAACATCGTAAGTACTGACTTAATATCTAACAGTTTCTCAGACTACTATAGAAAATATAATAAAACAAATGAGTGATTTCTACAATAAAAGATAGGACTTTTTGGCCCCGAAAATTATAAACGTCTAATCAATGGCTAAATGCAATTAACTGGAATTATATGGAAAATGTAGCTGATGTTAACGAAGCATATACATAATTGGCTTCATAAGAAAGTAGGTAACTTATTTAGGTAACTTTTCCTTTGGTAAATAAGAAAATTTTCTACTATTCTAGGAATAAATCATATACCTACCACTAAGGATATAAAAAATAGATGCAAATTAAAAAGAAAATATCATAGGAATTGCTACATTAAACACTCGCCCATAACATAAATGTATTTATTATCAATAACAAAAAAGTTTAGAAAGGATATTAAATTAGCTAAAAAACTTTACTACTCGAAATTAATATAATCATCATCAAATAAAGTAAAGCAGACGTGGTTTAAAATTATAAAGGGAAAAAAGAACAATTTATAAGGAAATGTCTTTAAAACTTGATGGAAAGACGATTATCATCCTAAAGAAATATGTGAAGTTTTCAATACATTCTGTGTAAATAAACCCGTGAAACTAGATTTCCAACAACTATTTATTAACACGGATTATAACAAATATTATAATAATAATGACATTGAGAACTCTCTCTACCTCCACCTAGTGACAACACAGGAAATAGAAAAGTCTATTGACAGTTTAAATAACAAAAAATCATGGGGCCTAGATCAGATATCCAAAAGCGTCATCAAAGCGCATAAACATGTTTTAGCATTGTGTCTAACTTACCCATTTAATTTAGGTTTTTGAAAAGAATATTCCCCGAATCATAAAAAATAGCTAAAATTGTATCACTATATAAGAATGGAAGTGAAAATAATTTGTAAAATTATCGTCCATTTGCAGGTTTAAGTATATTTTTGAAAATTCTAGAAAAAATGTTATAAATATACGATTAGCCTAAATAAGTTTTTTGATAAATTCAAAATTATTACAGAAAATCAATATGGATTTTGGAAAAAAGGAACTACTCAAGATGCGATATTAAAATCGTGCAGCATTATACAAAATTGTCGCAACAATAACATAATTTCAGCTGGGATTTTCTACAACCTGAATAAATCATTTGTACGAATATTGGAGTGCCACAAGGCTTCATACTGGGACCTCTGCTATTCACATTATATACCAATGATTTGTCTTAAATATTTCTAAAGCCAATACAATTCGATTCGCGGATGATACGACCTGTATATTCTAAAGCGACACCCGAAATAATTTAGAACATAAACTCAACTCCGCAATTATCGAATTGGATTACTGGTTCAAAGCTAATTAAATGTACTTATTTTTTTTTAAAACTTCAAATTTAAGCTTTCTCTAATAAAAAAAAACAAAAAAATACTGACAACTCAATACGACCTAAAAAGAGCCACTTGTACTAAATTCTTAGGGATTCATATTCATGAGAAATGTCTTAGAGAGTCCATATTGATCTTCTAAAATCGAAGCTATCGTCAGCTTGATACGCGATTTGCAAACTAAGGAAGATCATTTTTCATTTTTTTCAATTTCAATTTATTTCCAAAAAATCTTAACAGATTGTAGAAACGTAATATCTAGGTACATTTAAATTACAGTCTATTAGTCCGTTTTTAAAATATCCAAATTTATCACCACGTCTATCCAGGTCAATGTACTTCATTATTGCTTTTTGGACATGTCGATATGCAACATTTTAGTACTGGCGATACTCAAAATCATTTTAAGATATATAGATAGATAAATCATACTTAATAAAACCACAAATTAAAATATTGAATAAAAATAATCAAGAAATATGAAATCACAAAATGTCAGAATAATTCAAAAATGTTACTTAAAGTTGTCAAAAAAAAATGGCCAAAAATTTAAAAATCATTTAAAATTAACAAACTCCTCGATCGAATAAAATCTTTGATGAAAAATAAGTGATAAACACATATTACTCGCTCTTGGAGTCTCACCTGTATGGCACACTCTATGGCACACTTCTATGGGCCAATGCCATCAATGTAAACGACATATTTATTTTGCAAAAAAACGGACAGTAAGAACCAGGGCTTAAATCAACGAGAATCGTGCAAACCCTTTTTTTTTAATATGTATTTCCATGATATATGACATTTTTGATCATTATTGTATATGTCAATTCTATAAGAAAAAGCAAATCACGTTTAACAATAATGTTTAACGCAATCGCATACATGCAACGATACAAGGAACATGACACTTTATGTCCATTCATCGTAGGATGGCACATCAGAGTTCCAACGCACAACGATATATAGAAGCGTATTTTTTTATAACAAGCTGCCCCAAAACCTGAAAGATATTAATAATTATCAATAAACGAACAAACAATATTTGTTATCTTAATTTTTGTACAATTTGAGTGTGTTTTAGGGATTTATGTTATTTTATTTTATTGTTACATTTTAATTGTTTATTCCATGACTGTATTGTTTACACCCTGAACGGGTTTTTTGAGAATAAAAAATAAAATACGTGTGGCACTCGGGGACTGCCGCGGTAAAGCTATTGCATAGCATTTTTAACAACTTATGCAGTTATAATTATTTATTTATTTTATTTTTTCTGATATCAGATAACTGCGCTCTATCGGAAAACGTTGTATTCTCAAGCATTTGCGGCTGCGGTAGCAAATGATTCTGAATAATTTAAACGTCTTCCGATAGAGCGCCGAACACGAATTTTTTATTCGATAAAGCAAAAAAAACGGATTGTTCGAAAAAAATCGTAGATAAAAAGATAGATAATTAAATTATCTTTAAAACGGTGCAGGTTTCATAATAATACGCCAGATAGTATTTGCGTAGTAGTCGTTTTTGTATTCGGTTAGACCTAATTTCACAAATTAATTACACTATGTAATATAAACAAAATCTAAAATATTCAAAGCTAAGAATATTAGGAAAATGTTCTTGTTTAACATATATTTTTTTCGAATCGTAGGCAGTACTCGTTTAGACGTAATTATCAGTTTAAAATCATTAATTTTCGTTAAGAAATTTCTTCATTCGGTCGCCGCGCTGGCCTAGGCCCGCGATAAAAGCTATGCAATAGCTTAATAAGATTTGATTTGATTTTAAGCCTTATCTTGTATAATGTGAAACAGTTGATGCAGCCAAACACCCAGACGCGGGTGGAAGACACGCTGGCGACTTTGAGACGATACCCAACGACACCGCGACACCCCAAACACGTATCTCAATTAACGAACGTGATATTTGTCGAAGCAATTAGAGGCCGAACACGACATAAGTGCAAACCGCATACGAACACACTACAGCGAGAAGATCTCCACACACGGCTGTCAACTTTTCTTCAGTGAAAATGTATGGCTATTTTTAATAAAAGAAAAAGTAAAAGTGCTTTAATATATTATGAATATTACGATTATACTATTACGCTTGTTTAACGGCTTTAACAGATCTTAGGTTAACACATTCGTTTTGAAATTAATATAATTTCTGACTAATAATTTATATAACAAATAAGTGTATAAATTTTCTGGAGGGCGAATCAGCTGCCCTAAAAGCTTATCATGCATATTTTCATTCGAGATTAAGCTATATAATTTTAATGTGGGAAAGTGCCATCTAAAGACAAAAGTTACTAAATTTATAAATAAAGGTCAGTAAAAAAACTGAAAACTACCACTGAGCAAAGACTAAAGGCAATAAGCAATTAGAATAATGATTTTGAATAATGAAATAAAATATGAAATTTAGGCAATTAAATCCAAAATGAAATGAAACAATTTTATTGCTTCATTTATCATTTATTTAAATGTATCTAATTATTTAATTGTTTTTTGATATAACAGGGAAATATTCATCTGAAATCTAGACAATCAATTGCCAATTAGTTTTCTAGTTTATATTTCTGAATTAAATATAAATAACTTAGGAATAAAAAGTAAACATGCACAGAAAAATGTTTTTTTATTACAGAGCTTCCAAAGATGGAGCTCAAGCTGTAATCCAAGCAGAGGATTTTCCTGTTCAGAGTCTGTCACCATCCATCTAACCAGTAAAACTTTCTGGGCTTCTAAAGACGGGGACAGATTATACCATGGCGTCCATGTGAAAATTAGATCCTCGACAAATTCCGAAAAATTACAATTAAATCAGAAGTTGGCTAAAATACCCTGAGTATGACAATGGAGTCGGTCGTTTTGGCTTCAGAATATATATCACGAAGCAATCACCGCTCTTCTTACAGTGACAACAAAAAAGAGAATAAGATCGCCGATTCTTCAACATGATGTCATGGTAGGTACTGAAGATTTACTTTACCCCACAAGTGTTAACAATCTATTATAGGAAAATATACAATTAAATTTTTCTGGGTGGTATTATTAAATTTTCTGCGTAAATTAGAGTAGAATATTCAATTGACACCGCACATAAATGTGCTAGTCAAAAAACTAACTTCGGAAATATTTTCCATCCCTAAAATCAGAGAGCCCCGTTAAAACTGTTAGACTTGCTTAATTAGCATATTTCCACAGTATTATGTGCATTGAGTCATATTCTGGGGTATTGCTGCCGATAGAATTAGGATATTTATTCTCCAAAAAAAAGGAGGAGTTACAAAAATTAATGGAATCCCTCCGAATTTCGTGTAGTCCTCATTTCAAAGAACAAACATAAAAAACTTACTCTTGCCTCCGTTTATATCCTGCATAATTTATTGTGCGTTCATACAAGCAATAAAAACTTGACTATAGGATCTGCCCATCATTGCCATAATACTCGAGGGAATATGGAAATTCGACACACCAAACTTAGACTTTCCAAAAATGGTAACAATTTCATCTGCAACGGTATCAAATTTAATAATAATTATACATCCCAAGTTCAAATATTAAATGCAATTATGATATACATTAAATATAATTATAATCATTTTCTAATTGGTAATATTCATTCTTTCATTCAGGCTGCTGATTTATTCTTAAAAATTAGATAAGATTTGTATAACTCAATAACAAACAAACCGAATAAAATTAAGTACCTATATAAATTATAAAAAATAAAGAAGCCTATATATAAATTGACCAATAAATTGATTGTATTAAAAACGTTCCTTAAGTTGCACATACAGCTCTTTATTATCTGATATATGCAAAAAATATATGAAATGTATGATACCTTCTCTGAGTACACATTGTTTATCGATTTGACTATATCACGGAGTACAGAGAGAAACTCCACTGGCTGTCGACCCGGGAGAAAAGAGACATGCAAGTTCTCTGTATACTTTTCAAGATCTTGGATGGCGTCGCTCCCAATTATCTTACCGGCAGATTTACTGCACTATCGGCTCATGGACGCCCTCTGAGATCAAAAGACAACCTTCTACTCTATATCCCTAGTCACAGCAGTGACTTCTTCTCATTCTCTTTCACCGTGCATGAAGCCCGTCTTTGGAATGCTTTGCCGAAAAATGTGAGAACCGCGCCAAGCATAACAACTTTCAAAAACAGACTCAAAGAGCATTTGAAATATTTCAGATAAAATCCCTTTCCCCTCCCATTCCCCTCCTTTTTAAACTTTAGCGTCCTTATACGTATTAGATTATTTTGGTGTTGCAAATCCTGTACCCACAAAGAATTAAGTATATATTTCTTTCTATCCTCTTTTATTTTATTTGTCATACTCTTTATATAGGTTAAGTTATGTAGTCTATTCGCAAATAATGTTCATACAATAGTATAGGTTAGCTCTAAAATATTGCCTGCAAGCAATGAGCTCGCCTTTTCTTAAGAATAAAGCGTTTTATTGCTATTATTATGTTGTTTATTTTTAAAATAATTAATGATTATGTCTTTTTACTGCAAATTACTTTTTCAGTGTCATTTTATAAATCTCCCTAATTTTATGATATCTTAGGTGGTAATTTATAATTATTTACTATGTAATATTATCACTTTGTTATGTTTTGGCTTGTCGTTTTATTGATATTGTAAACAATATTGCTCTCCAGTTGCATCTATGTAAAATGACTTAATTATAGTGTACTATATGTGCTGTAAGTGCTATGTGCTTAAGTATAATATATGAAGCTTCACGACTCTCGAATGCATTACCGATTAATGCCATTACAGCCCCCAGCATCGCCACGTCCAAAGCCAGCCAAAGAGCACGTACACTAAAAGAATAACATAACCAATCCTCCCCCATCCTTCTCTTTCTTCGTCTCCTTCCTTCCCTCTGCTTCTTTATTTAATTTTAATAATTGGATATACTTTTGTTATTATCAATTTTTCCCAGTTTTCAGCTTATTATGTCATTCAAGTTTTTATTTTGTGTAGCCAAAGCAAAACTTTTAATATATAAATCGTGTAGAATAATAGTGTAGAAGATACTGACATAAAATAACAATTAAAATGTAAAAATAAATAGTATAACTATTAAATAAAATTCCTAAGTTAAAAGTCACTCGAATCGTGCGAACATTTAGATAACAGATATCATACACTTAAGTTGTAGGTTAACTGATAGATATTACCGCAAGGCAATAAGCTCGCTTTTTACTGAAAAATTAAGTTTTATTATTATTATTATTATTATATATCTCTAATCTCTAATTTTTAATATGGTTTTGGAATTCCATTGTTTTGTGCATATATGGAATATATGCCATTTTATAAACACCGTATTGTTGCAAGCACACTCAAAAATAAATGTTTACCTTAGAACAGGTCCCGGCCTAGTTAGGTGACGTTGCCACTAGACTATGCAATGTATTCTTTTTTCTGCTTTTGATTCAATTTTGTAAGTATTTTTATGCATAATTCCTACGCTGAATTTGTTTACTGTTATTTTTAATATTTGCATTACTTACATAAATAAATAAATGAGAATAATGAAGATAAATAAAATTAATCAATAGGTGAAATGAATAAGTAGAATCTTTTCTTTAAAATAATAATTTCTAGGTTTTTTGGCGATACCTGTACACAGAAAACAGCATCTCGTCCGCGAAACCCTGATGAAATCATCTGCGACGCAAATTTATACAATACAAATTGTGAGCCACTACCCCACTATTCATGTATTATTAAGGGTTATCGGCGAGGTAGGATGGCCCGGGTGCC
Source organism: Micropterix aruncella (assembly GCA_944548615.1). NCBI lineage: Eukaryota > Metazoa > Arthropoda > Insecta > Lepidoptera > Micropterigidae > Micropterix > Micropterix aruncella. The sequence goes on from OX155969.1 coordinate 5,768,103, forward strand.
GTGTGTGCCTCGCGCCAGCGTGTCGTCTTAGCGCGTCCCACCAAGAAAGAGCACACCCGAGACTTGAAGGGTTAGGACTTTGCATACATTTTACCTGCGGTCGGCCCATTCTTAGCCCCATCCATCCGATGGAATCTGCTTTGATATACAGTGACGACTGCACACCACTCAACCTGAGTTTGCTATTTCGGTTTATTATAACCTTTTGAAACCGCACTCCAGGCGTTTGGCCGAGACTGTACCGGCTCGGTCACACAGCATTCTCGATGTCTCTCTGTCTTTCACTTTCACTGAGACTTTTTATTTATTTATTTATACAATAAAATACATAGTAATTATTTAAAAACACAATAATTCTCCGTCACCCCTAATTCGACAGCGCCTGTTCCAAAGATAACACCATTTTTGTCTAATAGCAATTTATTGTGTAATTTTATGAAAACTTCCTTTACTAATCAACCACCGAATCAACCACCGTATGCCAAATGTCAGAGATGTGAGGGTTTGTAAATCACGTGTGTATAAGTGCGTTACTATTTTAGAAATGTCATGAGGATACGTTCAGTTTCCGTTCTTCCTTTACTAATCAACCACCGAATCAACCACCGTATGCCAAATGTCAGAGATGTGAGCTAAAAATACGATGATTCTGCGTTACTCCTAACTAGGCAGCGCCCGTTTCAAGTAAGACACCAATATAATAGAAATTTAATATGTAATTTTATGAATATATGTTTTCTCTAAACTATTGGTTTCAAATCTAAGATCAAAATGGTTACGAAATTGTTATAATTAAGCAAAATAAAAAACAAACATAATAATCAATAAAAAATCAAATTAGTCACTAAATAATCAACGTAGTCGCAAATAATTATAAAATAATTTCAAATACAAAATATTAGGTAGGTAATGAAAAATTAGTCATTTTTAAAGAACCACCTGGTGTCAGTCAATAAGCTCGTCGATTTGTTTCAAAACCAAGGCATTTTATTCCTACTATTAGGAACCTAACTTTAATATAATAATTGCAAAACTTCGGCTTTGATATTTGCTTAAAGCATATGGTGGAATTAAAATATTTATAAAATAGCTTGATTTATATTCCAACCGAAATTTCATAATATAATTTTGGCCCAGCAAGACATATGTCTACCAAACGTCAAGTCTCTAAGTCCAATATTTCGAAATTGAAATATGATTAGAGTGCCCTCTGGTAGACCGACTTCAACCACAACCTTTTCAACTCTTGCCATGTCCAAATGGTGCCTGCATGCCAAATGTCAGTTCATACGGATTAAGCGTTTGAGCGCTATCGTGGAGAGATACACATAGACTCACAGACCCACAGACCGGTGTCGACTAAAACGGGCGAACTCGTCAACCCAGGCTCGTTCTTCTAGCCGTGGGATGATCGTAGAAGACTTAGAGGCAAGACAATCTACTGTCTATCTCGCCAATAGCCCGTTGGAGACCAACGCCTTACGGCGAAGCACTGGGAAAGATACCCATCGGGCAGTCTCGCCCACTTTTGTTACTAGCAAGTTTTGTTTACTACCTACCAGCTTTTGTTACTAACTACCAGTTTTGTTAGGATATCTCCATCTGTTGACCTTCAGGATACCTCCATCCTCCCGACTGTTTACGGGTCCGAAGTCGCTTACACGGCTTCTACCTGTTGTATTACAGCTGTAATTCAATTTGAATTTATCGTGGACCTGGGCGTTCTTTGCGCGTAATGCTACATGGGGTCGAGTGGCCGAAGGTCATTTCAAGAGTGGCATGACAACAGCTCAACATCCACCCCCGCTGCTTAGGAGACAGTATATTACCATAGCCTCCAAACTACTTCAGCAATTAAACAGAGTGAACAACCGATTGGCGTCGCCGTACGGTGCGCAAACTGTCCAGTAGCGCCGGGATGCAATCCCGCCAGGAGAAAGCAGTCCACCAGCTGTGAGGCCTGAGATGCGAGAGTCTTACCCGGGGTAGCCTTCCGCAGGAGGAGGCTTCTGAAAAGTAGCTAAATCGTGAGTTGAGCCGATCCGAGAGCAAAATGGATACATGTGGCCCAAGCTGCACGAAACCAATCGCTACCAGATATACGCACACAGACAGACCGATATGTAAACGGTCAAAAATAGAAATTCCCGACTTCATGTCGATAAAAATTCTGCGCTTTTACAATACTTTCACTCCTCGTCGGTTGGTGCTCCTGAAAAGTAAATCTAAGAGATGGCATTTGAAGAAACTGCCCGCCAAACGCAACTCCATTCAGAACGGTTCATATATCCTGCGAACTCCTTCAACAAGTGCAAATGTTGCGTATTTTCGGATCCGCATAGAGTAGACGCCGCAAGGAGGTGCTTCTTAACAGGTTCGATCGAAAGTTCAAGCCGCGAGCGATCCCTGAGGACACGGAAACAGATTTCCCTTCCAGTAATTAATACACTTAGGGAAATCAGGGGAACCACCTATTCGTACGTTTCAACCGAGTTTTAGGGCGTTATCAGCAATCCTAAAATGTGTTTTGTGTAGTGATGTACTCTAATCAAGTCAGAAAAATACACTTTTTATCCCGCCTCATAACATTGCATTTCTTTCTTACTCTTTCTCTGTTCATGCAGCCTGCAGGCCCAGGGTTTTGTAAATGGGCTGACTGGTCTATAGCCCTGGGCGGCACTCTCTAGAGGGCGACAAAATATGTTATTTTTTTTATTTAAAGTTGGGTATTTTTATCAAAAAAATGTATTTTTCCTTCTTGGTAATAAATCAATTTATTTGTAGGCGAATGACGCAGAAGATTCCATTGTTTTTAATTTTTGCGTGTGACGTCACTGCCCCGCCGGGCGCCGGCCCGCCGCCCCCCGCCCCCAGGTATGCAAGCCTGGGGCCAGTAACCTTGGTCTCGGGCGGGGTAGCGGCGCACTAAGTAGCACGAAGAATCTTCCTGACACTACCTGTCACAAACTGTACAGCAGAAAGGGGATTTTCTATCTTAACAAGAATCAAAAATGCTAAAAGGTCAACTCTTCTTGAGAGTAAATTGAATGCGTTGATGTTACTGTGTTGTGAACGGGATTACAATGAACACGAATTAATCCGATGTTATAAATAATCCTGCAAAAATGAAGGCTAGCAAAAAACCATTACTGTAGACTGAGTTTCATGTTGTTACTTACATTGCACTTTAAATGATCTTGCTTCATTAACATTATGTAAATAAATAATAAATAAATAAATAAATAAACTTTATTAGGTTATACATTACATTTTAGTGATAAAAAATGATATGTTACAATCGTCATCTGAGTTAAGTAGCATCAAACATTTTGTGTTGTATATTTCTGCTTGTATATTTAACGTTATTAAACCTATAACTAAACTAAACGCTGTTTTACTATCCATATTATTATATTCTCATGGTTGTGCATTTTTTTCAAATTCAATACTGTTAAAGACTAAAAATAGCAGAAGTTGGTGACAGCCGACAATGTACCTTGCTAACTTGCTTAAGCTAATATTATGTAAGGAAGGGGGGGGGCGCCGAGCTGAGTATAGCCCAGGGTGCTAAAAACCTAGCCCCGGGCCTGGCAGCCTGTCTATACTTGACTCATAGGAGTCCAATATTTCGATATTGAAATATGACTATTGTATGCCTTGCCCCCAAATTTTATAATTGCCTGCCACCGAACATTAAAGACATTAAAATTTCCTATACATCTAAAAATAGTTTGAGTGCCTACCTCTTAAATTATACAAATGCAGATATTGAACACCTTATTAGATAATTGAATCTTTATAATAAAAACATAATAGTATATGTAGTAATATAAATTGATGATTTCTAAATATAATTTTATTTTTATTTTTATGAATGTATTTTGTATATTATTAATACATATTAATACTTATTAATACATATATAAATATATATTAATTGTTATCATGTTTTAAATTAAATAATAGGTTATTGACAATTTTCATGCCATTTTCTTACGAATTTTTAATTAGGTAATTAATATATTTCTGTTACATTATGTATGATTTTATTTATTTATATAAATATAATATGATAGATTTCTTAGGATAATTAAAATAAATTGTCTACCTTGGAACAGGCGACAGCCTAGTTAGGTTAAGACTTTTGTATGTTGAATCTACTCACAATTTAAAATCAATAAATAATTTGTAATTTGTAAAATTTGTAATTTGTATGAATAATGGAAAGGACTCATGACAGCAATGCATACTAGCCCAAATTCGACTCTCCTACCATTTATAATCAGGGAGTTCCAGTCCCTACATCCCGGCTCCATCATCAAATCAGCTAGATAGTCGTAGTAATATAATATTGAATTGTCACCGAACTTACATAAGTAGGTATGCCAAATTTTAGCTCAATCGGATTACAGCAAGTGGTTGAAAAATGGATTGCTAATTTTGAAACGGACAACTTTTCATACGAACATTGCAAGTGAATATGAAGCTAAAAGTTAATAGAGTATTGGGTCCTTACCTAAGAAGTTGCTGTTCTATAAAAGAAATTGAAGGTCAAAAACTTTGTATGACAAATATGCAGATTTGTCATTTTAATGGGAGTTGCTTAATTCCTCTGCTGTAAAACTCTCGTTGACAGGAACTGAATGCTTTAAAGGCGTTTTTCACCGACTCCTAAAAGTTGTTTTTTTCCCTCGTGAAAGTTAGATGAATTCTGAAAAATAATAAATCTTACTGGAGCAAGGTCTGGCAAGTACGGGTGACCAAGAGTATCCAGCCGCAACTCCTGCAACTTTGCGACTGTTCGCAGTGCAATCTGTGGTTATACGTTGTCATGCAGAAGCAACTTGGGTTGTCGACTACAGCGGGCGAGCCCGTCACCTCAGGAAGTTTTAACGAATAGTCGTTCTATCTCCCTGGAAGTGAGCGCAGAAGACTTGGGGACAAAACAATCCACCGTCTAGCTACGCCACGAGCCCGTAAGAGACCAACGCCTTAACCGCGAGATAGCCAGGAATGTTACCTGGCGGGCCGACACTCGCGCCCTTACTTCCAATTGTGACCAGATTACTCCGGTCTCTCGAATGGTTACGAGTTCGAGGTCGCTTGCGCGGTCCTCTCCCTTACGAAGCGGTGAAACGGTGTTTACCGAATCTATCGCGGACCACAGCGTCCTTTGCCCGGCTGTTCACCCAGGATCGGATGGCCGATCATTTCAAGAGCAGTCGCCGTAAGGTCCGCAACCACCCCCGCTCTATAGGAAACAGTACTGCTTCCAGACTCCCCCGACTGTTAGTCAGAGTGCACAGTCGATTGGCTTACGCCGCACGGTGCGCAGACCGTCAAGGAGCGCCAGAAGGTTGATTCCCAGGGTAAACTGACCATAAGGCCAGAGTCCTACCCGGGCTCGCACTTCATACGTGGAGGCCGCCGGATGGGTGTTGACCTATGAGTGTGACAAACTCTGAACAGAATGGGTCTTCGTGGCCAACTCAGCAAGGGCCCATTAGCTCCCCTGAAGGGCCGTCGGATAGGTGTTGACCTGTGAGTGTGACCAACCCTGAACAGAATGGGTCTTCGTGGCCAACTCAGCAAGGACCCATTAACTCATGCAAAAGCAGTGGCGATGAGCGATTGACCAGGCTCGGTTATTTAATCAAGAACTTCTCCATCATTTTTTGCAGTTCCTAACAGTACACTGTATAGCCAGACTGCAAGAAGCTGTAATAGAAAGCACCGGCACAGGATCTCATTGAAAATAATGCAAATTTTCAACTCTACCATGGTTGCACAAACGAAAATATTTGAGAAAATACAAACGACGGAAAGACAAATAAACAGCTGATTCTTAAAAAAAATCGGTTGTGTCACCCCAAGACTTTCCTGACTAGTATCCGGGGAGGTGCGAAAAAACAGCGACATTTTTTACTCTAGTACCCCAAATTTGTATGGTAGGTACCCCAAACGTTGGTCGTAAGTACCCCAAAAACTAATAGGTTCTTCCGATGGTTAACAGAAGCTTCTATGCCAAATTTTAACTTAGACAGATTAAGCGTCTGGGCGCTATCGCGGAAACAATTTTTTCGCCGGGAACCCCAAATTTGTATGGGAGGTACCACAACCGTAGGGCGTAGGGACTCCAAAAACTAATCGGTTCCTCCGACGGTTAACAGAAGCTTATATACCAAATTTCAGCTCAATCCGATTAAGCGTCTGGGCGCTATCGTGGAAGAATACATAATCATAATCATAATACAAGAATACATCATCTAACTATTTCAATTTATGCAAGAAATTTCATATCCTCCCCTTGATTAAGCGGCGTGAAACCGCGGACTTAACCTTTTTGCTAAAAATTACCTCCAATAATATTAACTGTCCTGACTTACTAAATAAAATTATTCTCCATGTTCCTTCCAAACTCAATAGATTTAACCCTGCTCTTCATGTTCCTCATGCTGGTACCAACTATAGGCAAAATGCATTTCTGTGGCGAACAAGTGACAATTTCAATGACATGATTAAACGCTTTGACTTTGATCTATTCTGTACGAGTGTTAACTCAGCTAGGCAGCGGCTGAACGGTGAATTTTTTAGCATTAATTGTTGAATAATTTTTGATGCATTCTTAATCGATAGCTTTAATTGAAAGATCACATATGTTTTTACAACGTTATTTAAACGTGAAAACCTTTAATTGGCTCTCTGCTATGTTACTCCGGCATTGTTAAATTATAATTAGCTGTTGGTTTTCCTGAAAATAAATAAATAAATAAATAAATAAATAAATACATACACACATACAGACATACAGACATACAGACATACAGACATACATACAGACAGAGATCGGTCTGGAAATAGTCTCAATCGTCTCAGGGAGTCTCAAAATATATATTCCCATCTTCATCTCAAAATTTTTTTTTAGCGCGATCACAATACTTTCCTTTCCGATAGGTCGTCAGGAAAGTAAAAAATAAAATGGCCTCAAATTTAAATTTATTTGAATTTGAAATTCCGACTCAAACCCAAGTCGTTCGAGTTCAAATTGGCCAGTGTGAAAAAACAGCAATTATGATACATAGGTAAGGACCCAATATAAAGCTTGTAATAAGATAACTGCAAGTCGATCGAGAATGACGACCACCGCCTTTTAAAACTTACTACAGATTAATTGTCTAAATGTATCTACGTATTTGTTTACAGGCATCCCCATTTTAGTCGTGATGTTTATTTGTGTTGCAGCGTTGGCTCAGTATCCCAATCAAACAGACATCCCTTTGTAGTGCGGCTGAGACGAGAACGGTCCTATTACGGCGCCTTAATGTGGTTGTAATATCTCGTCGAGCATGTAGTGTACCGGAGAGGAACAAGTTTCTGGACAAAGGCGCAGATCTTCGCATGCATCCAAGTGCACAGTAGTGCACACGGCACACACCTGCCCGCTCCGGCCCGGATATATGTTCATTTCAACCAAGATTGCAACCAATCATATGCTATGTAAAGCGACTTTACGTTGCTCAACCGAATATTCTTGGGCTCAGTGTTATTTATTTAATACAGTTGAATTTTATTGGAGTACTCAAATTAATATTTGGTAGGGACTTCCAGAGGAAGGATTATGGAGGGACAGCTTTTACTATGGTTACTAGATATCCGGTTTTAGACCGAACTGCCCGGCTTTCAGGGTATTTGACCGGTTTCCAAATCAATAAAAAGAACAATAATACAAAAAAAACGACTATGCTTACAAAAACTGAACTGATGTATTTAGAATAATCAGAAAAAATGTTAGCGCTGAAAGCAACTTTTGTAATATAATAAAGTTCGCCCTGCGCCCTGCGGCAGGTATCATGAAACGATCGCGCGCTGCCGCACTTTAATCGGTTGCCCCGGAGCTCAAATAATAAAAATGTTTTTTATGAAATATTTGTGGTTTGTTTATTTATCTGTATATTTACATATATATTTCCGAAATGTACTCTATCAGACATTTCATTTGATACTAAACACGATATATTTCTCCTAATTTATTGACATTTGGACATTTAGATAATTATTTATTTGACATTTGAGCACTTTAGTAGCATATGACACTCGGGATGACATACCGATTCTAGCAATACCGCACACTTTTAAATCGCTGCAAGCGTTTGGAAGTTAAGGGAATAAAGAAATGGAAAACATACATAAATTAATCCTAAACACATAACAGTCCTTAATTTGGGCAGTCGTGTGAAAATATGGACGTACCTATTTTCCGGTTTTTTGTTTATACAGAATGAGCGCGGGTACAAAAATAGGGATTGAAATATTTAATCAAAATATGTGTCCCCAAGCTCTGAGTAATAGTCTGATTTTAAAAAAAAGAAAATGGTATCATATGACATTCAAAGGACCATGGCTACATGTTGAGGCTCTAATATTAAAAGAATTAAATACATTATTTAGCATTTCTTCCTATTTTTCACTAACGAACGAGTATTTTATCATGAATCCAAGTAAAAATTCACACCAGATGCTCTGAACTTACATATATAACAGGGCTGGGGCTGGGTAAATGGTATTCTTTCGTTATTAAACAATACAAAACAATTACTTGCCTTAATTTAGGCAGAAAGGACGAGATACTAGCATCGATATAAAATGTAACGATGGATACTACCTGTTATAGGGGCTTATCTGATGGAAAGACTACAGAATAAAACTTAGCTTAAAATTAGACTGCGTCCGACGTTGATTGATAATATGTAATTATCAATACCAAAAAAGCCCTATTATAGAGTTATATTTTCGTGCTATTCAAATTTGGTACAAAAACAAAGCATTATTCCATCAGCTCTTATTATTCAACAATGAAAAATAAAATACCAGAAATATAATACGTGGCTGAGCAAAAAGGTACGGTCCAATGACTGCTATTGCTGCTACTTACTACTCATATACTTACTAGATTCTCCTAATCGCCTACCGAAGTCACCCAACCTGCCACTTTTTCCGGAATCCGGTAAATTTTACAAATTTTTCTGATGATTGCGGAATAAAATTTGGATTCAAATTAGTCTATGTCCGACAATGCTTGATAATATGTAATTATCAATACCAAAACTAGAGCTTTTATAGAATTATATTTTCCTGTCGATTCAAATTGCATACAAAAACAAAGCATTCTTCCGTCCCCTCTTATTCTTCAACGATGTAAAAATAAATTACTAGAAATATAATACGCGGCTGAGCAAACAGGTATGGCCCAATGACTGCTATTGTTGCAACTTACTGCTCATATACTTACTAGAGACTCTTTAACGCATACCGAACTCGCCTAACCTTGTGTTTTTTTCGGAATCCGGTAAACTTTTCAAAAGGAAAAAAATATCTCCGAGGAGGCAGTGAAAAATGCATTCAAATCTTTTATAGATTTGAAGGCTATCAGGATGTTTTTTTATGGGACTCCCATGAAAATACTAAAACTCCATATATAAGTGGTAAATATTTCAATAAATGTATTTTTCAATATATAATATTTGTATCCCAATTTCCTTTATAGATCGGAAACTTTATAGGTAATGTAACCCCGAAATCAAACGTTAAATTAAATAAAACTGAAATCAAATGTTGACCCCAAGAAAAACTGGTTGCGCTGTAGTTTAGCGATCGCGTCGCCATCCGGTAGCGCGAGGATGGATTTACGCCTCCAGCATCAGGGGTCATCTTAAACATTCCCACCAACATGGCGGCAGGGGGGATGAGGGGTTGGATGCGGGTATACTAGTGGGGGTGCGGGGGGTATGGGGGCACAAATACCACCCCCTTGTACCGCCTCTCCTTGTACTGCGCTTAAGACGGCGAGGCGATGTTTAAATTTACACCCCCACATTTGTTTAGCGTGACCCACGACCGAAGCAGCGATTCTGTATTGCTCACTTCTTCACTATAAGTTTTAACAATCATGCCCTCCATAAAATGACTTTCCTTAAAGCCTGGAAAATATTTCTCTAACGCATCCTTGACTAATCTAAAAAAGTTTTCATTTTGAGCAACAAGTGGAAGCCTGACGGCGGTAAGTGTGGCGAATAATGTGCAACGAATCATAGTGTAATTAGTTAATTTTCCCCATAGACTTAACGAAAGTGTGAAGTAATGCGTTGTCTTGCCAGACAAATTATTTTTGAGCCAAACCTGGTATTTGTTGCTGAATACTTTCCTGTAGCTTGTGTAACAAATTTGCGTGGTATTCCTCGGTAATAATTTGAACTTTTGATCGGTAATCTAACATGAGAATTCCCTTTACATCATGAGAGATGGATGCAATCACTTTCCCAGCAGTTTTCACAGTTTGGGCTGTTTTTGGAGTCAAACACCCAGATTCCGTGTACTGTTTTGATTAAATTTTATATTCAGGTGTAGAGTGGTGGACCAACGTTCCTTCTGTTATAACAAGTCGCTACAAAAATCTACTTTTAAAACGGTCCAAACTTGATTAAGATTTTTGCATTAGAATTCTTTTTTGATCCAGAGTAAGCAAACACAGAATAGATATAGTATGTATTAAGTATGTACTTGAAATTCTGCGCCCTATGGACAACCTGTATTGGATAATATATGTACCAAAACTTCTGTACCTATAACGTACAGTCACACATTTGGAGATGTCGACTAAAACGGGTGAACCCGTCAACCTCAGGAAGTTTTAACTTGATACGAATAGTCCACTGTCTAGTAACGCCACTTGCCCATAAGAGACTAACGCCTTACCGCGAGAAGCAGGGTATGCACCCAGCGGGCCGACACTAGCGCCTTTACTTCCAGTTACTTCCAGATTTCTCCAGCTTCCCTACTGGTTACAGGTTTGGGGTCGCTTACGCGATCCTCTCCATTGCGTAGGGGTGATTCGGTGTCTACCGAATCTATCGCGGGCCACGACATCCTTTGCCCGACTGTTCACCCGGTATAATCAGGTAGCCGATTGGTCGTTTCATGAGCAGTTGCCGTAAGGTTAACAAACACCTATAGAGGACGTCCCGGTTATCAGTCGGAATGCACAGTCGATTGGCTGACGCTGCACGGTGCGAAAACTGCCCAGAAGTGCCCGAAGGGCGATTTTCAGGGGAATTTTCCCACAGGCACAGAGTCTTACCCGGACTCGCACTTCTGCACGGAGGGTACCGGATGAGTGCTGACCTGTCATTTGGGCCGACCCTAACACATGGGTCATAGTAGCCCAACTGCACTGGGCCCATTAGCTCTCCTACAGTCACACAACTAGAGCTGTCAACTACAACAGGCGAACCCGTCACTGAGGTGACGGGTTCCTGAGGGAGTTTCTAACGAAATTTATCGTCCTGTCTCCCATGAGGTGAGCGCAGAAGACTTAGGACAAAACAGTCCACCGTCAAGATCCGCCAAAAAAGATATTTCTATCTCCCTATTTATCTATCAAGTAGTGGCGTTTATAAACCCCTTGGGCCATAGCGCGCATACCAGGGTTAGCCAGACATTTTGACATGCCTCCGATTGGACAGCGACATAAAAAACCTTTTAAAAAAAATACGAAATAAAATGGCGCTCAAAACTTTGACTTATTTTTTCATTTGAATTTCATGTCGCGCTATTAAAAAATAACGTTACACTAGGGCAATCACAATAATAAGAAGAAGAATAGAACTGGTGAGCCCGTCTCCTCCAAATTAACATAATGAATACCTCCGTAAACTTGCATAGTGAAAAGCAGAAGAAGATGATATCGATCGCTCGAAAATAGTGACCCAGCCAAGAATCGAACGCGGAACCTTAAATATAAGGATCAGGCGACCTAGCTACTATGCTACTGGGCCGTGAGTAGTAGACTATTATCAAAATTTTCTACCGAAGAAAAGTACAGAGACAGAGACTCTACCCAAGAGACAATTTACCAATCTTTGCTTCTTCCACTCCTTCACTATGGCGACGCCGCCTTCCTGTATCTAACAGAAGAGCTGGCTACCAAGGTTGAAAGGTTACAGAACGTCTGTATCCGCTTCTTGTATGGCCTGAAAAAATACGACCATATCACGGAGTACCGAAGTAAACTAAAGTGGTTTACCACTTCGAAACGTGGAGACGAGACTGGAGACGAGACGTGGAGACGAGACTATCTGCCTGTTATATACAAACCTTGCAAATGGCGTACCGCTATATCTCGCCGAAAAGTGCAGAAGCGACTATTTTTAATGAAAGCTGCACTACTGCCGCCAGCATCACTACGCCTAAAGAAAGGCCTTCATGTTTATTGTTCAAGCTCAGGAGCACGTAAACAGCCTACCCTCCTTCTCCCCTCCTTTTTGGATCCCTTTCCTTCCTACGTTTCCTTTGTTCCCTCAGCATCAATATTTTATTTTAATAATTTGTTAATTCTTTTGATATATCTTTTTTCTACATTTCAGTTTATTTTAACATTTTAATTTTAATTTTGTGTAGAAAACTCAAAACTTGTGATAAACACTTAAGCTATAGGTTTTCAAGAAAATAAGAAATAAGCTCGCCTTCTTTCGCAAAAATTAAAGTTTAATTTCGTAAAAATTAAACTTCTTTCTCCAGGTTGCCTTCTTTCATAAAAATTAAAGTAACAAGGGTTCCACAGTATCCTCCAAACCCCCATGCGGGTTGGCTCTAAAGGCAAAAAACATCTCACTGCAAAACCTTCCTCAATAATCGAGAAAGCTTCAGATTGGATTATGGAGGTGGATTCGGTCTCTAAGCAGCATAAATTCCCTGAAAGTCTCGGATGCACAGCCTTGCCTCCAGATATAACTCTTTACTCTCTATCTCGGAAGATGGTCCTTATCGTAGAATTAACTGTTCCATGGAAATCAAATATCCCAAAAGACCAAGAGTACAAATTAAATAAATACCATGGAACGGAACGGCTTCACTGTTCACCTTCACGCGGTGGAAGTAGGCGCTCGTGGCCTGCCAGCTAAATCTTTGTTTCACCTTTTAAAGATCTTGGTCTCTCCAGGAAAATAATCAACTCCTTTCTAGAAAAATTATCTAAAACCGCGATTTCTGCATCTCAAATTCTATGGCTTCGAAGGGGGAGTGAATGGGTGGTAAGGTGGACGCTTACATGTGGCAAGACAGCTGTCCTAAACCTACCACAGCCGGTTCGTAAGTCCGGAATCCACTGCTCACCCCCCAGAAGTGTAAAAATAAAATAGTATTATGATGGGCCCGACTCCGGTCGGTGAATTCCATGGCAGCTCCGTTTGTATTTTATTTATTAATATGAATATTTTTATTTTCTAGTGATTTTATTTAATTCGATAGAAACCGTACGGAATCAAGGAGTTGGCCGCGGCGCTAACGAATGGGCTTGAAGGAGTGCGCGAGGCACCTGCCGCCGCCGCACGGCCGCCGAACACGAGTACAACACGAGCGCCAGAGCTGGAGGTGAGGAGCAGGAGGGGCACGGGTTCGCCACAATGAGGAGAGGTGGTCGCCCGCGTCGCCGACAACCTGGAATAAGACACCGACCGCCTTATCAGCGCCGCGACTTACCACTAGATTAATAACTGCAACACGGACGCCGGAATTGAGTGAGACAGAGGGAGAGAAAAAAGAGATTTGTAAGATATTTATATTGGATGTTGATTAAGGATAATGATAGCGGTAAGCGGGGTTGAAAATAGTGATGATTCGGAGACTCGTCTCGTACTCATCACTATTTTCAGACGAGACGATTCGAGACTTCATTCCTTACGAGACTCGTCCAAGTCTCGTCTTGGACGAGTCTTGAAGAGTCACGTCGAGACGAGACATGGACGAGTCTTGCCTTGTCTCGTCTCGATTTTTTCGACATTTCTACATGCTTAACCATCGATTGTGTACTATAGACAGTTGACTTCTCTAAGCAGTGCTCAATCCGTCAAGATTCGAAAAATTCGAGACGAGACTTCATTTCTACATTCATAAGTATCGACTTTGTTCTACAGTTTACTTCCCTAAGCAGTGCTAAATCATTCAGGATACGAAAAATCGAAACGAGTCTACATTTCTGCAAGCTGAACCGGTCGGGCGCCATAAAATACCTATAGGCATTTTGAGTCGTTTGACAGATGTGCGCTTAGCCCTTTCGGCCAGCCCACATTTATATTATATACATATTTATTATACATGACTAACAAGATTAATTATTCGGTAACAAGGGGAACTCGCGAAAGAAGCAATATTGTTAGTATTTATTTACAAAATCAACCAAAAAGCTGGGGCGCAGGTTTTTTACGCGGAAGGCTGGCTTCCTACCGGTTGAGAATCGATTATGATAGACAGTTGACTTCCTTAAGCAATGCAAGTTAGAGTTCTTTCCGTTTCGACTAGCAATATACATAAAGTTATTGGTCACAAAACGTATAATAATAAATAAATACAAACGGAGCTGCCATGGAATTCACCGACCGGAGTCGGGCCCATTATAGTACTATTTTTTACACTTCTGGGGGGTGAGCAGTGGATTCCGGACTTACGAACCGGCTGTGGTAGGTTTAGGACAGCTGTCTTGCCACATGTGAGCGTTCACCTTGCCACCCATTCACTCCCCCTTCGAAGCCATAGAATTTGAGATGCGCAAATCGCAGTTTTAGATAATTTTTCTAAGAAAGAGTTGATTATTTTTCTGGAAAGGCCAAGATCTTTAAAGAGGTGAAATAGAGATTTAGCTGGCAGGCCACGAGCGCCAACTTCCACCGCGTGAAGGTGAACAGTGAAGCCGTTCCGGGTTACGGCATTTGCGAGATCATGGTATTTATTTAATTTGTACTCGTGGTCTTTTGGGATATTTGATTCCCATGGAACAGTTAATTCTACAATAAGAGCCACCTTCCGAGATAGAGAGTAAAGAGTTATATCTGGACGGAGGGCTGTGCATCCGAGACTTTCAGGGAATTTATACTGCTTAGAGACCGAATCAACCTCCAGAATCCAATCTGTAGCTTTCTCGATTATTGAGAAAGGTTTTGTAGTTGAATGTTTTTTGCCTTTAGAGCCATCCCGCACAAACTGTATTGGGGGTTTGGAGGATACTGTCAAACCCTTGTTGGCACGAGCCACTGAGAGACTAATTACATCGCGAATAACAGCGAGAACTTTGTCATGGCGGTAAGTGTACCGTCCTTGATCTAAGGCCACCTTGCAGCCAGCTAGAATGTGTCTAGCTGTGCAAGGGGTATTGCTACAGAGGGGACAAGAACTATCCTCGGCAAAGCTCCAACGAGCGAGGTTACTGGGGTCTGGAAGTGTATGCTGAAAGGCATTCAAATAAAATTTCAGCATCTCTGGCGTCCAGTCATAGAGCATTACCTTCCAGTGCATTGGAGGCGGAATGCAAAAGTCCCCAATTGTTGTCCAATCATTCTGGCATTGAAGGCCAATAGCATGAGCCATACTCTTGCTGTCGTAATCTCCCCGCAAAAGAGACTTCTTCAAGTCCACGTCGCTCGTGGTTGTACTGCCATACCCCAGACCAGTGCCATTCTGGCTGATTCCAGTAAGGAACTTTTTGTGGAAGTCTACGCGGGCTTGTAGATCATTTGAATCACTACGGCCACTTATTACGTGCTTCGATATTGCCGGATCTTTGGAATTGATCTTTCTTTTTCGTAAAATGCTCGTAAATTAATTATTAAACTTTTATATAGCGAGTGAAAACGCTTTTGCTATATTCTCATTGTTTTTTATTCTTTTGGCAGGGTGCTTTCTTTCAACAAATTGGCTCAATTCCTCATTTTAACTCATTGTCTACTATTTTTTAAAATATGTCGCTTATCCGAACGCCATTTTGTTTTGTCATTTTTGCGTTTCGATGGAAATCGGGCCAAATTGTTAAAATATCCAGAAAATTTGTATCGACAAGGCGACAGCAGGTCCACAATAAATATACGACTGTCTGACTCAACATCTACTTACGCTGAATATCAAGAAGACTAAATACATGACATTTAGCATAGATGGGCGAAAGCAACCTGGACTTAACAAACAACTGACGGTACACAGCTGTGACAGAACGAACTGCTTGTGCCAGCCTTTAGAGCGAACAACCACTATAAAGTACCTTGGAATATTTATTGATAACACAGCGACTACGAAAATTGATATACAACTTTAAAAGCAACAGCAATATTCTTAGTCCGTCTATGAAAAAGATGACATACTACGCACTTGCACAGACTGAAATTACTTACGGACAGATTGGCTGATGTAGCGATGCGGTAACTATTTTTGATCCTTTAATAAAGGCTCTTAACCTTACCGCTACCCGTCCAATATACTGTTGAATTTCAAGTAATTGAGATCAGACAATTATATATATGTATACGAACAATAACTAGAGCTGTCAACTAAAACGGGCGAACCCGTCACCTCAGGAAGTTCGGGCGAACGCGTCCTCTCCCACGTCATCCTTTGCCCGGCTCTTCACCCGGAATAGGGTAGTCGATGGTCGTTTCAAGAGCAATCGCCGTAAGGTCAGCAACCACCCCGCTCTATAGAAAGCAGTACTGCTTTCAGACTACCCCGACTGTTAGTCAGAACGCACAATCGATTGGCTTGCGCCACACGGTGCGCAGACCGTCCAGGAGCGCCAGAAGATTGACTCCTAGGAGAAACTAGCCGTAGGAGTCAATCCAAATACGAACAATAGTACGTTACTACCAGAAACCACAACAACCAACCCCAATTAGCTAAATAATCAGCATACGGACAGCAACATTACGCATGTCACCCGCCAAGGATTAACAATATATTCATATCTGAGATGGGGGAAAATGCATCGCTTGCAATAAAGAAATGCTGTCGCTGAGCCGAGGTGGGGAGCGCTCAGGAGTGATCAGTACCTCTAACTAGTACACCTCCGATTAGCAGTTAGTGAGCAGTACCTCTACCTAGTACTTCAAACCTCTACCTTATACATCCGGAGGCGGCGTTAAGACGCGTGCACACGCTGGTTAAGTGCGATTAATTAACGTGTGCCGTGTTTACAAATTTATGGTTATCGCAGGCGTCGGCGGGGCGGGCGAGCCATTACATTCATTAGGCGGGCCGTGCGGTCCAAGTTTCGGGCAGGTAAAGACGAACGTCTTCGAACGCTGCCTAGCTGCTCCCCCGCCTCGTATTGTCCGCGGTATCGTCGGGACCCACCAACAAAGTGGGTGGCGGGGGCACAGATTAATCCGAAAGTTGGATGCACTCGTAACCGATACGACATTCACCAACAGCTCGAAGACACAATCCTATAATATATTTAGTTTTATCACATGGCTTCGGAAAATAAAAGACACAACAAAAATAGATAATAAAAAGGTTAAAAAACACGACTGCCGTTACAGAAAGTGAACTATTTATAATTATTTTTATTACGGTTCTTTATGGAATATTTTCGGTTTTCTATTTATCCATATAGATAGACGTATATTTCCGGAATTTACTCAATCAGACCTTTCATTTGACCCTAAACACGATATATTTATGTTCATTTACTGACATTTGCACATGTATTTTTTTGACATTTTGACAGATTAGGTTCTCTATGACAATCGTGATGACATAGTATTTTTAACAATATAACACACTTCAAAATCGATTCATGCGTTTAGAAGTTGTAGTGGAATAAAGAAACGAAAATCATACATATGTAGATGAGTCCTGAACACATAACACACCTTATTTGGGCAGTCGTCTCAAAAAAGTAGGCGTACACAGAATGTAGTGATACAAGTGTACAGAGAGTAACAACTAAGAACTTAGATTATTAGTTGTTTTAGTGCGAAAAATGGAATGTTATCAAAGTCCAACTCTAATCCATGTCGTATAGTATTTATATATATCCGAAATTTGCATATCTGGATGATTTTGTGAAATAAACTAGTTATTAACTATATGGCTTATTATGTAACTAGGGTTTGTTATAACTCGTCATTTAAATAGACATTTCAAATAAAATTCAATCGTAAAGCAAAAATCAAACAGTTTCACTATCACGGACAGGAAGTCAACACGAAGTCACGTGAAAACAGAAAACACTAAAAACACCAAAACGTAAAACAAAGGAAGAATCACGGGCCAGGCGCAAAATCTTACCTTCCAGCTCTCTCTGGCCTAATTACTGAGTCTCTTTCGTCCATAAACTTGTTTAGATAACCCTAACAAAAAGAAAATAATGCGGACGGGCAAGGCGCAAAATCTTACCTAACACCCGCACACTGATGACCTTTTTCTGTTTCACTTATTGGCTCTTTCTCTTTTACACATAAACTTATTCACCGCTTTAGCTTTCGGGATAAGATAAAAGTAAACACTCAGTACTATGCAGTTATTTTTGAAAATAATACTCGATATAGGTTTATAGTTTGCGATATTTTCTATATTAATTTGTCTCTATATGTACCTTGTTTTTAAATAATACAAACGTATAACTGCATTGTTTTAATAAAACGAAGTAAATAACGTATTTGAGTAAAAACAAGTTATAACACGTAGTAATCATATTAAAATATTTTTGTAATTTCAACACTTTACAGCTTCTTTTAGCCACGTAATTCAGATTGGCTGCTGTAGAATTAGTTATTACACATATAATAAGCTTTGAAATGCCCGGCGGACCCAGTTGTTGGGGTCCCCTTCGCCATAGGTAAAAAAAATCATTAAGGACTGCTTGGAGCAGCACATTGGGCATCTCGGAAAGAGAGCCATAGATATCGTTAGGCAAAGGCCACAATGGAGCAACCACTTCCTAAGAAAACCAAGGCCCTACTTGACATGAGCAGGAAGAACCTTAGAACTACCAAAGGTCTCCTCACCGGACACACGACCCTTAGAGCACATCTGTTCAACCTTGGCTTGTCCGAGAGCAAGGACTGCTGAATATGTGGAGAAGAACCTGAAGACAGCATACATATAGTAGGTCGCTGTCCAGGCATCGCCGCAAAAAGACACAGTTTACTGGGACGAGCCTTTCTCGAACCCAGCGACCTGCTCTACCTGAAGGTCAGTGATCAGTATGGACTGTTAAATAGTACCGGGCTTCTAGCAGACCACTGACCCAACCACGAAGTTGGCAGTTACAAAAGATTTATAGATCCAGGTAATATCAAGGCTGTATACTAGCCCCCCACTCCCCCACTCCTTTACTAATACTACTTCGTTTCGTTTCGTTTGGTGTATGTGGCAAGGAGTGGCGTGGCTACTAAGATGCGAAGTGGTACAGTGCACCAGGGCCACAGTGCTAGGAGTCCCACTGGCCTTTGGTAGTTTAAAATAATGAAAATATTTTACGATATCTTGATTATTCAAATAAATCTCAATTTGCTGAAAAACACCACCTAGACTCAACTTGAAGAACTAATTATACAAACAATCCAACGTCATTTCGTAATACCACTACCAGTGCGAGCAATGGCGTTTTGCAAACTGCTTCGTCGAGCGAGATAGCGGTATTAGCGCATCGTTTGTCTTTTTCTGGCGATAAAGAGCGATCGGCCAGGATTTCGGATACAGGGAATTCTTGAAATAAATAGCTTGCTATATTTGTCTTTGTTCCATTTGATTAAAATAGGTTATAGACAAATTTAGCATTCCATTTTTTTAAGAATAGGCCCCCGGGGAGGGGGGGGTAATCTTGAAATTTTGACTATGATCTATTTGATTTACAAGGGTGATATACAAATTTAGCTTGCCAATTTCTTCAAAAAATAGCCTCTGAGGCAGGTGCGAACGGTTAGCGGTAATCGTCTCGTACGTATACAAAAATTATTATGACATTGAATGTATTACGTTCCTGGCAAGTACAGTATTGTGGACGCACTTCTGTGTGTCTGTGTGTCTGCCTGTCTCTCTGTGTGTATTACTTCACGGTAGCGCCCAAACGCTTCTTCCGATTGAGCTAAAATTTGAAATTCAGGCATTATTTAGTAATGTTATAGTTGAAATTGTGGTTAAAATCTGGCCACCAGAGTCAAATCTGGCGCTAGTCATACTTCAATCTCGAAATATTGGACATAGAGACTTGAAATTCGTTACACAGATGCCTTGTCAGACCGAAATCCCGTTGCGATACGTTGATTGGATTAATTAGTATATAAAGCGACGCAAAAATATTTATAGTCATTATAAATAGGATAGAAAACGTATTTACCGCGTGAAATTTGTAGGACCCGACGTTTCGGTGACGTTGCAGCCGCCGTTGGGTAGGGTAGTCCTACAAATTTCACGCGGTAAATTCGTTTTCTATCCTATTTATAATGTCAAACAACCGCGATAGTCTTCGATTTTATAATATTTATAGTCCGCCATATTTAAGAAAATACTACACAATTTTTGGAAAAACGCCATTTCAATAACACGAAAAAAACTACAAATATACTACAAATTTCGCAGGGGAGGGTTTAGTTGACGCGCTGGGGCGGGGGAGGGGGGGGGGTTGGTACTTGTCTACTTTCCGGGAAAGTCTTGGAATGACATATCCGATTTTTTTTATATGATAATATGCCTTTATATAATTATATATTTAATTGCAATATATACAATTAATAATGGTAAGTTCAACCATTTCTATTAGAAATAAAACATTTTTAATTTTATTTCAATTAGTTTTGATTTGAGGAGATATATGACGGGGGCCGAAATGCCTCTCCGCACCAGGGCCTTTGACCACCTAGCTACGCCACTGGTGGCAAACATTGATATATTAGCTAGATTTGCCCTCAGATACAAATGAGTTGGCTCCACTACCCTTTCATCGTAAATCAAGTGACAGAGAGAGAGCAATAAATTGAACAGTATGCGACAGAATAGCACGCCGATATTCTTCGCGGCAGCTCTCACACCGGAAACTGTCTGCTAGCGGACTGCGACCTAACTACTACTGGCCGGCTTTTAGTAGTGGTTTTGAAGGGGGCATTTTCGAACGCGTAAGGTCCGTCTAGGGGATTATATATCGATGGTGGCAAAGTGTTAAAACAAACTTCGCAAGTGGGTACGGAATTACTCATTCTCTCTTTAAAAAAGTATGTAACTTGAAGCAGGAAGGTCTTAACGATAAATCATCTAAAAGCATGTAGGAACTTCAGTACCTACATACAGTCAACAAAAGCATTACTAACCAATGAATTCTGTAGAAATTCATAAACGCAAATACAATCTATTCTGCACGTGCACTGCTATTAAATGCCATCGAATTTCGGTAATTAATGCAGTCACAGGCGATGAGTCATGCCAATTTCTCCAAATAAATCGGATTGACACACTTATTTCATCACTCCTTTCAGGATTGCGTCATGTATCAGGGTATATAAAACAGTACATTTGACCAATCAATTATCATTCCTCGAGTGATCATCTCCTAGTGAGTGCTTCTGTAGCTACGACTCTTCGTGAGCCGGTCAATGCATTAGCCAGTGCTACCACCTCATCCTTACCTCCTTATCGAGTTGAGTAAGCTGAGGTCTGTCACTCCTGCAGACCCGAGCAAGTATCGAGGAGACACAGAATCTCTGATACAAAAGGTAACCTTTCCTTCCTCGCCGCGCGCCGCGATAAATATTCGGGAACGTTATACTGGCAATATAGTATGATACGGCATAACATTCAAATCATCGTAAATAAATTGTTAAATCGATATACCAATAATAAATAAAACCTTCTGATAACATAAATTGCATCTTATTACAGAGTAAAAGGACTTGTTGATACCCGGCTCTCACAACGAATATCTTGGAGTCAGTGAGAGTCGGCCTTCCGTCACAAGCAGTTGAAGGAAGCCACATACTCGTACCTCCCAGTTTGAGTGCGTTTTGTTAAATATTGTATAAAATATTATTATTATTGGTAAATATTACTTTTATTGTTAAATATTGTGTTAAATATTATCGACGGTGTTAAATAATTGCGTGAATGCAGCGTGACTAGTCCATCCTCATGGGCAAAATCAAGGTTATACCATTTAATATACAGGTTGGGTTTTAATTAAGAAAAAAAAGCTATGCAATAGTTTAAAAAACTTAACAGTTAAATAAAAGTTTGACAAGCGTTTGAGCGCGCTCCGCCATCTATCGGTAGGTAGAATATCGCTAATAAATAATATTAGCTATATTTTACCTACCGCTAGATGGCGCATCGTGCTCAGCGTATTTTAAACTATTTCTAAAAACCATTTTTTAAGCTATTGCATAGCTTTTATCGCGGGCCTAGGCCAGCGCGGCGACCGAATGAAGAAATTTCTTAACGAAAATTAATGATTTTAAACTGATAATTACGTCCAAACGAGTACTGCTTACGATTCGAAAAAAAAATAAGTTAAACAAGAACATTTTCCTAATATTCTTAGCTTTGAATATTTTAGATTTTGTTTATATTACATAGTGTAATTAATTTGTGAAATTAGGTCTAACCAAACACAAAAACGACTACTACGCAAATACTATTTGGCGTATTATTATGAAACCTGCACCATTTTAAAGATAATTTAATTATCTATCTTTTTATCTACGAATTTTTTCGAATAATCCGGTTTTTTTGCTTTCGCAGCCGCAAATGATTCGGAATAATATCAACGTTTTCCGATAGAGCGCTGCTATCTGATATCAGAAAAAATAAAATAAATAAATAATTATAATTGCATAAGTTGTTAAAAATGATATGCAATAGCTTTACCGCGGCAGTCCCCGAGTGCCACACGTATTTTTTTTTTTAATATATCAAAACATGCTTATTTGCTCATACCTACTTCAAGGATGTCACAAATTAAAAACTCACCTCGTATACCTGTTACTTACTTACATACCAATGCCACCCTTATCACTGTATCCCCCCCCCCCCCCTCCACTCCCCGATGAAGACGAAAAAATCCGGGCATGGGTATAGCTTTACCGCGGCAGTCCCCGAGTGCCACACGTATTTTTTTTATTTATTTTTTTTATATATATTTTTACAGCTTTTGATCAAAAGTTGCTTATCTGCTCGTACTGATTCACCCTTTCATGGATGCCGATTAATTAAAACTCACTCTGTACATAGTACCAGTGGTATTACTCGGAATTGTCCATGTTATATTCCTTCTCAAATACCTATGTATACTAATTTTTAAGGCAATCGGTTGAAAGGTATAGAAATTAATGTACTGCAACGCCCTCTACTGGCGAGTTTCAACAAAGTGAATAGCGCGAAAATATCATCCGGCTGAAATACCTATGTATACCCATTTTGATGGCGATCGGTTGAACGGTATAGAATTTAATGTACTGCGGCACAATCTAGTGGCGAGTGGAATATTTTTGTATGTTAGGCAGCGAATCAACCGTTTTCAAAATTTTGACTCATTTGGAGTATTAGTATCTAACTGATATATTAATCTGTGGCTGAGGGTGGGCGGTTCGTACGTATCCAGCAGACATTCCCGAAGCGGACTCTGAGGAAATTTATACGCTTGATTTTCACCGACACCTAAGTAAACGAGACAAACGCAGTCGACCTTGCGGTGTGCGTGGTAGCAATCTGCGGGTCCTAACGATGGGGTACTAATAGTACTACAAATATACTCATATCGCAAAGTAGTTAACAAGTATAAATCTATCTCCTAAATAATTAATGAGATGCGTAATTAATGCGTAATTAATAATTAGAACTTATCTATCAAATAATATAATTGGGGAATAACGTTATTCACACGCTTATTTCCCAAACGAGTCGTAACTTTTGCCTTTTTTTAATTTTCTTTTGTTGTGTGGGACTTCCTAATGTTGTTGTGTGGGTTTTTATGAGCCTTGTAACACTGCGACCATTGCTGATCTATTGTCTTCGCCACCTACTATAGTTCTGCGCTAAGCCTTGTGTAATTTAAGAACCGCTACAGGCTTTTGGCGCCAGATTTTTTTACCTCCTCAGGTTAGAGGTAATGATCACCCAAGTGGGTGTATCTTTTACGCATCAGCGGGCAGAACCTGCACATTTTTGTGTCTTGGAGCTTGAGGTTGTACATGTGTTTGTTAAGGCTGACCGCCCTCACCAGTATACGTAGATTGTTCCTATTTAGCAATAAGGCCTCACGAACCGTCTTAGGGTCGTAAGCTTTAATTAGCTTTGGATTGGTTCAACCCTGGCGTGTTGTTCCAGTGGTTGACGGATTGTTCTAAACATATTTGTTTGAGCATTAGGTTTGCAAGGCTTTTTGGTACGCCACAGCAAGGTTCAGGGCCGTATAACGTTCCCTTTGCTCCAGCTTTTTTATTTCCTTCGATTCCTGCATGGCCATCTTAGAATGGCCATGCAGGAATCCTATCTTAGAATTACCCTGTTCTTTTCGCCCAGTAGTGATACGCAGTTTGCACTAGCTTTGAATTAATAGCATTTGAGGCTAGTGCCATAAGAGCTGCCTTGCTATCCGAGTGGATATCTTTTGACTTACCATTGATTGTACTGACTTACCTTTTTTTTATCAAGTTGTTTATTTGCTAGTACTGATTCACCCACTTCAAGGATGTCTAATTAAAACTCACCTGTATAATTATTATTTAAATTATTGTCAAATACCCCATTAAGTATAATGGCTTGTTTGTTTGTTTCTACTCTTTATTTTGACATTTCACAATAGGCGGGTTTATTGTCATACGACAATCTTTTAGAACCAACCCTACTATGAAGTGTTTATATGGATGTGTGCTTGTAACATGTGTGTAAGTGTGTCTTGTTATTGGTGGTGAACGGTTTCGTACAGCTTGGGCCACAAGATCCATTTTATTCTCGGATCGGCTCAACTCACGATTCAGCTCCTATTCATAAGCCTCCTCGAGTGGAAGGCTATCCCGGGTAAGACTCCCGTGTCTCAAGCCTCAGAGCTGGTGTACCGGTTGTCCCGGCGGGATTGCATCCCGGCGCCACTGAACGGTTTGCGCAACGGTCGGCGAAGCCATTCGGTTGTGCATTCTGACTAATTGCTGAAGGGGTCTGGAGACTATAGAAATACACTGTTTCCGAAGCAGCGGGGGTGAATGTTTCACCTGATGTCATGCCACTCTTGAAATGACCTTGGGCCACTCGATCCTGTGTGGCATTACGGGCAAAGACCGCCCAGGTCCGCGATAAATTCAAACTGAATTACCGCTGTAATACAACAGGTAGAAGTTGCGTAAGTGACTTCGGACCTTTAACCAGTCGGGAGGACGGAGGTATCCTGAAGGTTAATTCCAGACGGAGAATCCTGCCATAAATGGGGGTGAGACTGCCCGCTGGGTACCTTTCCCGGTGCCTCGCCGTAAGGCGTTGGACTCTAAGGGGTTGCTGGTGAACTAGACAGTAGATTGTCTTGTCGCCAAGTCTTCTACGCTCATCCCACGGCTGAAAGAATGATCTATATTGTAATACCAGCCTGGGGTGACGGGTTTGCCCGTTGTAGTCGACACCGCCATCCTGTGTCTTGTTATTGCATTCGATCGAAAGAATTGAAATGCAATTCCGGTAATTTTATCCGAACAAAAAATGGTGATTTTATACAGGCGAATTTTTTTATTAGTGACATAGGTATTAATAGTGGATAAATCAGTACGAGCAAGTATACAACATTTGATTTTAAAAATGGGAAAAGGAATAAACTACTTTTCCATTTTTTTAATATTTTTTTTTTGTTTTTTTTTTCAAAAAATTCTATTTAAATTTGTTAATTTGTTCGTACTGATCATACACTACAAGGAAGTCACTAATAAAAAAACTTATCATGTAAATCTATTTCTTTTAGGTTTCGTGCAAAATGAATGAATAATGCTATTACAAAATCATGTTATGCAGGTGTTGATTAGCTTTTGGTTTCGTATTTTTCTATACTTGATTCAGTTCATCAATCTAAAGGAAAAAAAATCTCTTCTAAAAAAATATATATTTTTTTTAATCGTTTAGTTTTTTTACTTGTATTACATTTGAAATCGAAGACTATCGCGATTGTTTGACATTATAAATAAGATAAAGAACTAATTTACAGCGTGAAGTTTGTAACACCCGACGTTTCGGCGACGTTGAAACCGCCGTTGTATAGGGAAGACCACCGCGGTCTACCTTAGACAACGGCAGTTGCAACTTCGCTGAAACATTGAGCGTTACAAACTTCACGCGGTAAATTAGTTTTTTATCTTATTTATAATTTTAAATTTTTTAATTAGGCAGAATATTCTACACGAAAAACTGAAGGGAGCCATCTACAACTTTTTGACATTTATGCTTTAGTTACTAAGAAAACACAATGTTTATGGTTTATTTTCATGGAAATGTAATTACATATTTATAATATTGATTTTCATAGAAGAGAGGGCTTAATTCAAAATGAATTTTAGATAGTTTTCAATTTAGTTTTTTCGTGTATAATAAGCTCCTGTCAAACAAATCTCTTAATATCCAAAAAAATATTTTTTTCAGAAAGAAATCCATTTTTTTTGTTTTTTTTTTTTTGTTTAGTTTGATGTAAGCAATCACCTATCTAATCACATCATATATAATATACAGCGTATTTAGGACGGCGCCGCGGCGTGGCGGCCGTGCATTTTATTTTCCGCCCACCAACTGAACAGGAGGGAAAGCATTATCAAGACGCAAAAAAAACGAGATGAAGACCAAGATATCTATTTTGAGCCCTCTGCGACGATTCAGACCATTTCCAGATTAAAGTCTTTCTGTGTGTCTGTATGTGTGAATTCCTCCACCGTAGCGCCCAAACGCTTAATCCGATTGAGCTAAAGTTTGGCATGCAGACATCATTTGGTCATGGCAAGAGTTGAAAAGATTTTAGTTAAAATCAGTTCACCAGAGGGCGCAATAGTCATATATCTTCGATAAATTGAACTTAAAGACTTGAGATAAATTATTATCTTCTTTCATAAAAGCTTTGGAGATAAATAATGTAATTTACCATATAGTTATACATACACATTTTAAGATACCTTATCAAATATTTAATAATTCCTCAGCACGGTCTATGGTCGTTTCATGTTTCATTTGGTTCATGGCAGGAGTTTAAAAGATTGTGGTTGAACTAGTCATATCGATCAATCTCGAAATATTAGACTTAGAGACTGTAAAATTGATACACAGATGCCTTGTTGGGCCAAATTACATTGTGAAATTTTGGTTGGAATATCTCATATCTGTGAGATTGGCCACCCTTCACTAGACTCCAATTGCTTGTGAGCGAAGGGTGGTTCTCAGCATGAAGGTTGCTCCGTTAACGAGAGTCGTAGATGTCCGTGTAGAAGAGTTTATTCAGAAGGTTGCAGAGAAGTGAGTCGAAGTCGCCAGTTCTTAACGCCTTGAGTTGTGTTCGCCGTTGTGTTGTAGTGTGGGCGCGAGGTGAAGCCGTGGCGGTGCGAGTGTAGTCGAGGAGCGAAGTGTGTAGTCGAGATATCTGTCCACTGAGGGGACGATGTGTAGAGCGCGGTAACTGTCTGCCGAAGTAATGATGTAGAAGGGCAACTGCCTGCCAAAGGAATGATGCCGATCGAATGAAATGTACTGCGTTTTATAGGGTGATCGGTGATGCAATAGCTACGAGTGGGGCGACGCATGTGTCGCTTGCCTGGACAATATTTGCCAAATTTAGCTGGAAATTAACTGCAGCTGCTCGTGTAAGTTTGAGCGAGGCTGCAGTTTTCTGTTCTGTGAAATTAACTTTTTTGTTGTGGGTGTGTGGGGCCGTAGGCTCCTACATGGCTCCCCCCTAGTGAAGGGCTTGCGTATGACAATATGGAAGGTATTCACGACAAAGTGGCAAAAAAGTCGGAGTGTGACAACTAAAAGTGTGTGTGAAGTTGTGTTCGCGAAAGTTTGGGAATCGTATGTTTTTATGCGAGTGTTCGACAGTTTGAGAACCGTATGTTGTTAAGAGTGGCGAAGGCGTTTCGTTACAATGTGTTAAAAACTGGCGCTGTTATAAAATGTTGACAATAAGGAAAAAGAAATGAATATAAGACAATGGACAATGGGCTCGGTAAACATGCTGACGTGATAAGATTCGCTGGCCGTGAAATGACGAATGAATGTATATAAATAAAATGTGCGCGTGTTAAATGCTAGCCGTACTTGAAATGAAAAATATTTAGCGCGATTTTAAATGTGATAAGGCGATTGTAAAAATTCGTTTGAAGGCTGTTGCGTGATGTCTGACGTCCGAAGTTTGATTTCTGCGCGTTCGTGGTGGACATCAGTTGGATTGAGAATTGAAGTTCCCGTTTGAAGGTGTTGCTAGAATGCGGCGTCGTTATCTCTGCGATGAGGGTCGTACAGTTCGGTGATTTAATCTATGTGTTGTTAAATCATCACAGTTGACTTCCAACTTGCTTCGACTATGACGTCGTATCCATGCGTGTTGTGTGGGAATTTGTGTAGTTTATTGATGAATTTTGAGATTGGTTGTAAGCGATGTAGTCCATTGTTGTTTTTCGTGATTGTTATCGAGTGCTGAAGCGTGTGAGTTCCATCCGTTTTGCGTTTTCGATGTTGATATTCTTCCACTGCTTAAGTTGTTTCGTGTGTGCCGTAGTGAGTTTGTCGTTTGAAATTTTTGAGAAAGATTTTAGGCCGGTAGTGTCCTTGGTCAGCTGTTCGGCTGGTCAGCCGAAGTGTCCTTGGTCTGGGCCAAAGTGTCAGTCTCCCGGATAGTTGTGGGATGCAGTTTCGCTAGACTGCATAAAGTCCCGTCGAGTTGCGCCTGCAGGTCATTAAGCTGCAGTAAACATCTTACTTGAGTCCGGTTTGAGTGTGAAACGATTGTGACGACTTCCTTTCGTAGGATTTTACCTGAGAGTGTACCAATGACGGTTTCGCCTGTACAAGTCCTCAGGGCCGCACATCGTTGTTTTTATAAAATTCGTTAGCGTTCGTTGTTTTGATCCGAGATAAGTGCTGTATGTATGTAGCGTTGGTAATTGCGCGTGTTGATAATGTCGTTTAGCCATGACCGTGGTTGTGTGTTCGTTGATTGTAGGTGCCGAGTATATTTTTAATTAAGTCGCATGAGTACTTGCTTACTGCTTTACTGGTAGAAGTACTTGCGAATGCGTTGCGAGAAATTTGCTTCCGCGGGCGATGCAATGTCTGCATTTTTATTAATCGAGCAGGAATTTCGTCTGCTTATGCGTCGTTGTCGTTTTTTCTTTCTTTTTTGGTGGCACCGGTCGTCGTCGAGTGGCTGTCTATCTGCGCTGAGAGGCGTTGTGGTGTCGTGTTTCGCTGTGTCGTTATGCGTTTTATTGTTTTACTTGCTAGGCATGACCGATGTTGAGAATGCATATTGTAGTTGGTGGTCATGCGTAGCAAGGATCATTCCTTTGTTCTTGTGCTGTTTATACTGCTTTGATTGATTTGATTGATTGCGGCCATAGTTCGGGTATCCTGTTTGTCATTGCCATGGCCGATAATTCCATCGGTTCGTCTGCTTTCGGAGGGTTTTGCAAAGTTGCTCTGTTTGGCGTTTGTGCGGTTGGGCTCCGCTGCATGTTCCTTGGCGTCGGGGCGTGTCTTATCGAGCGTAGGGGTCACCACTGTGAGCGTGTTCGTATCAAACGTCGTGGGTCACCAATGTGAGGATGGCCACCCTTCACTAGACTCCAATTGATTGTGAGCGAAGGGTGGTTCTCAGCATGAAGGTTGCTCCGTTAATGAGAGTCGTAGATGTCCGTGTAGAAGAGTTTATTCTGAAGGTTGCAGAGAAGTGAGTCGAAGTCGCCAGTTCTTAACGCCTTGAGTTGTGTTCGCCGTTGTGTTGTAGTGTGGGCGCGAGGTGAAGCCGTGGCGGTGCGAGTGTAGTCGAGGAGCGAAGTGTGTAGTCGAGATATCTGTCCACTGAGGGGACGATGTGTAGAGCGCGGTAACTGTCTGCCGAAGTAATGATGTAGAAGGGCAACTGCCTGCCAAAGGAATGATGCCGATCGAATGAAATGTACTGCGTTTTATACGGTGATCGGTGATGCAATAGCTACGAGTGGGGCGACGCATGTGTCGCTTGCCTGGGCAATATTTGCCAAATTTAGCTGGAAATTAACTGCAGCTGCTCGTGTAAGTTTGAGCGAGTCTGCAGTTTTCTGTTCTGTGAAATTAACTTTTTTGTTGTGGGTGTGTGGGGCCGTAGGCTCCTACATATCTACTAATACTAATATTAATAATAGCCACACCACTAATACTAATAATATTTAAACTCCGTCATACATTTTAATCATATATTACCGCCACCCCTTGACGTTTATCTTAGAAACGAACAGCGCCGGGCAACCCAGGCGCCAGTCGCCTCCTGCGCGCACTGCCAGTCAGGCGCCAACCAACCGGGTTCAACCGCCAACCGAGAGGGGATCGGATTGGAGAGGCCGGCCCATTGCTCTTATTTACGAAATAAATTTTCAGATGAATCAGTCATTGGCTACTTCCCGGGAAAGTCTTTTGGTGACACTACCGTTTTTTTCTTTATAGGTTATAGGATCGTGTACGTCAGGCGAAACAAAAAAAAATTGAGTTGTCAACTATAACGGGCGAATCCGTCACCTCTGAAAGTTTTACCGATTAGTCGTTCTATCTCCCGTGAAGTGAGCGCAGAAGATTTGGACAAAACAGTACATCGTTACGCTCCGCCACATCCCCGTAAGAGGCCAACGCCTTATCCGCGAGATAACCAGGTGTGTTACCCAGCGGGCTTACACTCAAGCCCTTACTTCCAATTGCGACCAGATTACTCCGGTCTCTCGATTGGTTACGAGTTCGCGGTCCTCTCCCTTTCGAAGCGGTGAAACGGTGTATACCGATTGTATCGCGGACCACGGCATCCTTTGCCCGGCTGTTCACCCAGGATCGGGTAGCCGATGGTCGTTTCAAGAGCAGTCGCCATAAGGTCCGCAACCACCCCCGCTCTATAGGAAACAGTACTGCTTCCAGACTCCCCCGACTGTTAGTCAGAGTGGGAGCTAATGGGCCCTTGCTGAGTTGGCCACGAAGACCCATTCTGTTTCAGGGTCGGTCACACTCACGGGTCAACACCCATCCGATGGCCTCCACGCATGGGGTGCGAACCTGGGTAGGACACTGGGTCAACCAGTCTCCCCTGGGAATCAATCCTCTGGCGCTCCTGGACGGTCTGCGCACCGAGCGGCGCAAGCCAATCGATTGCGCTCTCCGACTAACAATCGGGGGAGTCTGGGAACTGTATTGTTTCCTATAGAGCGGGGGAAGTTGTCTACCTTACGGCGACTGCTCTTGAAATGACCATTGGCCATCCGATCCCGGTTCAGAGTCGGGCAAAGGACGCCTTGGTCCGCGATAGATTCGGTGCACTCAGTTTCACCGCTTCGTAAGGGAGAGGACCGCGCAAGCGACCTCGAACTCGGAACCAATCGAGACACCGGAGAAATCTGGTCACAATTGGTAGTTAGGGCGCGAGTGCCGCCCGTCAGGTAACATACCTGGCTACTCGCGGTAAGGCGTTGGTCTCTAACGGGTTGTGGCGTAGCTAGACGTCGGATTTGGTATGTCCAAAGTCTTCTACGCTCACTGCACGGTCGATAGAACGATGAATCGTTAAAACGTCCTGCGGTGACGGGTTCGCCCGTTGTGGTTGACATCTCAATATGTTAGTCAGAGTGCACAATCGATTGGCTTTTAGCCGCACGGTGCGCAGACCGTCCAGAAGCGCCAGAAGGTTGATTCCTAAGGGAAACTAGCCCTAAGGCCAGAGTCCTACCCGGGCTCGCACTTCATGCGTGGAGGCCGCCGGATGGGTGTTGACCTATGAGTGTGACAAACTCTGAACAGAATGGGTCTTCGTGGCCAACACAGCAAGGTCCCATTAGCTCCCCTGAAGGGCCCGTCAGCCGGAACAGTGTTTTTTTAATGGGATTATTGTTCAGAGATTATTGTAGGAAAACAGAATAAAGCACAGTGATCAAATCTGCGAATACCGCTGCTTAAATATAAGGATGACTATACTGATTGTTTTTGTTTAAATTCACCTCTAATTTTAGATATTTTATTTTGCGAAAGGGTGACCATGGTTTTTGAGATTGATGGATGAAAGGTGATCGTTCACCGATGACAATGGACTCTCATTAAACTTTCATAGCACAGTCGAAAGTTGGCCACATCTAAATATACAGTCTAGCCAGAAGAAGTAGGCCCTACGTTTTGGAAAAAAAAATATTTACGTTACAACACAGTAATGTGAGAATAGTAACACTAAATAATCTAGGGACATGTCTCAGTACCGTCTTCCAAGAGACGTTTTGTACTCAGACTACTGTATCTGCTCCTTTACTGATTCTATCACGTAACATCGACGTTTTAATTATTGTGAGCTGGTAAGAAAAATAAAAACGTTACTCGTGCCGCCGTTAAATAATCATTAATTTTGACTACAATTGAGACAGGTATGTACCAGCAATTTGCGGTGAAACTATACGAAATTTCAAACAAAACTTAACCTCAAAATGTACCTAGAAGTATATGTTGAGACACTGAAAACCACTTCTCTAGCTCCGCTTTAAATTGTTTTATTCACTTTTTACGCAAAATAATAAGAATAACGAGAATTAATAACAAAATGAACGCCTCTTTTCCTCTTGGTTCAGTTCATGAAAATGAAATTTCATGAACTGAAAAAAAATCGTCTGACATAAGGGTAAGTGCTGCCATGACAAAATATTTTCCGCCCAAGTCGAATATAATTAATGTCTGCTCTCAATGGCCAAACTATACATCTCGCTGAAATGTAATATTTCCCAATCCAATCCGGGAAATCCTTCGCTGCATGCGAGTAGCTTTTATTATTTTTATTTCTACATCAAAAGCATCCTACTCTATGCGCCCTCTCCCCCCCCCCCCCCCCCCCCGCCCCACCTCCACCTGGATACGCTACCGAGAAAAGTATATCGCCTTGTCCAATATTAAAATGGAAATCATCGCCAGGTC
Source organism: Micropterix aruncella (assembly GCA_944548615.1). Taxonomy (NCBI): domain Eukaryota; kingdom Metazoa; phylum Arthropoda; class Insecta; order Lepidoptera; family Micropterigidae; genus Micropterix; species Micropterix aruncella. The sequence continues at coordinate 5,801,046 of OX155969.1, forward strand.
GTTTAACAGGTGAGATGAGCGGAGTGAAAGAGGGAGTCGATGAGACGAGGAACACTTAGTGTAAGTTGAGGGCTGAGGAGTGAGGAGGCCTCTCGCTCGCGGTATCTTAAGCGCCACACGCCCCGCCCATTATACTAAAATCGCTATCTTTTAATTAGATTATGTAAATTTTATAACCGTGATATAATATTATTTTAACACACTAAAAGGTACACAGAATGGCGCCTCGAAATCATCAATCGCAAAGGCTTACAAGGCCCGGAACCACTACACGTTAATGTGTGTGTACCGACATAAGACAATAATGTTATACGCACAACACATCATTGGTTAACTAGGGAACCCAATATTTTAGGAACCAATATTACGATAATATGGGGTTTTTTAACTAGAAAAATATAGATTTTGATATTTTTTTAAGGAGGTCTTAGGAATTCATCAAAATAAGGCTTTTAAGAAATAAATGTTTATCAGTCGTCCGCTGTCCGTTGTCGGCGATCAAAGCTCTTTATTGTTTTTATAAAAAATCGTCTGTGTCACCTCGAGACTTTCCCGACAAGCAGAACCCCCCCCCCCCACCCCCCCACTCCCTCACCAAACCCCATTCAGCTCCCCTACCACCCATTCCGCGCCAAGGCCCACTCCTCAACAACTCCCCCCCCCCACCCCCCACCCCACCCCGCGTCACCAACGCCTGCCCCCTCCTCCCTAACATTGACCACCCCCCTCCCAACCCGATAGACTGTGTCAAGTGAGTTTTCTAGTATTTTGTATTATTTCCGTGGTTTTAAAATGGTATTTGTCAAGGTTTCGATTTCGAACATCATGATTTCGGTCCAACAAGGCATCTGTTGCCAATGTCAAGTCTCTAATTGAAGTATGACTAGCGCGCCCTCTGGTGATCGATTTCAACTACAATGATTAACAACTCTTGCCATGACAAAATGATGCCTGCATGCAAAATTTTAACTCAATTGGATGAAGCGTTTGGGCTCTATCGTCAAGGAATACAGACAGACACACAGACACACAGTAGGACGTTCACAATACTTTCTGTTTATTTCGTTAGGTGGATCGCTCGCGTTGTACACTAACTAGCATAGATAGAGCTTTGATATTTCGTACACATATACCCCCAAAAGGGCTGATGTGCACCTTGAAACGTTTTTCGGAATTCGGAATATTTTTCAATTTATTAATCCTTTCATCGAATATATTTGCTTTTCTCAAAATACGTTGATATCACGTGGTCTATTGAAAGTCATATTTTTAAACATGCTTTTTTGCAGAAACGCATAGATCGAAAAGATACGGTATGAAGATATATTAAAGACATAGCAGAAATATAGAAATTTTGTATTCGTTGTTTTAACTTATGCGTGAATAAAAATTACTTTTCGGAATTATGTAAGTACTCTGTATTACAAACTTCATTAACAAAGCTCATTTCCAATCTTTAAAATTTTGCGATTAAAATCTAGACCCAGATTGCTTCTTACATGGACAAGTATACGTTGCGGGTTCAAAGTCGGCAAACCAGACATCTATATCTGCGCAGACAATGGAACAATAAAAAAAAATCGGTTGTGTCACCCCAAGACTTTCCTGACTAGTATCCGGGGAGGTGCGAAAAAACAGCGACATTTTTTACTCTAGTACCCCAAATTTGTATGGCAGGTACCCCAAACGTTAGTCGTAAGTACCCCCAAAAACTAATAGGTTCTTCCGATGGTTAACAGAAGCTTCTATGCCAAATTTTAACTTAGACAGATTAAGCGTCTGGGCGCTATCGCGGAAACAATTTTTTCGCCGGGAACCCCAAATTTGTATGGGAGGTACCACAACCGTAGGGCGTAGGGACTCCAAAAACTAATGGGTTCCTCCGACGGTTAACAGAAGCTTATATACCAAATTTCAGCTCAATCCGATTAAGCGTCTGGGCGCTATCGTGGAAGAATACATACATACACACATACAGACATACAGACATACAGACATACAGACATACATACAGACAGAGATCGGTCTGGAAATAGTCTCAATCGTCTCAGGGAGTCTCAAAATATATATTCCCATCTTCATCTCAAAATTTTTTTTTAGCGCGATCACAATACTTTCCTTTCCGATAGGTCGTCAGGAAAGTAATATTGTATATCCACAAGCATTTTCAAATTAAACATACATTTTAGAAACGTGTGCTGTCTCTTTTCTCTCTTTTCCATATAACTAGACTATGCCAAAGCAAAGCGTGGCCGGGTAAAGTTAGTACCTATTATTATAAACTAAAAAAGTCAAGTGGAGTGAATGAGTACAATGAATTTCAAACTAATCAATATAATTATTATATAATACATTTTACTTCGATTGTCCAGCTAATGTATATACAAATAATAATTATTAATCCTTGATTATAATAACCATTAGTATACACATTTTTAAAATTTTTATTGTGTTATTTTCATTACTTAGCTTTTATGTATGTACTATATAATATGATATAAGATATTAAACAAAATGTAATATATATTGTAATATAATGCAAAAGAATAATACTATAATATATCTAGATCGTTATATTTATATATTTGTGTAGGTATGCATATGTATATGTGTATGTGTCTATGTATCTATATGAGTAGGTACCTAAGTCAGTTAAGCTTCTCCACCTAAGTCAGAAAATAAGTCGTGATACTGCCTATATTTGGCCTAGTTGGGTATGCGCTGAGCATGGTCATGTGAATGTGGGCCGTTGTTTCTTCGCACCATTACTTGGTATGACCATTTTTATGTATTTTATAATTATGTTTGAAATAAATAAATAAAAATAAATAAATATGTACATTCATACATATATTTATACCGACGTAAATCTTCGCCTTAGAATAGGCTATAACCTAGTTAGGTGATATTAAAATAGGATCACTGGCAACCACTTTTGGTGCATTATGTTATCAGGTTTTTGCTACTGGATTTTAGTCTACGGCCTTTTAATTGTACGTGTCTGTCTATTTTACTAATGAATTAAACACTAACGAACATTAATGAATAAAATCAATTATTAACCAATAAAAACAAAAACAGCCACAAACTTTGATTTCAGAATCAAGCAATAATCAAACTGATATATTGAAAAGTCAATAATGAAGTTTCTAAAAATGTATTCATAACAAAGTCAATATAACCACATTTATATTCAGCAAAACTTAAAATTTCGTTTAAAAGGTCCTCAAAAAATGCTATATTTTTGTACAATTTATAAATGTCTCATTTGTACAAAATGAATTTTGTATTAAAAATACGTGTGGCACTCGGGGACTGCCGCGGTAAAGCTATTGCATAGCATTTTTAACAACTTATGCAATTATAATTATTTATTTATTTTATTTTTTCTGATATCAGATAATTTCTCTCTATCGGAAAACGTTGAAATTATTCCGAATCATTTGCGGCTGCGGTAGCAAGTGATTCGGAATAATTTAAACGTCGTCCGATAGAGCGCCACGCACGAATTTTTTAGTCGATAAAGCAAAAAAAACGGATTATTCGAAAAAAATCGTAGATAAGAAGATAGATAATTAAATTATCTTTAAAATGGTGCAGGTTTCATAATAATACGCCAGATAGTATTTGCGTAGTAGTCGTTTTTGTGTTCGTTTAGACCTAATTTCACAAATTAATTACACTATGTAATATAAAGAAAATCTAAAATATTCAAAGCTAAGAATATTAGGAAAATGTTCTTGTTTAACATATATTTTTTTCGAATCGTAAGCAGTAATCGTTTAGACGTAATTATCAGTTTAAAATCATTAATTTTCGTTAAGAAATTTCTTCATTCGGTCGCCGCGCTGGCCTAGGCCCGCGATAAAAGCTATGCAAAACTTAGCTTAAAAATCTTCAGTGCCTGTCTTAGGAGTAAGATCTAGTGTGATGAAATGTATGAGACAACTTGCTCCCCGTCAGTAGTAAAGCCGCAGTCTTCAAGCAATGAAAGAGATGGCTTGAGAAAGTGAGCATACTCGCAAATATATACCGCTCAATTTAGATATAGATTAAAGAACGTTTAACAGTCTTTTATATTTATATTTGTATATGTTATAGATAAAGTTACTTGGTAGTGGCGCATTTTGATGTAAAACCGAAGTAAATTCGCTGTAAATGGAAGGGATTCGGGCTTTCTCACGGCTCCAAATGAAATACTGCTGGCATCATCTGCACATGCACCACCAGGATCAACCGGTATGTACAATTGGAAGCTTATGGTCCCAGTGAAGTTAGGCCATTATGACCCATGTGTTTGGGTCGGCCCAACTCCAGGTCAGCACGCATCCGGTAGCCTCCAAGCATAAGTGCGAGCTCGGATAGGACACTGTGCCTGCGAGCCAGTTCCCTTGGGAATCGTACTTTGGGCGCTTTTGGACGGTTTGCGCACAGTGCGGCGTCAGCCAATCGACTATGCATCCCGACAGCCGTGGGAGTCTGGAAACAGTATTGTTTCCTATAGAGCGGGAGCGGTTGTTTACATAGCGGCAGCCGCTCTTGAAACGACCATTCGGTTACCCGATACTGGGTAAACACCGGGAAAGGATGCCGTGGTCCGCGATAGAGGTAGAGGATCGCGCAAGCAACTTAAAAATATGTAACCAGTCAGGAGGCCGGATAAATCTAGCCATAACAGGTAGCGAGGGCGCTTGGTCTGCCCGCCGGGTTAAGTACCCGGTGCCGGGCGGTAAGGGTTGGTCTCTCGCGGGCTAGTTGGCGGAGCTAGATAGTGGATTGGCCATTGTCTCTAAGTCATTTACGCTCATCCCACGGCTGAAAGAACGATCACATCGTTATACCAGCCTGGGGTGACGGGTTCGCCCTTTATAGTCGACACCGCCCGACTGTGGGTTTAAAGTAATAACTAGGTAATTTTACCTCATATTTTGTCTTGCGTAACAGGCTTCGAAATAGCTCGCGAGTCAGCGAAGCACGTTCCTGCCTGCTCTGTTGCCCAGCTTCGACTCCCCGAAAAGCTCGATTGCTCCTCTATGAGGGCGTAGACTACAGCAAGACTGGTATGGTAACTGAAAGTAAAAACGCTAAGAAAATCCTTATACGAACATTTTCTTGTATCAGCCATTCGGCAAACAATACATGTCCGCCAAGAATGATACTTGTAAGATGGGTATATCCGGGAATACCCTCTTCGAGATTGGTCTGTCGAAACATTGGCGCGAGTTGTCGGCACTTCGCCCTAGTTAAGAAGGGGAACTGGACCATTCCTGCCACCGTCAATCAATGTCCGAGCTCAAAGCGGGACGTCCGCGGCGGGAGGGACGCTCACGAAATGGACAGGGCTTCAGTGATAGAAAAAGATATTGATAGGCTTTTATGATAATAATAATAATAAAAAATACGTGTGGCACTCGGGGACTGCCGCGGTAAAGCTATTGCATAGCATTTTTAAAAACTTATGCAAATATAATTATTTATTTATTTTATTTATTTTATTTTTCCTGATATCAGATAACTGCGATCTATCTGAAAACGTTGAAATTATTCCTAATCATTTGCGGCTGCGGTAGCAAATGATTCGGAATAATTTAAACGTCTTCCGATAGAGCGCCGCGCACGAATTTTTTATTCGATAAAGCAAAACAACCGGATTATTCGTAAAATCGTAGATAGAAAGATAGATAATTAACTTATCTTTAAAATGGTGCAGGTTTCATAATAATACGCCAGATAGTATTTGCGTAGTAGTCGTTTTTGTGTTCGGTTAGACCTAATTTCACAAAATAATTACACTATGTAATATAAACAAAATCTAAAATATTCACAGCTAAGAATATTAGGAAAATGTTTTTGTTTAACATTTATTTTTTTCGAATCGTAAGCAGTACTCGTTTAGACGTAATTATCAGTTTAAAATCATTAATTTTCGTAAGAAATTTCTTCATTCGGTCGCCGCGCTGGACTAGCCCGCGATAAAAGCTATGCAATAGCTTAATAAATTGTTTATTTGCACTTAATTAGTATACAAAAAGGCGAGCTTATTGCCACATGGCAATGTCTTACAACTAACCTAAACACAGTGGTACATTGTGAAAATAAAGATTATTACATAACATACAGACAAGTGTAAGAATTTAAAACTAATAATGCCCGGGGAGAGGAAATTGGGAGAGGAAGAGAAGAGAAAGGGAAGAACTGGTTACTTCTTAGAAAGGTAGTAATCCTTAGGGTGAGTCTTAAACGATAATAATAAACTCTTTATTGTAACTTAAAAAATATTATACAAAAAGTCGAGATTATCGCCATATCTTGCAACTAACCTAATCACAGTGCAGTGGTACATGTGGTTGTAGAAATAAACATATTTTTTTAAGAAACCTTTGCATAAAATACAAATTACTGTATTTTAAACTAAGAATTGGCGAAGAGATGAAGGAAAGAGAAAGGGAACAACAGGTTAATTCTTAGATGAGCAGTGTTTTCAAAATTAGACATGTATTATATTATAATCGAATTTAGGTATCTATGTACTTACCATATTATTACATAAATATGATTAGGTATATATGTATATTGTATTATGTATATAGATTATTATATTATATTATATATTAAATTTTGATTAGGTACATTTACTATTTCTAAAAATAAAACGTGCGTCAATTTAGTTCTTTATACATTAAATCGCTAATTTTAATTGTGTAAGTCGGGGCGAGACGGGGCTGAGGTACGTAATATATCGTACATTAAAAAATGCGTATTTTTATATCAATGCTTACTTTTCAAAAATATCGTACATTCAGGCAACATCGTTCTTTCAGAAAATAACGTACTTATGAAGAATATCGTACTTTCAGACAAAATCGTACTTTTCATATATTATATATCGATTGATAAAACGTATCTTTATCGATTTTAGCGACATTCAACAAAAATTGGCGAGCCAGGCAGCAGGGCATAGACGCGCTGCGTTGACTTGCGAGTTATTGCGACGCTTACATTTTCTAATAATTGATGGGATTATTTTCTATACCCAGGCCGGTAGAAGTTTTCGAGTGCTCGTGTAGCCGTTGTGGCATACTTTTCCCACTCGTCTGGGCCTATCTGCTATATTATTTACAAATTTCGGGCCCTTGACCAAATCTTCGGAATAATACAATTTCCTGCGATGTCACACGGGCCGATCCCAGCGGACGACGCGCCAGACAAAGATCCGATGAGTTGTCATTAATAATAACACCCACCTCGCGAGGGACTGTCACATCTGAAAGTTTAATTGGAAATCATATTCTGTGAGTTCAATGGACGTATATTATTTTGAGATATTGTAGAAACTCGGATCTCTAGCTGCTGCTTCTCGCAGGCATGTCAGGAGGAACACGAGCCATGAACCCTGTAGTTCCTTGTAGTAGCCTACATCACTGCGCCACATCGCATTGGTATATGTAGGTACATTGGTGTAGAGTAGACGAATGCCAAAAAGTCATATTTATATAACAAAAGTACCTACCAAATATATTTCTGAGTACTGCAGGATTATAATAAATGCCCATCTTGCTATTGGGAGATCATTGGGAAAGATTTGCCGATTATACGGCTGAAAATGTGTGGTTTCACAGTGGTCAGTTTGTTAGCAGCTTACCCTACTGTATAATTACTTAATTCTCGGCCATGTAGGGTAAGGGGGCACAAAGCGGGCCCCTTAAGAGAAAGGAAATATTATTTTTCTTAGGAAACCTATTATTACAAATAAAAAAATACGTGTGGCACTCGGGGACTGCCGCGGTAAAGCTATTGCATTGCATTTCACCTTATGCAATTATAATTATTTATTTATTTTAATTTTTCTGATATCAGATAACTGCGCTCTATCGGAAAACGTTGAAATTATTCCGAATCATTTGCGGCTGCGGTAGCAAATGATTCGGAATAATTTAAACGTCTTCCGATAAAGCGCCGCGCACGAATTTTTTATTCGATAAAGCAAAAAAACCGGATTAATCGAAAGAAATCGTAGATAAAAAGATAGATAATTAAATTATCTTTAAAATGGTGCAGGTTTCATAATAATACGCCAGATAGTATTGCGTAGTAGTTGTTTTTGTGTTCGGTTAGACCTAATTTCACAAATTAATTACACTATGTAATATAAACAAAATCTAAAATATTCAAAGCTAAGAATATTAGGAAAATGTTCTTGTTTAACATATATTTTTTTCGAATCGTAAGCAGTACTCGTTTAGACGTAATTGACAGTTTAAAATCATTCATTTCGTTAAGAAATTTCTTCATCCGGTCGACGCGCTGCTAGGCCCGCGATAAAAGCTATGCAATAGCTTAAAAACCTTTTTTTTATCTTGAGAAGCTTGATTTGAGGCTTTTGAATAATGTTTGGTAAAAAATCCAAACCACTAAAAACAAAAGGCAAATTACCAAACTCCCATGAATGGCCGCTTTGCCCACAGGGGGTGGGGGGGGGGGTAAAGAGGGCACGTGTTTTTTTCGACACTAAATAATTGCCATCAAGAACTAACCTCAAAAGTTTGAGACAAGTAAATGTAAATTCAACCAAATCACGACTAGATAAACACTCAATAACGAATGGATTGTAATAATAACATAACACAAAAATAGAATAAACACAAGTAAGATACCTCGAAACTATACAACATAAAATAAGCTAAATATCTCCGTGTAATATTTGATAAGGCCCTTAAATGGGATGCGCATGTAAATGATGTGGCAACTGATATTACTCCTTCATTGCGCCGAGATTTTACAATCTGAGATTTACAAGGAAACCGAGATTTACAAGGAAATAAAAATGAATTTGACGTTTAGGGAATTCAAAAATAAATTAAAGAAATTGTTTTCGAATCATGACATGGCAGACTAACCATACATCAAATGTTAGAAATAATAGTTTAATAAAACTTAGTTGCACAAATTATTAACATATTTTTAAACATGTATGTTGAGTATATTTTATCATTGAACTAACTACCAAAAATTATTTGACTTTGTTGTTATATATTATTTTGACAATGAATTCTACTTTTTTGACTAGATATTTTTATATTAAATCCTATATTACTTAACATATATTAAATATTAATGACTGTTTCTTCCTTTTCTCACATATAACTTTATTTATATTATTTAATCGAATTTTATGTTATTGCCGATTATATAATGGAATTGCATATTATTTATTATATTATCTTTTAATATTTCTTATTATTATAATTTTTTTGAAGACCACATTTTATGGAAATTTAGTGTTATTTTTACTAAAACTTGTACATTTGTAAGCAATCAAGCAATCAAGCAAACTTGATTGTAATATTAGAGTCCTGTCCACCCGAGAACGGGCTAGTCCCAGTTGGGTGACAGAATCAAATAAGCAAAGGTTAAGGTTTTGTCATTCGGTTCCTGTTATTTTTGTAAGCAAATCAATGTTTTATAGTAATTAATTCTGAAATAAATAAATAAACTAAAGTAAGGCTTTTCCAATAAGGGCGGGTCGATATTGACATTCAGTGTTGCAATAAAACAAGCTGTGTATGAGATATGTAAAGTTCTTTTTTTATTATTAAGGCCCATGTATGCCAATGTTTATATTTCATTATCCATTAGCCTCCGCGGCTTCGCGCGGTGGCACGGATCCGAGAGTTCCAATTTTCAATGACTGCCGTATAGATCCGACTGAATTTGAGCGATGGCCTGGGTTTGATGACTTTGGGGGCATCGGTCAATTGTGGCTTATTGACATAAAGCTGAGACTACAGAAAACCCTACAAGAAAAAGCCCAGCAGGGTCAAATCGCACGGTCTTATTGGCCAATTCACGTCACTTCTGTGAAAGATAGTCATGCACTAATGAGCATTCATTTCGATAGTAAAGTTTTAATGTGCTGCTCAATCGTGTAACGCGCCATGGTGATTTGGCATCAGTGACTGAATAATAAACAACAGATTTGACATTATGCTGCCATAACAACATGGCCGCCACAGTTATTAGAATATTGTTAAACCCCCCTATTGCTAAACCTATATGAGTTCTGTCCCTCAAAAAAACTATACATACATACTACATTCGGTTGTGCATTCTGACTAATTGCTGAAGGAGTCTGGGGACTATGGAAATACACTGTCTCCTAAGCAGCGGGGGTGGATGTTGACCTGTTGTCAAGCCACCCTTGAAATGACCTTGGGCCGGTGTGGCACTACGGGCAAAGAACGCCCAGGTCCGCGACAAATTATAATTGAATTACCGCTGAAATACAACAGGTAGAGTTCGCGTGAACGACTTCGGACCCGTAACCAGTCGGAAGGACGGAGATATCTTGAAGGTTAATTCTAGACGGAGATATCCTACCAAAACTGGTAGTTAGGGGGCAAGGCTGCCCGCTGGTTACTTTTCCCGGTGCCTCGCCGTAAGGCGTCGGTCTCTAACGGGCTGCTGGCGAGATAGACAGTGGTTTGTTTTTGTTTGTTTGTTTATTGTTTGTTTATGCTCTTTATTGTGAAAATGTCACAATGGGCGGGTTTATTGTCATATGACAATCTCTTACAACCATACCCACTATGACATGTTATATGTATGTGTGTGTGTAACATGTCTGTAAGTGTGTGTCTTGTTATTGCATTCGATCGACAGAATTGAAAATGCAATTCCGCTAATTTGATCCAGCCGATAATCGAACCCGGGACCTTACAATGTAAGATCAGGCGACCTAACCACTATTCCCCCGGGCCGTTTTGTCTCCAAGTCTTCTACGCTCATCCCACGGCTGAAAGAACGATTACATATCGTTATACCAGCCTGGGGTGACGGGTTCGAACGTTGTAGTCGACACCGCCCTACTATACATACATATATACTCTATATCATTATTATTAATTATAATAAAGAATGAATTACTAAAACACTACTGTAGGATTTTGAGACCGGGTATGTAGTGCTTTTAAGTCCTTATGTAGCGCACGCCACTGATAGTGCCGTTTTTGTGACGTCATAAGAACATCAGGAATATTTTCTATTTCGATAAACGTATTGTGGAGGAAATGTGCTCCATTCGACGCGTATTCCTTTGTGAATATTATGACTGATGACGTCATTACAAAGCTAACGCGACGCTCCCCCGCGTACCTACAGGGTGTCCCCGGGCCAGCCGCAGGACGACTCACTTCTGACATCCCACCTCATTTGTTTCCGCTACGCTCGCAAATGTTTTGACAACGGCCAAATTAACTACATTCATGTGATGTACATATTCATTTTCTTTACGGGAGAAATTGTGTATTTTTCTGGAATTTTTGGTTTAGAAAGATGTTTTGAAATGTTTCATTTCGTGTAAATCAATGGGGGAATGCTACGAATGGGGATGCTTCACTTTCATTATCTGAAGATGTTAGGATAGGTTTCCTCGATATGTAAGCCCAGGTCTTTCAAAGTACTGCTTTACCTATACATAACACAGTTGGGTGATGTCGACTACAACGGGCGAACCCGTCACCCCATGCTCGTTCTTTCTCGAAATGTAATCGTTCTTTCAGCCGTTGGATGAGAGTAAAGACTTAGACAATGACCCCCTATGAAAGACCAACCGTTAACGCCCGGAGCCAGGTAGTTAACCCAGCGGGCAGACCAAGCGCCCTCGCTAGCAGTTTTGCCCAGATTTCTCCGGCCTCCCGACTGGTTACGGGTTCGAGGCCGCTTATGCGGTCCTCTCCCTTACGTAGCAGTGATTCGAGGTCTACCGAATCTATTGCGGACCACAGCATCCTTTGATCGGCTCTTCACACGGTATCAGGTAGCCGATTGGTCATCTCAAAAGCGGTTGCCGTGAGGTTAACAACCACCCCCGCTCTACAGGAAACAAAGCCGTTTCCAGACTCCCCCGATTATCAGTCGGAAAGCACAGTCGATTGTCTGAAGACGCACGGTTGCCAAATCGCCCAGGAGTGCCCAAGTACGTTTCCCAGGGGAACTGGCCCGCAGGCACAGGCCTACCCGGGCTCGTACTTCTGCTGGTAGGCTACGGATGAACGGAGAGTTAAGCCGAGCCTAACACATGGGCTATAATGGCCAAACTGCACTGGCTCATGAGCTCTTCTAGCCCCAAGCTTCAAGGAACAGTGCAACTGTCACAATCCATGATACGCTATACGACATTCTCGACAAATATGATCATGATCATGGATCTCGATGCAAATATCACGATAAATATCGAGGGTGTAGCCTCTGGACGGTTGTTCGTAGAAAAAGTTTCAAACGATCGCGAACATGGGATCTGAATATCAGGGGACTGAAGAAAATATTATACTTTCATGCTAATCGAAGAATACAGGAATAGTTTTTATTCGTGGGCGATCCACTTAATCAAGAAAATCACAAACTTGAGTTTTTGACGTCTTATAAATCGATGGAGCCTGCTGCACGCACGAAAAAACATGACTCATGCGGCGTTACCTCGCTCTGAGGCGTTCCATTTATTATATTTATTATTCAATATAAATGCTGCCATCTACCGGTTGCGACAAGAATTATTTACTAACCTCAGTCGAAAATAGTACGAATGAAAAGCACTAGATTGATTTAAATTCTTGACATAATTTTATATGTATTCTTGATATACGGAATGTTATTACTGAACGGACAATTTTCTTGTGGGTACAACGAAGTGCAAAGAAGTAAGCAAATTTTATTTTAAAAAAATATAAAAAAGTATGAAAAGCTATCATTACGATGCGCTATCTAGCGGTTGGTAAAGTGTCGCTGATATTGTTTATTTACGACGTATTACCTACCGCTATATGGCGCAGCGTGCACAAACGCTTCTCAAACCGTTATTTAACCGTTTGAGATTTCAAACTTTCAAATTAAAAAAAAACAATAGCCAATTAATTATACAATTATACTGCTATACAATAATATATTTACATGTTGTAGTCAAATCGGTGAGTATAAAAGCATATATTTTTGGGTGTTTGTAATAAACAATATCAGAATCTTAAATGAAACTGCTTCAAATGCAACCATTCCATCAGTATTTTCTTATGACGTTCTCACGTCAGTGTACTACTAACTATCGTCAGTAAACCGACTTTACAGACAACCGATTTTTTTTTTGTCGTTTTATTAAATTGATAGTATTTGATATTAATGTTTTTATCTGATAAAAGTTTATTCCTATAAAAAAAATGAGCCATACTTATTTCAAAGTTTCTTTACATTTTTATTTTCTCAGTAACAAAAGCCTAAATCGAAAAAAGCCGTAGAAGTTTCTCTACTCAGTTTATGTACAAAATGTGAAATAAGCAAAAAATACATAATATAAAAAAAACATTTTTCCAAAAAAGTGTTTTTTTTGGTTTAGTTTTATGTAAAGAATTAAAACTTGTCTGGTGCTCACCAATCAAAACAAATCATATACAGGATGAGTATGGTTAACATAATTAAACATTCTTTAAGAGGGTAAATCAGTACAAGCAGATAAGCAACTTTTGATTTAAAAAAATGAAAAATACAAAAAAAAATTGTTTTGAAAAGGATTATTTTTATTTGAAAATTTTAAAGATCTTGGACCTGTAAAGGCTTACAAGCGTTTGAGCGTGCTGCGTCATCTAGCGGTAGTGCTGCGGTAGGTAAATAACGCTTATTAACAATATTAGCGAGATATTACTTACAGCTAGATAGCGCATCGTGTTCAACGCTTTTATACTATTTTTCAGAAATTACATTTTTGAAATATATTTTTTTTAAAAATGGTTCTCCCGTAATTTTTAATCAAAAGTTGCTTATATGTTCGTATTGATTCACGCCCTTCTAGGATGTAATCTAATTTAAACTCAACCTGTATAAATCACCATAGCATATAATGGGAGCATATACAGCCAATATGATTCAAAACGTGAATGTTTAAAATATTATAAAACAAATAATAATTATTACACTGGTAGTGAATTTGTGTGTTTGGTTGGACTCTATGTTGGGACGAGTGGGCATCAATGACATATAGCTCACGGTAAACTGGTGTGTACTTCTCTGACGTAATGAGATGGGAGCACGCACCGCGCGTGGAATCATTCGTACGAAGTACGGATTGTAGAATTCAGTAGGATTGAAAACTAAAATCAATAATCCGTGTTAACAGATTCGTAATTTTACCAGCCATACTAGAATAGACAGCGGGACGAAGGTGGACTGTGAGTGAATGCGATAGCGGAACAGAACGAGATAGCTGCATATGGCACCCTCTATCCTTGTCTTATCGCGCAACACGTTCGCCATTCTATGATTCAGTATAATAATTCTGAATTCTTTAATTTCGAATTATTTTACATAAAATTATAAATTGAAGCACAGCTAAAACCAAAACTTAAAAATTACAACGAACGCCTAAACTCTCATAGCAGACATATTATGGCGTCGAAGCGTTGCACTCAGTGTATTATATACCGCACTCAGTATACGTTGCACTCAGTATATAATGTGTCCGTGCTGCGCGACTAAACATCACAGTAAACATCACAGAGATAACAGAATAGAGAACGGGTGTGTGAAGGTGGACTGTGAATGAATGCGTACACTGAATGGATGGAGATAGCTGCACGTAGGACCCCTCTATCCTTGTCTAATTGCGCATGCGCGTAGCAGACTTATGGCGTCGAAGCGTTGCCATAGTGATATTATATAAGCGTTGCCATAGTGATATATGTACGTCACTCCGTGCATGCTCGACTAGACAAAGATGGAAGGGGACTATATGCTGCTGTCTCTTTATATTCGGCTGGCGCATTCTCCGGCTGGTCAAGAGGTCTAGTAGTTATATGTCAATGCTAAACATAGATAGAGGGGGACCATATGCAGCTTTCTCTTTCTATTACTCTATCGATTCCTCAGGCTTGACGCGTGGTCTACTCTAGTATGGCTATGGATGCTTTATATTTTTCTAGTTTTTTTTATATTTTAGTTATTGAATTCCTTACCGATTTTTTATGTATTTTTAATATTGCTGTTTTTCTTTTAATTTTTCCAGGTTGTTTTTATTTTTGTTATTGAATTTAAGTTTTTTTATGTATTTTCAATATTAAGTTTTGATATAGACTTTTTAATTTTTTTATGTGTAATTGGAAATGTAATTTTATTTGTAATAATACTATTGGATATGTAATTTCCATACCTACCTATATCGGGTTTTTGAAAATAAATTCTTACTTACTTACTGATCTATGTATTTTACTCATATTTTTTTTGATTTTATTACCAATTTTGGGTGTTTTATTTTTCGAAATATATAAATTTGGTGTTTTTCTATATTTTCTAAAAAAATACGTTTTTTTCGGATTCAGGTGGCGTAATCAATGGAAATTGTCCCAGTCATCTGGCAACACTTCTGAGGTCAACTGCCTGAGCTTCGTGCAGAGGCTCGATGCTCGCTGGCGCAATGCATCCCTTACTTCACGCCGCCATGGGTAAATCGCCGCTAGCGTCACCTACAAAACGTTTTGCGCACACTTCCTAATTACACAGATGTACCCAAGGCCCCTCACCGATTTGTTCAATATTATACTTTCCCAAATGCCGGAAATTATTTTTTAACACTGGGCTTCGAAAAAACACGCGCGCAGTCTGGCAACCCGGGTCCTCGGCCGAAACGAGCTGTCAAACTTTGATTGTCAGTTCGCCGGTTTCTTGTTTTCGTTTCGCCGTTTTGTAAACATGGCTTCGCGCGATTGGTTTTCGCAATTACAAGCCAACAAAATCTTCAAAGTGATCAAGGAATCGTTGCCGGAGACGATCGCCAAGACTCAGTGCATATTAGAGTGCAAACATGACATTTTATACATGTGGAACCAGAGCGAGAACGCAGTCCTAACCTTAAATTTGAAAACGCTCGACGACGGAAGCAAGAACGGCGCTTTTCAGGTAAGCCGTACGTTTTTCCTTCGTTCATCAATGATTTTGTTAGGTTTTAGGCTAAAATTCCGTCTCCAAAGTAGCAGTTTCCGCACTATTGGAAATTCAATTTTACGCGCGCTTTTTGTTTTGAATATGTCAGTAGTCTGTAAATATGTATGGCCTCGAAAATACATTATTAAATAAATACAGATACTCAGTTTCATTCATTTTTAAATATTTACCATGCTACCTGCTATTTTAGAGCTGCTACACATCGATAAGGGCTTAGATAGACCTTTTGCACGCGAAAATGACCACTTCAGTACCAATACGGATCGCCGCCAGTACTTCCCCGTGTGAGCGATGCCGCGACGAATATTGCCGTGCTATTCTTTCGCATACTGTTCAATGTATTGCTCTCTCTCTCTATCACATGTTTTTACGAGCAACGGATATCACCCAACTAATTTGTACCTGATGACATATCTAGCCTGTATATGTCATTGCTGTTACATGCAAACGTAACTTATTCAGTATCAATCTAAGCTGTGTATCCCCCAGTACTAAAATTATACAGGATTTCACCGCAGCAATTATGAAGATTTTTGGTTACGTATTACAGTCAAACGAGGTAACTGTGCGCGTCGTCTAAGTGTGCGCAGTATCAATTTTAACTAAACTAGAGACGATAGCAAACCCCTCTTCCCATCACGTCAGTCGCGTCCCACATATGCCTTAAATTAGACATCTGTGATTGCCCTGCTTTGCGCCATCTTTTTTGTATAGGGTAGAATGATTTTTTCTCAATAATTTTGTCTTTTCTTTCAATTTTGCATCACGCGTGTCTCTGAAGCAATGAGATTGGTTTGATTGGCGTTAAACTTTGTGTTTATTAAGGTAGTTTTAACTGACTTAATGCAAACAGATTTAGCGCGGTGTTTGGCATAAAACTACCATGTTTTGGTTGCGGGCTGTTGGGGTAATTGTACGGAGGGCAAGTGTTCTTTCTCATGCTTATGAAATAAACTACGCAAATGCCCGATGGCTCGCAAAATTTTAGTCTTTTTCATTTATTTTAAGTGAATTTGGAATTGTTCATTCAAGATTTTTGATTTATGCTAAACAGGTTGACTGCCAGTTAAAACTCTTAAAAAGTGTCTCTGGTGCCAAGTTATATTTCAAGTAGGTAACTGCTATAGAAAGGAAATACAATTAACGTTTGAACGAATTCATTGAGCTGTTAAATACGCCCGCTGGGGCAGGAGCGGCAGTTGTATATCTCAATTGCCACAATAATTTCGACTAGCTCGGTTTTGTTCTTCTTTTTTTTTCATATTTCTAATGTTTTGTATTATTTTTGCATTGAAATTTTAAAATAGGATTACGATTTGTTTTTTTCTAAACTTCGGATTAGCTTTAGGTAAGCATTTGCCAGAGCGGTTGTTTAACGTGCTAGGCTACGCAATAAACTACCGCTGACATCTTACGCTGGGTATCCATTAGGTTCGCGCACCAACTCTGCTCCGCGCACCTGCAACTGCTCCAGTAGTGGATACGTCCGTGCTCCTGGAGCGTGCAACGTTGCACGCTCCGCAGCGATCGTTCCGAGCGGTGGCGGTAAATACGCAAACACAAAGTAATGCGCAGTGCGTTCGTGGACCGGAGCAAAGTTAGACGTTGGTAGATACGTCTCGCGCATCACGTTCGACGTAGAGTAAACGCGAATCCATCGCTATGGAGTGGACCGAAGAGTAATGCTCTAATCGAGAAGTACCGAAATTATACAGCGCTGTGGGATCCGAAAAATGAGAAATTTAAAAATTAATTCTAGCTACGACATGTTCGCTCAACATTTGAATGAAAGCTGCGGAGCACTTGTTGTTGTTGAGATGATGCACGCGCCGTCTCCATTTGAGCAGTTGCAGGTGCGCGGAGCAGAGTTGGTGCGCGAACCTAATGGATGCCCACCTTTATACACAAAATTTGAGCAGAGCATCGCAGCGGTCATATACTACCGCCATGGCGCAACAGGCACTCCAAGTCAGCGGTCGTATACGACCGCTTGGCAGTCAACCTGTTAATATTAATCTTAGTTTGCGGTAACTGTATAGTAGTGCCATATAGTACTAGGTACACTTACCCTATACCATGGGCTAAGTGTGGGCATCATGGGCAAAAATGTTTGATCCTAGTTTTTTATTTGGAGTAATAAGGTCATCTGTTATTAAGGTTTTATGTTCCGACTTTAATATTACCTAATAAACAGTTAAAATAATGATTATAATTTCATTTTAGTAAACCCTTTCGTTTTTCCACAATACCAACCAGAAGGTAAACTTGACCACTTGACTTGACACTTACACTCTACTCTGCAGTAACAACTCTAGAACACGTTAAAAAACTTTAAGGATCCAACCCCTTTTCATCTTAACAGCCCATTCACACTATTAAGGTTTCTACGAATAGGTTTTCTAATACGTTTTAGCCGTATATGGTAAAAAAAGGTCCCGCGCGATCACACTATATGGTTTGTTATTCAGTTTTTCGATACGTTTCGTAAAAGGTGGACATCAACGACGACATTGAGACCGCAGTTATATTGGTATAGGCGTAGATTACGAAAAAGATATAAAAGATTTTGGGTGCATCCAGGTGTATCGCGGCATTTAAATTTGGGCCACTTTTGGACACTTATATTTGAATTGAGAAGAGATGAAACGAAATTCTACAATTATTTTTGCATATCAATGTCAAAGGTTAAACGAGCTTCTAATAAGATGGGAAGAAGATTTTAAAAAACAAGGCACGTTAATAAAAGAAAGTATTAGCCCATAAGATAGCGCAATAATAAACGAATCAGTTTTTTTATCGCATTTGATAAAATCGTCTCATCGCCTATAATCGCAAATGTCGTTCATGAGCTAAAATTCTAATCGCCTTAAATTGCAAAAGTCATTCATGAGGCGAGCACAACCACTCCTTGGCAGTCAATCATCGAATCGCATAACTCAATGGAGGGCTTCACTTGACAAAAACGTTAAGAAACAGATAGCAAGGAGGTCTTATCTTCCCTTCACCACCTGGCGCAGTCTGAACACACTGAGGGTGCCTATCTGATCCTGCCCGCAACTGTCAACCTCTATCACACACCAGGATCTATAAGAGGCAAACGACAAGGCCATCCAGGCCGCATACTTTTGGAGACACGAGTCCTAAATTGGCCAGGACATGTTAACGAACAAACAAACCGCATTCAGTTTTACCGTATAGTTAAAACACACGCATTAGTATGCATACGCCACTGTAAACGGCATAAGAATAACGAGTCGGTAAACCGGAACGTTTGAACGGACTGTAACCTTTCTGTGCACCAGCCGGCCGCTTGCTAGTGGTTTTGTTTGGTGCCAAAAAAAAACATGCGATATCCACCGCTGCCTATTGATGCAGTATTCATAATAACATAAATAATAAACAAATTGATATTGTGTTTTGTAACTTAAAGCTGTTCTTAATAATGGATTTATATATATGTATATATATATATATATATATATATATATATATATATATATATGTATATATATATATATATATATATATATATATATATATATATATATATATATATATATATATATATATATATATATATATATATATATATATATATATATATATATATATATATATATATATATATATATATATATATATATATATATATATATGTATATCGAAATTTTATATTGATATAATGATTCTCTTACCCGATATAGTTATATCTGGTAGCTAATAGCTACTTAAATTTATAAAAGTTTTTATTATTACCCCAATTGTGAATAAAATACTTTAAATAAATCTTTGAATAAAATAAACTACAAACGGAGCTGCCTTGGAATTCACCAACAGGAATGAGGCCCATCATAATACTATTATTATGCTTCTGGGGGGTGAGCGGTGGACTCCGTACTAATGACCGGCTGTGGTAGGTCTTGCCACATGTGAGCGTACAGCTTACCATAGAATTTGAGATGCCACAATCGCAGTTTTAGATAATTTTTTCTGGGAAGGAGTTAATTATTTTCCTGGAGAGACCAAGATCTTTAGAGTTAAAACAGAGATTCGGCTGGCAGGCCAAGTGCGCTAACTTCCACCTCATGAAGGTAAACAGTGGTATAATTGCGGGTGACAGGATTTGCGAGATCTTGGTATTTATTTAGTTTGGTCTCTTGGGATATTGATTCCCATGGAACAGTTTATTATACAATAAGCGCTATCATCTGAGATAGAGAGTCGGACGGAGAGCTGTTCATCGGACACTTTCAAGCAATTGATAGACACTGAATCGTTTTCTAGAATCCAATCCGAAGCTTTCTCAATTAATGAGAAAGGTTTTGTGGTGGAATGTTTTTTGCCTTTAGAGTCATCCCGCACAAACTGTATTGGAGGTTTAGAGTAAGTGTAAATGTTTATTTAATTTATAAGAAGTTCCTAGAAGATAAAATAAAAATGCATGGTTGTGTCTATCGAAATAAAGACTATAACTTGACCTGGGAAACATGTAATGATTGTTGCTGTCTGCCGTTTCGCATAACTCATGAGTACAATTTAGAAATATCCTGGGTCTAACTAATGATATATACAAATTATGTCTCCATTGAATAGTATTTTTTTATACTTTTTATTATTACAATTGACAGAAAGTACTGACGCTTTGTAATAATGTTTAATACCAAATTTGCCAATGAAACACGACCATGACTGTGTCAACTTTGAGTACTGGGTTAATCTCTGTTATGCCTTTTTGGTCCATTTACGTCAATATTATATTTAACTTTAGTTAAATAATAAAATTTAGGTACTTTTTTTCGATTTTTGATCAAATATCATGAACAACATGCCATTTTTGGCAACAATATGCCATTTTTGGTGACTTGTGGCGACTAACATTTGGAAATTAGGGTTACTCACGTCTCTTCCTATCATTCATTAAATTTAGTATGTTAGGATTGTTACGGTTTGATAGAGTGCTAACGGACCCAGTACAGTTGGACCATTATGACCCGATTCGTTTATGGGTCGGCTCAACTCGCGGGTAAACACCCATCCGGTAGCTTGCAAATAAAAGTTTGAGCCTGCGTAGGTCTCTGTGCCCTGTGAGTCAGTTACCCCTGGGAGTCATTCTTCGGGCGCACCTGGATGGTTTGCACACCGTGCGGCGTCAACCAATGGAGTGTGCATTCCGACTGATAACCGGGGGAGTCTGGAAACGACTTTGTTTGTTATAGAGCGAGGGTGGCTTTTGCCCTAATGATAGCCGCTCTTGAAATGACTGATCGGCTGCCTGATCCTGTTTGAACAGTCGGGCAAAGGATGCCACGGACCTAGATGAAATCGAACTGAATCGCCGCTTACACTAGATAGAGGACCGTGCAAGCGATCTCGAACCTGAAACCAGTCAGGAGTATGTAGAATCTAGAATCTGACGGGCCAATTGGCGGAGCTAGATGGTAGAGTGTATATGTCTCAAAATCTCTATGTTCATCCCATGGCTGAAAGAACGATCATATATCATTATACCAGCCTGGGTTAACGGGTTCGCCCGTTGTAGTTGACACCTCCTCACTGTTCAGATCGGTTGGTTCAAGGACAAGGGATTATAGTCGATATTACTTTGCAGACAATAAGTATCAGATCCAAGTCCATAAATACATACAGCCGGATGTTCCCCATAGGGTACATGGCACAGGCTTTACTAGTAGTTTGCCAGACCCTCTAGGGTAAACTTCACCATTAATTATATGGGGTATTAGATTGCTCAGTGCCATAGTATGTTTTGGCAGCTAGGATTTTGCAGGCACTCTTAATTCTAAATATTGATGAGTCTTTTCTTATATTCATTATGGTGGCGTTTGTGGTATGGCAACTAGGGTTATCGACTACAGCAGGCGAGCCCGTCACCTCAGGAAGTTTTAACGATTAGTCGTTCTTAATTGAATTTGATGACGCTTTCAAGGGCCTAGTGATTGGTAATTGATTTTTGCTAATTGACTGTTCCCTGGAGTGAACGCAGAAGACTTGAGGACAAAACAGTCCACCATCTAGCTACGCCACAAGCCCGTAAGAGGCCAACGCCTTAACCGCGAGATAGCCAGGAGTGTTACCCAGCGGGCTTACACTCACGCCCTTACTTCCAATTGTGACCAGATTACTCCAGTCTCTCGATTGGTTACGAGTTCGAGGTCGCTTACGAAGCGGTGAAACGGTGTTTACCGAATCTATCGCGGACCACACCGTCCTTTACCCGGCTGTTCACCCAGGATCAGATAGCCGATGGTCGTTTCAAGAGCAGTGGCCGTAAGGTCCGCAACCACCCCCGCTCTATAGGAAACAGTACTGCTTCCAGACTCCACCGACTGTTAGTCAGAGTGCACAGTCGATTGGCCTACGCCGCACGGTGCGCAGACCATCCAGGAGCGCCAGAAGGTTGATTCCCAGGGGAAACTGACCATAAGGCCAGAGTCCTATCCAAGCTCACACTTCATGCGTGGAGGCTGTCGGATAGTTGTTGACCCGTGAGTGTGACCAACCCTGAACAGAATGGGTCTTCGTGGCCAATTCAGCAAGGGCCCATTAACTCCCCCTGGCATACTGCCATTCCACATACTTGTGGTATGGCAGTATGCCGGCAGTATACTATAGATGGCGTTGCCGTTTTATCTGTGCCTTTTCATAGATGTATTTTATAGGCCTTCCAAATGTTAGGCCTCTATCTATTTTATCACCCAGGTGATATTATAGATAGAGGTGATATCGTCACAGCAGCTGATGGAGTCACACTTATATCTCCAAAGTCAAAAGTAATTTTCTCAATCTTTCTTCGATTGAAAATAACAGCTTCTGTTTTTTCTGGTTCGATGGCATGTAAGGTCTCATTAGTTTTTAAGATCCTTTCGTCAGATGTTTTTGCTGTTACTCTCTAGGTCGTCCGCGTAGCAAATCAGGTGTACTCCTCCTGGGACATCTATTTTCATCACGTCATCGTATAAAATGTTCCAAAGAGTCGGGCCAAGTACCGATCCCTGCGGTACTCCCCCGCTAACCCTTGTCCTGACGTTTCTCTCGAGTTGTATAGTCCGGTTTGTGAAGTAATCAACAATCACATTTATTATAAATTTGTTGACTCCCTTCGCCTTTAGCTGGTCTATTATAATCGACCAGGATGTTGTATTAAAAGCATTCCGTACGTCTACAAGAACTAGAGCGTTCCAGCATTGCCTTGCTTTGCCTCCTTTGCTATCCTTACTACATGTTGTATAGCATCTACCGTCGACCTTTGGGATCTAAATCCATATTGGTTATCGTGAAGGCTGTTCATTGCGTCCATCTTCCTGGTGAGTTGCATGTTTATAAGACATTCGTACACCTTAGCAACAACGTCTATGAGGCAGATTGATCTATATTTCGTCTTTTCTGCTGGCAGCTTTTTTGGTCTTTCTATAAGAACTAGTTTTGCATTTTTCCATATTTCTTGGAAGTTTCCTGCTCGAAGTAGGTCGTTCAATAACTTCTCAAAGTAACGTGTGTTCCAAGAAATGGCTGTTTTTATTACTTCCGGTGGTATCGTATCTGGGCCTGGGGCTTTTCCCAATTTACACCATGCCTGGGTGAGGCTTCACCTTCCAAGTTACTGCTCGCGTTTCTCCATATCGAGACTCTGCAGTCTGAAGCACTTTAAGTTTAGCTTGCTGGTTCTTGGATATCGCTGTTCTTTGCACCACAGATTTATATTGCTGCTACTTTGATACCGCTGTTCTGCGCATTTCAGGTTTACCTTTCTCGTATCTTGGATACGCTCTGTGCATATTAGATTTCGTCTCCTGTGATTGGGACAATGTTGGGAGGCACGCCACCTGCCAATTATTATTTAAATACTTAGTTTCCTTATTACCAATTATGTTTGTACACCCTTTTTGAATGGAATTAAATACTTTACTATTTTTTGGAACAACCTCATCCTAATTCAATCAAAATAGGTTTTATATTTTTTAAATTGACATTCGCTAGGAACTAAAAAAAATATCGAAATAATTACTTCCATATTAGCGAGAACAAAACCATATTGTGTGCATTCTGATGTCATCGCTATCTCTGCACTAATTTTGGTACAATTCTTTAACATGTAGATGAGAGCCAACAAAATTAATTTCTTTCTACGGACATAAATAGGGGGATTTTCACCTCCTGACTATTCCCTTTGATTTATTTCATTACACGAAAAGAAGGAGGAGGATAGTTCAACTCCTGATTATTCCCTATATGAGTTTTCTAGGGGAATCCTAAAATTATTTTTTATAATATTTTTGTGTTTAGTGATTACCTACGCCCGAAAATGAACCTTTTAGTATATATTTTTCCCTTTTGTAACACTTGAGTATTCCCCCCAGAGTAATATTTGAAAAAACCGCCAAATACGTTTCTTTTTATTTTATTTTATTTTATTCTGGAACCAAACATAACTACATACAATGCAATAAAAACCTATTTAAAAGTGACAAAAATCCATTAATGTGATTCCGAATATAAAGTATACAAAATGAACGCAATATAATTTTATATTGTTTCCGCTTGAGAATGGGGGGAATCAGGATGGGAAGTGAGGTGAAAGGGAGAGACAAAATAGATAAAAATATATTTTGTATGTATATAAATATATTTATATTTAATTTTAGGTATGATATATAGTTATTATAATGAATATACTTGAGATAAAATTATGTCCCTGAACTAAATTAAATGAAATATAATATGTATAAATGTTTTGTGATCATCTAGATAGACTCTAGATTTTTTTTTATTGAATTCTTATAAGAGGTTTTTGATGAGTGTAATATGTCCACACTTAATGTGGACATATTACATGAGTGTAATATGTCCACACTTTTTTTTAAGGAAACATTCCTGACTTATTTTTCTATCTTAAAAATATAAATTTTATCCTTTTCCCCGATTATTCCCTTTAACAGTTGTTTGGGAAAAAATCGTGAATATAATTTGTAGGTATTTATTTAGTAATACTGCTGTGCATTGTTTTTTATATTTTAATAATGTATTTTTGTATCACAAAATTAGAAGTGTAAGACTAGAAAAATAAGAGTTTGTCTCGCCAACAAACTGTATACCAGTTTGGCAAGGTTGTAATATTTTAAAAAATGTATCTTTTTCTATGAATAAATTTATATAAAAAAAAAGGAATTTTTAATTAAAACCGATCTTTTATTTCATTGGGCTTAAGAAATATTAACAAAACTGTAAAAGGAATTTGTATATCTTTACCTTTTTCAACTCCTGATTATTTATCCCCCTCCCCCCCTCCCCCAGGGATAAATTTTGAAAAATCACCAAATACATATCTCATTTGTTTTAAAATCAGTGTATTTTCCCCGAATTTCGATTTCTAGCTTCGATGTTTATTGAGATGTCGTTTTTTACCCTTGGCTACAATTTTAAAATACCTATTACTTAATTTGAATAGCCGAGTATTCTACCTAAAATTTACTTTTCTAGTTTAAGCTTATATATTTACCCCCTATTTTCCGATTACTCCCTTTAGGAGTTGTTTAGGGAATGATCTTGAATATGATTTGTGGGTATGTGTATGTGGAACCTTTTATAATTAAAACCGATCTGATATTTCGTCGGGCTTAAGATAATTTGAAAACCACAAAACCTTTGTGGGTTGACTTTTGTAAAACCGCCATATTTCTTTATTATTATTATTTCAAAATTAGACTATTTTCCCAGACTTTCACTTTTATAACTGAACAGGTTAGAGAATGGAGATTTTCCATTTTTTGTGCCCTTTTAGGGCTTGAATATCGAATCTAATAGCGAAGTATTTTCCCTCAAGTTTATTTTCTAGCTTAAATTTATATATTTTTCTATGTTTAACTCCCGATTATTCCCTTTAAGAGATATTTAGGGAAAAAGGCAATAATATGGGGAACCTTTTTTCCCTCAATTTTATTTTCTAGCTTAAATTTATATATTTTTTTCTATGTTTAACTCCCGATTATTCCCTTGAAGATATTTAGGGATTCCTTTGAAGATATTTAGGGAAAAAGGCAATCATAAGGGGAACCATTTTTGAGTAAAACCGATCTGATATTTAATCGGTGTTAAGAGATATTAAGCTCTTTAGGGGTTGAATTTCGCAAAATCCCTCCTTAATGAGTGCCTACGACCTAAGAGGAACCTATGTGGAACTTCATACTTATAGGTTCAGCGGTTTCGGCTCGGCGATGATGAATCAGTCAGTCAGTCAGTCAGGCAGGACGTCCTTTTACATATTAAGAGGCCGAGGCGGCCAAAAGCTATATGAAGCATAATTTTGTGGCTTGGTTGTGAGAACACGAAAAGGAATTTTAATACAATTATGCCGGATTTGAAAAACCCGGTCTTTCTATCATTTCTACCTATCATTTCGCCAAAACGAAATTGGTAAATTATTTCCATATTCATTGTAATTTATCTTTATTCTGTTACTGTTTTCTGAAAAAATAAAAACAAGCGAGATTTGTCTTCAGTTTTTGAAAAACCTAGAGATGATTCTCAATATTAAAAAAATACTATTTACACCAGCGTATGGTCTATTTGCATAGCACCGAGACAGTTTTTGGAACTTCCATACAAAAAATATAAGAAAAAAATGTTTGAAATTACGTAATTACCAGAAATGTTATGGCCAAACATTATTTTTTTTATTTTTATTTGAGATACTTTTGAGTGATATAAAAAATAACACAGTGATTTTAAGTTATTTTGTTATCATCTAATTTTTACTTTATAAAAAACTATTCATTTGATAATTTATTATATTATAATTGAAAAGCCAAACCGACTATATTAGACGATGCGCGAAGCCGAAATCGTTATTCGTAATTCTCCACTGCCAACGGTGGGACGTATTACCTTGTCGCAGCGGTATATCTATACATCTTTATGTATTGATCGAAAGCGTGTGGGCGCGTGGCATTGCAAAAATACCTAAATTTTTAGTCGCGTCAACTCGGAAGGGAGCCTAAGATAGCAGCTATTTCAAATTGGGGCAAAACGCAGAAAAGTCGGTATTTTAACCTTATCCTTTGGCAACCATCAGGCCTTGCAATTATGGTTCTTATAATAGATTTGCACGGCGCGGTAGCGTGCGAAACTAAGGCTGCCATTGCATTGGAGTCTGGCAGAGGCCGTTATTATTAAAACGGCAAAATTTTCTAATTACGGATTCCACTTAATGCCTTAATTGCAGTCCATATGACCGTTAAGCGAATGTTTTTCAATTTAAACTCAGCTCCTTCCGGGACGCGGCCGACACGGCGAACCCTGCGAAATTAGCAGGGGAACGATTCGGTAACTGTTTAATATTTTTATAATAAAAAATGTAAAAATGCATGTTATCGTAACATTGATTACCGTATTAGATTACTCAATGCAGTACTACGATTTGGCAGCTAGAGTTTTACTACAAAACGCAACGTGTAGATGGCACTCATAGTTTCAAAATTTGATTAATATTCTCTTTTGTTCAATATGGCGGTTTTCGTGGTGTTTCAGTATATCGGCGCACTTTATATAGCGTTCTAAACACGCCTTTACAGTATAATAATATACTAACAAACGAATGTAGATATATAATACATTAAAACGTATTAAAAACTCAAACATGGAACGAGGTCGGATTTTTTAAAGCGTCTTCTGATCGTTCACTGACTGACAGCTACCCCTTGAACTTGTCACAGCTCCTGCTGTACATTAATGCCAGCGAAGTCGCGATTCTGCAGTAACGTCGAAGCGATGTAACGGTCGTCTCTCTCAGAAGCGCACCGTAACCGGCTGCTATTTGGTCTCCGATTGATGGTACCAGTTTGTTCAAACCTCCTATTTACTCTTGAGACGGCAGACTGACTAAATTCCTCCTGACGAGCAACTGTGCGTTGACTCAGGTCCTGCTGCAATAAAGCAATAACCTGGGCGGTCTTTTTTGATGTAGTATCCATACTTTTACGATAATAATGAGTTTAGCTTACGGAGATATTTTCGCGCCAACTACTGATAAGTAACTGCTAAAAATAAACCTGTTCCGGGAGGGATTTATGAGTGATTAAGATGCGGAAACTTTTTGCGGAGAATAGCGTACTTGCTCAATACTTCCGTTCAGTAATTATTATTTAAAAAAGTTCTGAACCGATTTTTATTAAAATGGTGTCATTAGAAAGCTAAATAATTAGGTTTTCATAAAAGTATATACTTGGTGTACATCCGGTTAGTCATTTAATCGCGTTTTTCTCAAAACCATATTTTTCAGTTCTGCGCCGGTGATTAAAAAAAAAAAATACGTGTGGCACTCGGGGACTGCCGCGGTAAAGCTATTGCATAGCATTTTTAACAACTTATGCAATTATAATTATTTATTTATTTTATTTTTTCTGATATCAGATAACTGCGCTCTATCGGAAAACGTTGAAATTATTCCGAATCATCTGCGGAAGCAAATGATTCGGAATAATTTAAACGTCTTCCGATAGAGCGCCGCGCACAAATTTTTTTTCGATAAAGCAAAAAAAACGAATTTTTAAAAAAAATGCGTAAATAAAAAGATAGATAATTAAATTATCTTTAAAATGGTGCAGGTTTCATAATAATACGCCAGCAAGAATTTGGGTAGTAGTCGTTTTTGTGTTCGGTTAGACCTAATTTCACAAATTAATTACACTATGTAATATAAACAAAATCTAAAATATTCAAAGCTAAGAATATTAGGAAAATGTTCTTGTTTAACATATATTTTTTTCAAATCGCAAGCAGTACTCGTTTAGACGTAATTATCAGTTTAAAATCATTCATTTTCGTTAAGAAATTTCTTCATTCGGTCGCCGCGCTGGCCTAGGCCCGCGATAAAAGCTATGCAATAGCTTAAAACTACTTGACGGATCGAGATATTCCAAAAAAATAAAGATTTTTAAATTCTCTTCTATATGAAGTAAAAAAATAGGAAAGAATAGTTTTATATATATTTTTTAAATTAGTTAAACACAGAATTTGTGGGAGGGGGGGTTCTATTTTATTTCTTCAAATCGTTAAAAATTTTCAAGTACCTATGATAACTTTTAGTTATTTTTTTTTATTTCATCTTGAAAATATGCATGTACAAATTAATATCTTAGTTTACTTATTTTGTTTCAGGCAAAAGTACGCTCGCTATTACCGGCGAAAACAGATACCGTCATTTCTGCAGCGGTAGAAACATTTGCAATTCAGTATCGCAAAAATAGTTTTTTTTGTATTGCAAAAAATAGTTTTATTTTTCAAACGTTTGAAAAATAAAAATATTTTTTGCAATACTAAAAAAAATATTTTTAAGATACTGAATTGCAAATGTTTCTATCGCTGCAGAAATGACGGTATCTGTTTGCGCCGGTAATACCGAGTGTAATTTTGCGTAAGACAAAAAAAAAACTGATATTTTTTTTTTTTTTTAATTTAATAACCATTTTTTAAAATACAGCTTTGTATAAAATCCAGCCTAGCCTAAGGCTTATCTGCTGGACATTATGATAGGGTGACTTTCAGTGCAACTTTAGTGGCCATTTGACCATATTATGATATAACTGCTGCATTATCTGCTACATTAGTTGGGATTAGTCGGCACAGAAAGCCACCCTCTTGATAATATTTACATAAAATGATGAACGCACTTAATGCTAATAAAATAAAATATTAATCTTATTCGTATTATTTATACATGTGTTTCACTTTCACTTATTTTAAAGCTAACAATTTTTAATTTGTACATGCGTATTTTCTATAGATGAAATAAAAAAAATAAGTAAAATTAAACTGATATTAAAGATTCATAATCAGATTTGAACTTTAGGTTTAAAAAAAAACATGAGAAACATGTTTTTTTTGGTCTTCTAGACCAGGCCTAGACCTAGACTTCAAGTGTTTGAGTAGGTACTTATCTATATACGAGTATAAATAATAGCAGAATTATTTGTAAGAATTCTAGTATCAACCTTACCGGAAATGCCTTGACTCAGTCGCTGGGCCCAAGGTTTTTTGAATTGGTAACGATTTCATTTAAAAAAATATTTTAAATTCAATGTGTTTTGATTGTCTGATGGGGTTTCACTCAGACATTCATGAAAAGAAGCCTTTCGTTCTTTAATTATATTTGCGATACTTTGTTATTTGAGATAATTTTAATATTATTTACATAAAGATGTCAATTTTTATTTTGATATACATGTTTCAATACGTAATAATTACGCACTTTGATGTTTCAATGCGTAATAATTACGCACATCTCTTCTGTATTAATGATATTGGAAATTCGTTACCCCAAAATGTCCATACAATCCTACATATATGCGGTTGACACTAGCTTTTTCATTAGTGATAAAAATATTATTGACCTAAACCATAAGGTTAATAATACTTTAAATACCGCATGCAATTGGTTTAATCGGAACAATCTCCTCAAAAAAACCACCGGCATGCATTTATTGTCTAATTACAGAAGGTCGGTTGATTCGCCCACCCTATTAGTTCAAAACGACCAAATAAGTTTAAGCAAGGATTCCAAATTTCTCGGTCTTGTGATTGACAATAAATTAAACTGAAAGTCTCACATAAATGAACTTAGTAGTAGCCTCTCGTCTGCGATATATGCTGTGCGCAAAATTAAATACTTAGCTGGAGGATCCGCATCCCTCTCAGCATGTGATGCCTGCTTCCATTTGGAAATGGCCTACGGTATACTTCTATGGGGAAACTCCACTGATAGCTCTCGAAAATTTATATTCCAAAAGCAGGCAGTAAGAGCCCTCACGGGACTAGCGCGAAATACTCACGGCGTTCCGTACTTTAAAAAATATAAAATACTAACTATGGTAGCTGAATATTTTCTTCGGGGCCTAATTTATGCAAGAACCAACGTCATAAAACTAAATGGTGATCACCACACCCATGATACTCGCCACCGGTTAAATATTGCCCTTCCCAGAGTGCATCTAACACATACACAAAAATCATTTAATTACGTTAATTTTAAGCTTTTTAACTGCCTTCCCCTCCAAACTAGACTTCTAGAGTTTAAAATATTCGACAGCTTTATAAAAAGAAGATTGGCATCCACACATGCTTTCTAAGGGTTGGATGAGTTCTACAGCTGTGCTGAATCGTTTGTAGTTTAAACAGTTTAGGGTAAAGTTATTATACAATATTGATAGGATTTTTTTATATGCTTTAGGCTGTTTGTTTAGTTGTTAAGTTGACTTTTGAAACGGTAATATTTCCAAATTATGTTGGATTTGAATTAGTGGATCATTCTACATTTTTTTTTTTATATTTTTTAATTTGACACTATTGCCACTATTTCTTTTTCTTTGAAATTTAACTAATATGTAATTTATCTAATATGTATTTTTTTGACGGTTTCACCAGATTAGGTATCTACTATATGATTGTTGTAGATACCTAGTCGTTCTTGAAAAATAAAATAATTATGATTATGATTATGAAGTGCAAATAGACTCATAGATGGCATTCTATCTCTCCGTATTATTTCAGTGATATAATCAGCCTATGTTAAAAATGCGATAGATGGCACTAATAATTGACTGTTATTATTGTTATCATTCGTTAACTAACTGGTTTTATAAAATCAAGCAGTCCTTTATAAAAAAAACATTCAATATCAATGTTATTATATGATTTTCTGATGGTTTTTCACTCAGACATTCATAAAAAAGTCTATTTCTTTATTATATTTGCGTTAAGTTGTTATTTGAGATTTTTTAAACTCTGATTAATCTATACCTTAGTTTAAATAATTTACAAGAAATATAGTTCCAAAGTCTGGTGAGTATATGGTAAGGGAAGTGACGTATCTTGAAAACTAACACGGTAATATTCTTTTGTCATCATTAGAAATTTTATTTCGAGGTAGTCCTTGTCATCATTAGAAATTTTATTTCGAGGTAGTCCTGCAACGGTTTGAATGCACCGTGTGTATTAAACTGTCCCTTTGCTCGCAAGTCAATATCCTCTAATTTAATTTTCCGTGTTTATTTATCGATGCTACGTTTTTCTCTTTTTCTTTCTTTGGCATTTTTCCTTTGTCACTTGAGTTCTAATTAAGGTGAATTAAAGAGTGACTATCAGAAGGCTCTACACAGATTCTTGTAATTAGATCTTCTACTTGACCAACCGTATATTTATTTTTATTTTATTTTTTTTTATTTTTTATTTTTCAGAAAATTTACAGCGTTTTATACTTAATACTAACACATAATATATACATCTAAGGCCAATTAAAAGTTTTCACAATTAAATTAAATCTATTGTTACAGCGCAATGAGCAATGAAACAAATGCAGGTTCAAGTAAAGGGAAAGGGATAGGGTAAGCTAAGTAAGTAAGAAAGTAAGATAAGCCATATTATGAGTTATGTAGATGTATGATATATGATGATATATAACGTATATACATATATACATACATACACGTGCACAAACAATAAATTAATATAAATAATACGATACGGTAATAATAAAATGTAAAAATATAGTTATATATATATATATATATATATATATATATATATATATATATATATATATATATATATATATATATATATATATATATATATATATATATATATATATATATATATATATATATATATATATATATATATATATATATATATATATATATATATATATATATATATACATACATACATACATATATATATATATATATATATATATATATATATATATATATATATATATATATATATATATATATATATATATATATATATACACATATATATAATATACATCACAATGTATTTATAATGTTAATATACATATGAACTTTTATGGAGAATATTATACTGACTAGAAAGCATTGTTATAGTGTAGTGGCGATTGCCACAGACTACGTACCCAACGGACGAAGAAATACCAATCAAACCCGAAGGCTGTTTATCGTATTTCTAATTTCTTCGAAGCAAGTATTTGAAGATAAATTAAAAATATCCAAACATTGAAAGTTGAGGTTATATGATCGAAGTGCTCTATAAAAATACATATTTTGACCATAATTGGTATTGACTCTCGGTAGATAAAATAAATCGCGAGCCCTGGTCTTATTGTTGGGGATTCGGTAGGAGATTCTGCCAACAGAATAGGGACTGTCTATTTTATTATTAATAATATTGTACAGAAGACGTATATCATATTGGAGGCGCCTATCCTCGAGTGAGTCCATGTTATGACGGTTAAGTTTAATATGTTTTCCAGGGTCTAGCAAACCCCCGTTCCTGCTCCACGGTTACGATATAATTACTTTATTGAACAGAGGAGCTGGGATAGTTTAATAAAACTGCATCTGAAGCGAAAGGCACTTTGAAATTGTCTGTCCCAGAGCGCAGTGTCGGCTTTTAATAATAATTGTTACTGCCTCTATTAGCCAGTTGAGTATCTCCATTAAGAGTAGACTAGTGCCGTTCAAATTCAGTTACTAGTATGCTTTATCTTAATAGAATTCTATGTAATGTGTGTTTGGGCTTTTGGGTCATTATAGCGATCATAGCCAAACCGATAAAATAAACGTCATTTTAGTATTTACTATCATTATTAAGTTTTTATACAGTGTTTCGGCGATGTTCCAACCGCCGTTGTCCAGTGTAGACGGAAGTGCTGTCAATCGCCATTTGTTGTTCTGCGGGAAGTCGGCAAACTGCTGCTCTTACTTCGCAGATTAAAACGGCGGTGGGGCGGTGGGTTCGGCGCGCGTGGTTTTGATAATCCACCGTGCACCCAACTTTCATTATATATCGCGCTACGTCCTTGCGCTCGCCGATGGCAATTGAGAACAATTTAAGGAGAGGGTTTTACTTATAGTCGTCGCCATACAAACTGGTAACTGGGCCAAAAATCATTAGAATCATGACATCTTCTTCGCACTTTCATAACGTTACGATCTCTCACTCAGATCTGTAGTAAAGGTCATGTCATGTCATGTCGCATAAAGAAATATCGATAAAATATTATCGATATTGTCGATATTGTTTATTACACAGATTGATTTTTTAATAGTGACATCTTTTAAGTGGGCGATTCAGTACATTAAACTAAGCTAGAAAATCGAAAATTGATGTACTAAACTACTCACTTGAAGCTTGTCGCTATTAAAAAACTCAGCCATCATAAATAAATAAATAAGTATGTCAATTATAACATTGCAAATAACTTATAACGCTTTACACGCAATATTTCAATCATTAGACAATTACATGATTAGTGAAATAGTGATTAGTGAAATAGTACGTATATATAATGATCGATTAATTAGCTAACTCAAAACAGGCTCTGGTATACACGCAGTACACTGCCAACGGTAACGAAATATAATATATCCACATTTTAAATTTACTCTGATTGACGAATTGATGTGGTTTGTTTGCCGACAGCATGTCTACCTGCCTACTTTTCTATAGTGCTTAAACCTATTAGTAATTAAATAATGTTATAACATATGCCTAATAAACCAAACAAAATATAATAATTATATCGACTTTTAAATAAATCTTTTATCGTGAAGCGACCTTCCCTACACTCAATGGCAGGTACGGGGTCGGTCATCAGTTTGTATGACGGCGACTATAGTAGAAAGCTTCAATCCGTTGTCTTAATTGAAGTTCGGGGTTCTCCTTATTTCATTGGGGAAATGTGGGAAAAGTAGAATTGTTCTTTGGATAGCACAAATGGGATTTTGAAACTGCACCCAGTGCTTAGTTCCGCTAACCAATATGTTTCGCTAATCGCCGATTTTTTCTGGCTGAACGTTTTTAGCAGCTTTGATGATTTCCATTGGTCGCGTGGCTAAGGGCGGTTTCGTTTGTCCAACGCAGGCTAACCCACAGCTGAATTCGATTTTCGCACACCGGGGACCGGGGATTTGCAGTGGTATTACATGATTTACAGGTCTCAGAGATCGAGCTATATTTTAGGTCGGTTTGAAGATCGTTTTTATATCAAATTTGTTTAGGATCTTACTTATTCGATTTGTGGCGCATAATAATGCTCATGATCTGCTTGAGTTTCGTCTGTATTGGATCCTCTGCGTGTCTCGTGATATTTTCCGTAATAATTTTTCCTAAGGACATCATTGATATATTCATATTCCATCTCCTGCGGAAATTGCTCAGCGTCTCATATATCGCGTAGGTACTCGGTTCGCAAGCGACGCTATATACCACTGAACGTAGATGGCATGGATGATGATGTGACACGGCATGCAAATATCTGTCTATATGTGTGGGCCTTCGATATACTGTATGCATACTATATTCACGCGGTAAATTCGTTTTCATCTTATTTATAACGTCAAACAGCCACGATAGTCTTTGATTTCATCTTTTATATCACTTTTCTGCCGCTCACTTCACACGTCCTTGGGCCGTCGCCGCTACGTCCTCTAGCCCAGAGTTTCAGTACGCAAACTCTAAAAATTATTTTATAAAAAAAAAACAACAATAATTCCTACCAAATCAGACGGGTTTTACTATAGGTGAAATGCGCACTTGCGACAAGTGCAAATGCACAATTACGTGAGTTTTACTCTGGCAAAATAATAATATCAAGCGACGTTGAACTTTTAAAAATTGTCTCTAACAATTGATAAATTGGTAAGTTCAAGATGGCACTACATTTTATGGCGTTTCATTTTTGGATAGTCATTGTTAAATAATTTATTAAAATTGACTTCACCAAATCATATATTTGGTTAAATCGATTCTGTCTTTAACAATCATATTGTCATAAAAGTATTTATTGTGTATTTGGAAAATTTCCATAGTACTGTATCATTTAAAACATTATAAATCTTTGAAGTATTATAAATCGCTTACTTATCTGCGATGTCTCCTCCCTCCCACCGCGTAATAATCGAAGTGAAGTGAGCACCGGAAGTCGGAAGTATTTGTCCTCGAGTGTTTAATCACACACTTCAGGGTGGATTGTCGTTGAGTCTATTGCTTGGCGGATGTTGTACTGCAATTAGCAGTACATGAGAATGTTGAATTGCAAATGTGTACTGTTAAAAAAGTACACAAAATATGGTGCGAATGGTATGGCAAGGCTATATTTTGTAATTATGTCTTCTTCAGACCATTTCTCTCGCAAAACTATCGCGTACAGGCTTATGTACACGTGTAATTAGAAAAATATTGTACTTCACATCAAATTACCATTTTGTTATTGCGGTTTTATATAGAACTAACGGTTGCCCGCGGCTTCACTCCACTTAAGTGTCCGGGTCGGCCCGGCTGTCGTTGGCGCTGAAAGAACATCCTATCTTCCTCTATTTTAATTAATTTAAATGCATCAGCATGTGCAATGTCGAACAAATTGTCTAAATTACTTACAAATTCTCGTTGTCGCCGCTTGAATACGTCCAGTAATTTCTTAGCATTTTTTTGTAAGTCTCTCCAAACTTTATACATATTAATTAACAAGCTACATCACACAATTTGGCAATGATTTGGTAGGTATGCGTGCCTTTTCCCAAAAGATAATACGTTCGTGAATAGCGAGGTTTGCACTTTCATTAACAGATAAATTCACTTCTCGAATTTTGTAAAACAGTACTGCGATAACTCTCCATTAGACGGAAGTTTTGAACCAGTTATTTGATTTTTTCAAGTTCCCTATTAAAATATCACATTTTTCTAACTACGCAATTCCACTGCCATGTTCTGTTCACTGATTAAAGACTATTGAAACATTGACTACCAAAACGATTTGGAATTATAATCACATTGACAGGTAGACCTGTGTCCTGAGTAAATTGGCACTGTGACTGACACATTCCACGGTGTGATGATTGTCACAGTCGCTTCACTGGTTAATCTGCTACAGACATGTGTTGCCAGCGCTCGCTCGCTTAGTACGCAAGTACTGAATGACACGTTTAGATCCAAGTCGGTACGGGTTGCCTTGGTTTAAATTACATGAAACTTTATTTACAATTGTTTTGACATAAAAGGAAATAAATAAGAGAGTATGCGTAAAAAAACGACTTTAATTTTTAGGGGACATCCTAATCTATATGGATAAATACATTAACTACAAATATTTAATTTTTTTAAAAAAAATAAAAAAAATAGTCGTGTTTTTTATTTTTTTAAATATATTACTTGTTTTCGGATGCGACCCCTGGAAATGGGCATAAAATGTTAGTGCCTGTGCTATTACGCGTGCCGCTCACGAGACCTCAGAAAATTATTCGAAATGGGCGTACACGCGAAAAAATAGGCGGGGTCAATGTTGTAGGGTTTGACCAATTAAAATCCAACGTTGGCGAAGCGTCAAGCGCAGATTCTACGTCCGCTCGCGCCGGCTACTAGGCGCATACTAAATGCTCTATCGCAGCGCTAGCACAGAATAATTATCTTTACGTGGCAAAGCATATTTAGCGTAGCTCTCAGAGCGCTCTCACGTTTTAATTAATTGTAATTAATTTAGGGCCTAAATAAAAAATGTGGCTAAGTGCTGCCCTAAAGAATTAACCAGTCAATATTGGGAAATTATAATAAAACTCTCCGCTTACATTGTAGGAGTAAATGCGCCGGAAAGTTTTCGAAGTCAGTTTAAAGCCTTAATGTCCAAGGCAATGAGCAACTTTTTGAGTCCAAATTTTAAATTGGTTCTTTATCGAGGGATTCAGTTAGAAACTTTTTTAAATTAATGCTTATATGTCTCAAAAAATTAAACTAAAATTCTTCAGATATGGTCGTTCCCAGGTATCATGTCGCCTTAAATAATACCTCTGCCATTCCACATCCCAATAAGCATCTAAACTCCCTCAATGCTTAGGTAGTATACGGAGACCCTCCCCGAAAGATCGCCTCCGTCGAAGGCCGGTGGCTAACATGGAGGGCACCTCTGCGACAATAAGGTCCGGTCCGGCGATACAAATACAAAGCTCGTCGCGCTGCGCCATCATTAATCAGCTGTCTCCTTAATGCCCGCCCGGATCCCACATATGACAGGGCGATTGTCTCAATAACCATTAGAGGGGCGAGCGCGCCTAATGTCGCCGGGTCATTACGAGTGCCCACCTACTATTTTATCAATTAAAGGGGCATAACCGGAGACCCTGGGGGACGCCGCGGCGCACGAACGCGATCACTCACGACGCATAATTAATTAAACCGCCCATTTGCATTTCTATTGAAAATAATCATTTGTCATCGATTAAAAATATTTTTTCCCACTTCATCCACTCGACGACAGATCTTGAAGTGATAATTTATTTATTTATTTATTTATAGTAATGTACATAATATGCAACAAGCGTATCAAATCATACTTAATATCTAGTTTAAAATAAAACCCACAGCAAGTTGTGTCACGCTTATGGTGAAGATCCGTCCCATGTCGCCCAACTAAGTATACACTTGTTCTAGGGCAAACATATTAAACAAATACTAGTTTAAAAAAGAAAACATATTAAAAAGAAAAAAAGTAGTTAAAACAAAAAGAGAAAAAGCGAAAATGGAAAAAAACCTTGAATTAAATAAAAACATTGAAGTAAATAGATAATTAAATACACTTATAAATAGG
This sequence comes from Micropterix aruncella, assembly GCA_944548615.1. NCBI lineage: Eukaryota > Metazoa > Arthropoda > Insecta > Lepidoptera > Micropterigidae > Micropterix > Micropterix aruncella. Next base: position 5,839,657 of record OX155969.1, read on the forward strand.
ATAGAAAACGAATTTACCGCGTGAAATTTGTAGGATCCGACGTTTCGGTGACGTTGCAGCCGCCGTTGTCTAGGGTAGACTGGTTGTAGAGGGTCAGTCTACCCTAGACAACGGCGGCTGCAACGTCACCGAAACGTCGGGTCCTACAAATTTCACGCGGTAAATTCGTTTTCTATCCTATTTATAATGTCAAACAACCGCGATAGTCTTCTATTTTATATTAAATACACTTATCCTTCGGTTAATAATAAACTATATAGTCATAACTTAAATTATAAATAAAATTTGTAATATTAATTTGTAGAAAAATAAAAAGTCACAATAAAATTATAATACCAGTAATAGTAAAATTTTTGCTGTTTTTGTTCAGCATTTTTGAATTTTAAAATAGATAATTAAATACACTTATCCTTCGGTTAATAATAAACTATATAGTCACAACTTAAATTATAAATAAAATTTGTATTATTAATTTGTAGAAAAAAAAAGTCACAATAAAATTATAATACCAGTAATAGCAAAGTTTTAGCTTTTTTTGTTCAGCATTTTTGAATATTATGCATCAGCCATAGGGATACGGATTTTTTTCGATATTTTTTGGTATCGAGTACTTTTGTTTCGATACCGATACTTTTGTTTATTTATCTATTTATTTATTTATTTAAGTCCATAAAAATACATTTAATTACAAAAACATTCTCTTAGCCTAATATTTCATACTTAATTAAACAGTTTTCCAATTTACTTCCTAACTCGGAAAGAGATTCAGAAATGATAGTTTGTGGTTTACCACCTCACTAGGAATAACCTGTATCGAGGTGGTACCAACAGAAATCGTATATTGCCTGCCGAAAGAGCATGATATATCTGCTCTTAGGTTTTTATTTTATTTTATTAATTTTTTTAACTTTATAGGTATAACTTTAACTTTGATGGAGTTAGATACTTTATTCTAAAATTTAAATTTTTTGAAGAGACCAAGTTAAACGGAAGGTATTTTAGTTCAAATATTCATAAATAAATATTCTTACATCTAATATAATACATACATAGATACGATAAACGCATAAACTTTACATGAATTTATATTAAAAATATATATAAATAAAAATTGTTATAATTAAGTACATACATATAATATGATAATTAAAAAATAGAAAATAAAAAATATATTATTATGATAATACGAGTATATAAGTTACATATGCAAAAGTGCCTTGATAACTATTTATCAAAGACTATGATAATTTGCAATTCCATTTTTTTATAATAAAGAAGTTAATTAAGAATGTACTACAATACAATACAATATAGCCGTAAATTTACATAATATATATATAAATAGAAATATGTTCATTCAAGAGATTTTAATGATGCCTCGCATACTCGATACTTTTAAAATCGATACTTTACTCAATACTTTTTGGCAAGTATCGTATCGAATATATCTCATGAATGATTTTTCAAAACTAGGCTTTATGACTCATGTTTATGCCTGCCGGTTAAAAATAACAAGATGTTTTGCTTTTTTTTATTCATTATAGTACACATTTATTTATTTTTTCCATTTTTTTTATCTAAACTTGCTTAGTTCGTCGTACTTAGTTCACCCACTACAAGGATATCACTAATAAAAAAACTCACCATGTAGAAATGTTATAGAGATACATATTACTTACATGTGATTTGAAATATAAAGGATCAATTACACTTACAGTAAAATAATAATGGGGCGTGATTTTTTATTCACGATGACGACAGAAGTTCCCAATGTTAGACCCCCTGAGACGATTAAAACTATTTCCAGATGGACCTGCCTGTGTATCCTGACTGGGAGCTAATGGGCCCATGATGAGGTGGCCACAATGACCCATGTGTTCAGGGTCGGTCACACTCACGGGTCAACACCCATCCGATGGCCTCCACGCATGGGGTGCGAGCCTGGGTAGGACACTGGGTCAACCAGTCTCCCCTGGGAATCAATCCTCTGGCGCTCCTGGACGGTCTGCGCACCGAGCGGCGCAAGCCAATCGATTGTGCTCTCCGACTAACAATCGGGGGAGTCTGGGAACTGTATTGTTTCCTATAGAGCGGGGGTAGTTGTCTGCCTTATGGCGACTGCTCTTGAAAGGACCATTGGCCATCCGATCCCGGTTCAGAGTCGGGCAAAGGACGCCTTGGTCCGCGATAGATTCGGTGCACTCCGTTTCACCGCTTCGTAAGGGAGAGGACCGCGCAAGCGACCTCGAACTCGGAACCAATTGAGAGACCGGAGAAATCTGGTCACAATTGGAAGTGAGGGCGCGAGTATCTCGAGCCCGCCGGGTTTATTCCTGGCTCACTCGCGGTAAGGCGTTGGACTCTCACGGGTTGTGACGTAGCTGGACGTAGGATTGTACTGTCCAAAGTCTTCTACGTTCATTGCAGGGCGACAGAACGACTAATCGTTAAAACGTCCTGTGGTGACGGGCTCGCCCGTTGTAGTCGACACCGCAAGATGTGTATCCTGACTGACCTGGGAGCTAATGGGCCCTTGCTGAGTTGGCCACGAAGACCCATTCTGCTAGTTTCCCCTAGGAATCATAGGGGCAAAGGATGCCGTGGTCCGCGATAGATTCGGTATACACCGTTTCACCGCTTCGTAAGGGAGAGGACCGCGCAAGCGACCTCGAACTCGTAACTAATCGAGAGACTGGAGTAATCTGGTCGCAATTGGAAGTAAGGGCGTGAGTGTAAGCCCGCTGGGTACACTCCTGACTATCTCGCGGTTAAGGCGTTGGTCTCTTACGGACATGTGGCGGAGCTTGACGGTGGACTGTTTTTGTCCAAGTCTTCTGTGCTCACTTCAGGGAGACAGAACGACTAATCGTTAAAACTTCCTGAGATGACGGTTCGCCCGTTGTAGTTGACAACTCTAGTTGTGTGTCCTGACTTGTACACAGATGCCTTGTAGGGCCGTAAATCACATTGAATTTCGCCGGTCAGTATATTTGCATAAACGAATAAATCTAACGTGTTTATTGCTTGCATTTTCACTATCCGCGCTCGTCGCTGACTATCCCTCTCAATCAGGTCATCCTTCTTCCCGAAGGAACATCGCGCTCAAAATCCTTCAATAAGTCCTTGGCTACTTGAAAGGGAAAGTTTTGTGGTGATGCAACAATTTTTTTTACTAATATTAATTTTCGTCTACTTGGGTGACATTGCTAGACATCGGTATCATAATGCACGTCGTACAGTGGCGCACGGCGCGTCTCCTTCCCCATTCCGACGCTACCCGGGTGGTATGTTAGGTGGAGAGGTGGAAAAAATACGAAAGCCGCCTACTCCACCAATTGACACATTGTTAACCAGGCGCGTCTAGTAGACTTTCCTGGTGTTTCGTTGTTCCTCGGGCGGGCGCCATCGCGCCACCCGACGAGCCAGTCGCTAGTTTCGCTAATGGCTTCAGTACAGAGATGGCCAACGATACTGCCGACTGTAGTTTTAGACCAAGAAAAATAGCCGAGTAATTTTAAGATAGATGTGGGAGAAATATTTAAAAAACTGAAATATTTCAAACGACGCATTTCGATAGGTGAGCGTAATTTCATCTGACAAATATATGTATTTATTTATTTTATTTTATTTTATTTTATTCTGGAACCAAACAGAACTACATACAATGCAATAAATACCTATTTAAAAGTGACAAAAATGAACGAGTGAACGCAATATAATTTTATATTGTTTCCGCTTGAGAATGGGGGGAATCAGGATGGGAAGTGAGGTGAAAGGGAGAGACAAAATAGATAAAAATATATTATGTATGTATATAAATATATTTATATTTAATTTTAGGTATGATATATAGTTATTATAATGAATATACTTGAGATAAAATTATGTCCTTGAACTAAATTGAATGAAATATAATATGTATAAATGTTTTGTGATCTTCTATACTAATATCTATACTAATATTATAAAGAGCTAAAGTTTGTGAGGTTGTAGGAAGTAATCTCTGGATCTACTAAACCGGTTTTGAAAATTCCTTTACCAATAGAAAGCCACGTTGTGAGTGTCATAGTCTATATATTAATCCGAAAAATGAAAAGACTTTTTCGTGGTAGTCGGATTTGCAAAGTAAGTCGGAGAAAAAACGATCGAATAAAAACGTTTCTTACGAAGGTGTGATTATGATTGAGTTCTAGAGAAAAGTTCTAGAGCTTGATAATGCCTACAAAAAAGTCAGCGACAGCATATGTCTCACTTTTATATTTTAAGTCACAACAAGTAGTTTTTTTTATATAAAAAAAAAATAATTTAATCGTTAGATCATGTTTATTGGTCATATTCATCAACAATTATGAATATTTATCAAAATAAGTAAATTTATCGTCTCAAGTGTTCAAAACAAAAGACTTTTCCCTTTTACTGCGTATAATTTCCTTTTTACTGCATAAATGGTTAAAGAGATAATACGACATAGGTATGGAACCGCGACCGTATCTCGGGTTGGAACTCCTGAAAGACAATATATTTTGGTACCAAATAATAACAAACCATCTAATATAGTATACAGAAAAGTTTTGAACAATTAAAATAAACATAATTTATTCAATCATAATCATTTTATTCACTCCTTTGAAACCCGGTAATATAGCCACATTGGCATGCAAATACATACATACATATGCAGTAAAAATATAACCCTCCTTTTGGCAGTGAGGAAATAAATCATAGTTCTCAGTACTAACCGATCCATACTCATAATTTCATCACAAGTAAAAATGTTTACCGCCTAACGAAGTGGGCACGGGTCAGCTAGTTATTAATAATTTCACTTAGTCTCAATAACGACTTTCGATCAGAAATCACATCTTTCTGGATAGGTCGTCATTCTGCACAGATTGTCACGCGTATAGTAATATACATATTTTCCCGAGCAAAACGTTTTCAACTTAACAGCGGGCCGACGAGTGGGGGCAGTTTTTAAAAAGAAATACAAAAAGTGCACGAAATACAAAAAATCATCAAATACTTTACAAACGCTGGATTCACGATTGTTCACGTTTTCCTCAAATTCGGTTGATAACATAATCATGGGAGAGGGTGGGGGGGGACGAAAATACCAAAAACGTGATTACCTAATATGTTAGTTAGTTTGGCTGGGCTTTTTCCCGCACTTGGCCTCTTGATTGGGCCGTTGTGCGTGGCTCATGTTTCCATTTATGTTACTCCAGCCAACCCAGGCTGTCCCAGAAGGTTAGCAGCCTGTTTGGGTTGCTACAGGCCTCCGGGAGAGATGCTGGAGATTGCAGTATTTTTGCCCGTTGCTCTGCCACGCTCCTGCATTCCATGAGCACATGCTGTGGCGTTTCTTCTTCCTCCATGCATCCTCTGCATAGAGGGCTGTCTGTCACACCTATGGTAAACAGGTGTTTGTTTAGGGGACAGTGGCCTGTCATAGTACCTATGACTTTACGGATTTTGTCCCTTTTTAATCTGGTGAGGTTGCGGGCAAGTTTTTTGGACGCTTCCGGAACCGCGTTCTTTGTTTGCCTGCATCCTGCGTTTTTTTTCCATTCTGTAAGGTGGGTTTCTTCGGTGTTCCTGCGTAGCCATGTTTTTATTTGGGCCTGGGGAATGGGCATCAAGGGTTCCGGTCCATATACTATTTCCTTTGATCCCCTTTTGGCCAGTTCGTCCGCCGCGTCATTGCCCAGTGAGTCACTGTGCCCTTTAATCCATTGCAGGGTCACTTTATTTGACCCTGCAATGCATTGAAGCGCATTGTGGCATTCCAGTACGAGGACTGAGGTTATCGTATTATTTGCTAGCGCTTGTAGCACGGAGGCGCTGTCGGAGACAAATTTCAAACTTACGTCTCCGACATCTTTGGCTGCGACTGCCTGTGCTGCTCTGGTGATGCCAATGCATTCTGCTTGGAAGATCGTATTTAAGTTGCCTAGGGTAGTTGACATTTTGATGTTTAGATCATTTGAGAAGACGCCGGCTCCTGTACCTTGAGTGGTTTTGGAGCCGTCTGTGTATATCCTTACTTCATTCGTACCAGAGTGATCTGCTGGTTCTGGAATGAGTTGGATATTGTATCTACGATCAAAGACATGATGGCATATTATTCTGTCCATGGGTGCGTCCAGAAGAGGAATTTCTTCTAAAGCCCGTTTCAGAATTTTTGAGTGTGGTGTTTCTGTGTTTTGTTTCCACAGTCCATTTGCTCTTAGTCTTAGAGCGGCTGCCCTAGCCTCCTCTTGGATGACAAGGTCCAGAGGTCTCATGTTTAGGAGGTACTCTAGTGCGGCCGATGGTGTGGTTCTCATACATCCAGTGGCTGCTACACACGCTAAGCGTTGTAGTCTCTGGAGTCTTGCTTTTACTGTGGTCAGTTGTGTTCTGGGCCACCATACAACTGATCCATAAGTCAGCGAGGGCCTGATGACTGATGTGTATAGCCAGAGTGTGATTTTTGGGTTGAGACCCCATTTTTTCCCCATTAGTCTTTGACACTGCCAAAAAGTTAGGCAGGCCCTCTTTGCTTTGGCCTCGATATGACTCGCCCAGTTTAGTTTACTATCAAGGATGACTCCCAGGTATTTCACTTGATTTGATAGGGAGAGTTTGGTGTTGAATAATTTTGGTACTTGTAGTTCTGGTAACTTCCTCTTGTTGGTGAAGAGGATAAGTTCTGTCTTTTTCGGATTTACTGACAATTGATGTTCGTCACACCATTTTTCTACTATCTGCAGAGCTGAGCGCATGACTTTACATAACATGTTTTCTGCGCTTCCATTTATCATTATTGTTAGGTCGTCGGCATAACCAATAGTAGTGTAGCCCCTTTCATTTAGTGTTTTTATGAGGCTGTCCACTACTATGTTCCATAGAAGTGGTGATAGGACCCCCCCTTGGGGGCATCCTTTAACTACCTTTGCTCTTGTGGTAGTATTCATCACTATCTGGACCGCCCTTTTGCTAACCAGCTCCGTAATCCATTTTATGGTGACTGGTTCCACCTTAAGTTCCTGTAGGGCGTGGTTTATGCTGTTGTGCATGGTTTTGTCAAAAGCGCCTTCTATGTCTATAAAGGCGGCGAGTGTTGACAGCTTATTTGTTAGAGCCGATTCTATTTTGTGCACCACCATGTGTAGTGCCGACTCTGTTGATTTGCCTTTTGTGTAGGCGTGTTGTTGTGGGTGTAGTTGTTTATTTCTTAGTGCCCCATCCCTTAGGTGACGGTCCATCAGTCTTTCTAAAGTCTTTAGTAAGAAAGACGTTAGGCTGATGGGTCTGAAGGATTTGGCGTGTGAGTAGTCCTCCTTTCCCGGTTTCGGTAAGAAGACTACTTTCGCCTCTCTCCATGCCTTTGGAATGTATTTGAAGGCTATGCAGGCCCTATAGATTGGTAGTAGGTATTTTGTTGCATGGTTTGGTTGCCATTGTAGTAGTGCTGGGAAAATGCCATCCAGCCCTGCGGATTTGAATGGTTTGAAGCTTTTCAGGGCCCATTTTATCTTGTCCGCAGTTACTATCTTGTTTGCGACTTCCCATTCTTGGGTTGTTGGTGTGCTGTAGTTTTCGTCCGGCCACTCAGGATCTTCTGTGATTTGACATCCAGGAAAGTGTGTTTCCAGGAGTACTGAGCTGGTTTCTATATCTGTGTTTGTGTAAGTGCCGTCTTCCTTTTTTAGGGAGCCTAGGAGGTTGGGCTCACCTTTAGCTAGGATTTTCTTTATTCTTCCGGCTTGGTTCGTTGAGTTTATGCTACTACAGAAGTTGTGCCAGGATTCTGTTCTCCGGAATCTGATCCGCTTCTTGTAGTGTTTTTGTGCCATTTTGTATTTATCCCAGTCCTCACTGGTTCTGGTATTTTTTGCTCGGTTAAAGAGTGTCCTGAGTCCTCGACGTAGCCTTTCCAGCTCTGGCCCCCACCATGAGCTTTTTCCTGGGTCTTTAGGTTTTACAACAGGACATGCCAGTTCAAAACTACTTACAAGGGTTGTAGTTAGGATCTGTACGTTTGTTTCTATGTTTTCTGTGCTAAGTGCTGCGTTAGTTAGTTGTTTGTCTCCTAGCGCTTTGTTTAGCAAGTTTGTGTACCCTGTAATATCTGTTTTACGGGGGTTACGATATGGGACAGGGTCTGTTAGCTTGTACCGTATTTGAAAACAGACGCGGCGGTGGTCCGCAAACGATGGCTCGTTTGATACGTGCCATCCCTCAATCAAACCAGCCGCCGCGTCCGTTGCCAAGGTAATGTCTATGATAGTTTGGTACCTAGAGTTTACAAATGTAGGTTCCCTACCTCTGTTTATAATGTTTAGGTTTGTTTGAAATAGATATTCTGCTAAGGACTCACCCCTTCTGTTGGTGTCTTTGCTTCCCCACAGAGAGTGATGGGCATTGGAGTCCGCAGATATGATCAGATCCCAGTCGTGTGCTTCACAATGCTGCACCAGTCTGGCTAGTTCTCCTGACGGGGTTTCGCTCTCGCTCGGCATGTACACTGAAGCTAGGACTAGGACAGTTTGTTTTTCTGTGGTGAGTTTCACTGCAGTTAGGTCTCTTGAACAGAATTGGTTAAGCAAAGTGGTTGCTAAAGATTTTGGCACGTATATGCATGTTCTTGGGTTTTCAACAGAGGTGTCTAACATTAACTTACCTCCGATGCTGTTTAGACCGCAGATCTTGTTGTTTCTGATCCAGGGTTCCTGGATCATGGCGACGGTCTGGTTGTTCGTCTCCAGCACTCTGCGTAGGGTGGCCGCCGCTATTTGTTTGTGCTGGAGGTTGGTTTGGATGACGTTAAGAGAGAGGGAGCTATGGGCTGCGCAGGAAGTCATCTTCGTCACTGGTGCATCCCTCAATCCGCAGTGGCGAAATCGTCCCCATTCCTCCGTCACTGCCCCTCCGTTGGGGGGCAGAGGTGGAGGGTTCCGGATTCGCCACTGCGGTTGCTGTCTCGGCCATTGTGGTCTCTTCTGTGGGGAAGAAACGGATATATCCACTTCCCGACATATGGGCTACTCGGCGGTCTCTGTCCAGGATCATTTGCCTCTGGTCTTCAGGGATTCCAAGAATTAGGTGCACCACCTTTTCTTCTGAATCACCCTCCTGAGACTTTTCATCCACAGACATGTCGTAACACTGCCACGAGTCAACTTTGTACCACGGGTTTTGGGCACGGAGGACTCTGTGTAGTGTGGTTGCGTCCGTAATACGGGTATGGATAAGAAGCCCTGCCTTGAGCCTCTTCTTCATCTCTGACTGCCTGATGACAGCCAGGGTGGTGTTGGGTATGGGTGATGCCATTGTCATGACTGCGTTTTCCAGCCAGCTGAGCGCGTTTTCGTCCTCACACCACATCGCTAATACCCCGTCCATCAGGAAGGGGCGTCCGCGGAAAGATGGGGCGTGCGCGCTCGGGGAGGGTGGAGACAGTACAGCTTGTAGGATGCTATCGTCGATAGTCTTCCTAAGCTGCTCTGCTTGAGCTTGTGACAGGTCTCTCGGCGGGACAGTGATGACCGCCACCTTCATGTGCGACTGAGCCGCATCTGCGTAACTCATCGCCCGTTTGGGTTTCGCTTCGGTTTTCGCGCGTTTGGACTCCCCTCTAGGAGACTGGGTCTCGTCCAGACGAGCCCGCTTCGAAGAAACTTTCTCGTCTGGCCCAGCCCCAGTCCCCGGTTGTTCCTTTTCAGGAGCAGTGGGAGCCCTCGCAGCGTTCCGCCTACTGCGATAACCTCTCGGGTTTTGCCGTCTCTTCGACTGGCTGGGTGGTGGTGGTGGTGTTGGTTGTGGTCCTGCCACTGTGGCCGGTACAGGTTCGCGCTGCGTTCTCGCTGCTGCGGTGCCTGTGTCGGTGTGTGGTGTGGTTACTTTGGGCTGGAAGTCTTTCCTTCTCGCGCGCCTATTAAGGCGACTGCGTTCCGGTTTGCCTTCCTGCCCTTTGCTTTTGGTATTTGCCGTTGTGTTAGTGGTCCCCCTTTTGCAAGGGCGCTTGTGAGCGATTAAGGTCCACTGTGACACAACGGCAGTGTCTGGTGTTGGCAGTGGTATTGCCTCTTTGAGGCTTGTCAGGTCCAGGCTTGAACCTGTTTTGGATTACCTAATATATGGACGGCCCTTATGCCGCTTCAAAATGTGTTTTGGGTTGAGAGTTAGGATTGTAGTACAGCCCGGTCGACCGACTTTGGTAGATTCTTGGAAGACAACGGGCTGCTTCGTTGCCAATAATCCATTCATCGATGCAGTGATCGACGCGGTCGAACGCCTTAAAATAATCATGTGAACATATTTATACACTTCCTACGTGGCGACCACTGCCACATGTGTCAAGTGGTACTGCCGCACCCCCTCTCTCTCTCTCTCTCTCCCCAGCTTCCCTTCTCCGGTCTTCGCTGCCGCCTATTGTTGTGTCCGAGTTGTAAATAATTGCCGTGCTGCCGTAGTTTTCTTCGTGTCGCACGATACGACCCGGTCTCTCTCCTGTAGAGCCGACCCTTAAATCCCCCCTACCCATGCCCGGATTTTTTCGTCTTCATCGGGGAGTGGAGGGGGGGGGGGGGGGGATACAGTGATAAGGGTGGCATTGGTATGTAAGTAAGTAACAGGTATACGAGGTGAGTTTTTAATTTGTGACATCCTTGAAGTAGGTATGAGCAAATAAGTACGTTTTGATATATTTAAAAAAAAAACGCAAAATATGAAGTTATAAAAAATGTTTTTGAAAATGCCAAAAATGTAATGTTTTGAAAAATAGTAGAAATAGAGGTAAGCGCGTTGCGCCATCTAGCGGTAGGTAAAATATCGCGCAAAATACGGTAAAATGGCGCAGCGCCCTCAACGTTTGACAAACTTTTATATATCAGTCAAGCTTTTCAAATTTTCCAAAAACTTTTTTAAAAGTTGCTTATTTGCTCGTCCCGATTCACCCACATCAAGTATGTCACTAATTTAAAACTCATCCTGTATATGACTCAGATAAATAAGGTAAAATACATTGACCGCGTAAAGTTTTTGTAGCATGGAGTGTAAATTAAAAAAACCAAAATCGCATTTTTTTTCAGAAACAGAGAGTTATCGCTATTCTGTCATCAGCAAAGTTCATCCGTCTCGAAACTTAAATTTGAAACTGAACCATTGTATTTTCGATTTGACTGACATCTCAATACACATCAGCTGAACACGCCATTATGACTTTATCCCCCTTTTTAATCTACCACATATCGCCGCAAATAATCGAAATTAATAAGTACACTCCCTTTTATGCGTGCCCCGAACAAGATTGGCAAAAGTACAGAAGAACTACTTATACATTAGCATTAAATTCTACAATCTACTCCCTACCACTATCAAACAGCTAAACAACTAAAAAAAAACATTAAGGAGATGCTGATAGACCACCCTTTCTATAATCTGACCGAATTCGAGGGCCATGATTTTGCAAATATTGTACCAATTTAAATGATAATAATATTTGTACATTTAGTTTTCAAATGTAACATTTAGCTTTAGTTTGATTATTTAACACTACCGACTACTATGTACAGTTTTTAGTACGTATATATACGAATTATTGACTATTTCAATTGTTAGGCTTCTGCTTTGATTATTCAAATTTTTACTTATTATTTTAATTATATTGTGTTGAGTGGCTTTTAGTAGGTAGCCATTAGAATGATTAACTATTTTAAATAATAAGCCTTTAATATGTTTTGTAATACGATTTTACGATCAATAACTTTTAGTATGTTCTAAAGTTTCTGGAATATATATTTTTTTCAATTCAATAGCTAAATTGACCTATGCATGTTAAGTAAAGATTAGAGTAGTAATGAGACTTACTACCTAACACAAATATTTTGACACGTCCAACAGCGGATTTTAGCCGTCAATTGGACATGTTGTAAATGTAATGTAATGTAATGTAACTGGATACTATCCACATTTAAAAGTTACTTTTTTATTTGTTTATTTATTTATTTATTTATTTAAGAATTAATTACTATAAAACATTGATTAGATTACAAAAATAACAGGAACCGAATGGCAAAACCTTAACCTTTTGCTTATTTGTTTCTGTCACCCAACTGGGACTAGCCCGTTCTAGGGTGGACAAGAAAATTATAACACTATAAAGCCTAATTTCAAGAGAATTAAAAATAAAATATTGAAACAATTTCATAACTCTAAAATTCTTGATAATTGCCTTAAATTATTTACTTGCACATGCATCACTGTGTTACTGCACATACATTCCTACGTACGTTTATCTACACCTTGTAATAACGTTAAAAGCTGTTTCATTTCAGGCTAGTATTGTCCTTTTAATTCTTTAAAGATTTCGCTTGATTTCGCTTATGTCATGACGCGACATGACATTTCGATATTAAAGCCCTCGATTGGGTAAAATTCTTTGAATGACTAATTCAATTTTAAAACATCACCTGCGGCGCTATACCTTAAAAACGCCCCCCCCTCCTCTCCCCCGGAAAAGGGTTCCACCAAACGTAAGCGACTTACTAGGGGTTTCGTATCTGAAACAGTTTGGGAACCTCTGAATTAGACAATATAAGTATACAAATCACAAAATTACAAGCAGGAATCTTAAAAAGACAAAGATTACTTGTAATGCAACGGTGAGACAACTGCAATGGTGATTGCTAAGTCGTCGTGGTAACCAAGTAAAGGTCTTATTAGATCTGCGAGTTTAGCACCTGCCTTCAGGCTACAGACTAATCGTACGACCTTAAAACAATCATCCTGCCTTAGCCATGTTTAAACGCTAGCTTTCTGTGATTTATATGGTTACCGATCCGTACGCTGGTTTTGCTGCTAATGCCTGATTACCATAAATTTTGTCGGTATCTATAATTCTAGCAGGATACTATACTTACATATGCGCCTTTTCTGTCTTCTGAGTGAATAACGAGACGTATTTAATAGGTACTCTTCCACAGTACACGCTACACACCCGTTACCCCTTTCACTTGACTAAAAATTAACGGCAATTATATACCCCGGATGTGACTCCCTCCCGTCCACTTCAACCCCTCCCCACCCCTTCCTTCCCTAGACGACCGCATACAACCGGAAATCTCCAACTTCCGCGCCACCTTTAATCCTTAACCTTTGGAGTGACCAATTCGGGTGAGGTACGGGGTTATTCCCGGAATATTGCGGGTTTTCTACAAAATATTTAAAAGGGATTGTTTAGAGGAGATATAATCAGAAAGGACTGTTCAGATGGAATCTGCCTTCGAAGATGATGATGATGATGAATTAAATTTGGATTGATGGAAGGGAGACATCTTGGACAGTACCTATAGCTTAATTTCTCGCTACGATATTGATTATTTATTCTTTCATTATTAAAAAAACACATTATTTTATAAATATAACAATTTCTTGATTACACGTAATCACGAGTCAGAAAGAATAGCAATGGCCAAAGAAAGACAATTGTCATGATTTTGAGCTTAATTTCTCGCTACGATATTGATTATTTATTCTTTCATTATTAAAAAAACACATTATTTTATAAATATAACCATTTCTTGATATCACGTAATCACGAGTCAGAAAGAATAGCAATGGCCAAAGAAAGACAATTGTCATGATTTTGAGTTTATTGATACAACACGCACAACGAAGTGCTTAAAAGTATTACCTCTAGTACTTACTACATTTCTTCTGCAAGGTTTAAATGGCAGTTGATTTCGGTGTAATTATTTTTTTATTAAGTGTACGAGTAATATCCAAACTTATTTGAATTTAAAAAATTAACAAAATAAAACATTTATAATTGACAGTGAGTATTCACTGCCATTCTCTATCAATTGCTTGTGATGTGACATACATTATTATCGCGGAATAATTGGCAGTTTTCGTATTAACCCGGATTTAATTATCAGTTGTCGAGTTTTCAGCATCAACTTTAAAAAAAAGTACATTTAAAAAGAGTACTAATGGCGTATTAAACATCAATTTCTTTCAGTTAAACATTCAGTTCGATGATGAGAGAGACTAAGGGCTCGATTGCGTTTCTTTGTGAACTAAAATCGGAAATTAGTCCGTGTGAACGAGACAGGGCAATACGCTAGAGCGAAGTGTGATATGACAGGTTGTCACTTTTTCGCATTAAAACAGCCCGTCAAGGTCAAATATTACACCGCACTAAATATGCTCGATTTTATTCGGACGAGTACAAGTTCGGCAGGTAGTATTTATCGACGATCGTTCGTTTCATATTCCGCTCTAACGTATTGCTCTGTCTCGATCGCTTCGACTAATTTTAGTTTTAGTTCACAACGAAACGCAATCGGGCCCTAAATGTGGGTAAAACAATAATGTTATAAAGCTTTTACAAAGAAGATGATCATCCATTGCTTGTGATGTGACATACATTATATAAGGTTTTTTAAAACAATATGAGAGTTTTTTTGGTGCTCTCACGAGTAGGTACTGTGCAGAGTGCTTAGGTCTGGCTTTCTGTTTTAGAATGTCCCTGATTTACTCTATTTGATTCATATACGAAGGGTGTATATAGATGTTGATTAACCCTACCGCAATTACTAGAGATCAAAAAAAATTAGATGACGTAAACATGCACACTGTTTCTTGATTATGCTGTGATACTTTTATTTGGTAATCACGCCATTTAATAACCCCCACGTAACCCCTTAATATAAGTTAACAATGTAGGTACTTTAGCAGTTACTACAAGACTGCCCAACTATAAAGGAGTGTAATGTGTTCAGGGTTCATCTATGTATGTTTTCCGTTTCTTCATTCCACTATAACTCCTGAACGCTTAAACCGATTTAGAAGTGTGTGGTATTGTTAGAATCTTATGTCATCCTGAGTTGCATAGGGTACCTTAATTGTCCAAATATCAAGTTAGGAGTTGTCTAAATGTCCAAATGTCAATAAATTAACAGAAATATATCGTGTTTTTGTGTCAAATAAAAGGTCTGATTCAGTACATTCCGAAATTATACATATATAAACCACAAATATAAACCACAAATATTTAATTAAAAAATCCGTAATATTAGAGGGACCGGAAAGTAATGTAATTTTTTCGCATGTCATTATTTGGTTACCATCTATCAGCTCATTGTATACTTCAAGGTTTTGCCAAAGACATTTTTTAATTAAATCTCATATTTTGTTTACAGTTTTGTGTGAAATGGCAAGCCAAATACCAGAAGACGTACATATCCGGCATTGTATGGTTCTTGAGTTTCACACGGGTAGTAACGCAACAGTTGCTACCCAAAGCATTTGTGATATTTCTGTGCATTAGACATTCGCAAATGCAAAAGGTGGTTTTCCAAGTTCAGATCTGGTAATTTTGATCGTTCCGACTCGATCGATCAGGAAGACGAACAACTTAATACAATGACGTGTTAAAGGCGGAACTGGAAGCAGATCCGCGTCAGACAATCGATAAACTATCAAGCACTTTTAGGCAACCTCGGTCGACCATGCAAGAATATTTGAAGCAGATTCGATAAAGCAAGCAGAAGCGATAAAGCAAGCAGAGCAAAAGTTTTGGTCCCGCATAACCTGTCCGAAAAAAACAAAGCCAACCAATCCACCAAATGCAACCTATTGCTTCAACGGCACAATACAGAAATGTTTTTGATCGCTTGAGCATTGGAGATGAAAAATCGGCCCTCTATGATAATCCAAAACGCAAAAGTCAGTGGCTCTCGCCTCATGAATCGTTAAAAATTACTGCTAAGCCAAAATTACATCCCAGAAACGCGCTTATGTGTGTTTGGTGTAATATTCGCGGAATCGTTCATTTTGAAGTGCTGAAACATGGGCAAACTGTAAATGCAGAACTTTTGCTGTGAACAATTGGATCATGTAAATTAATCTTTAATTGAAAAGTGTCCAGCAAATATTGTTAACAAAAAATCTGCAACACGATAATGCAAATGGCCTAGTCAAGAATCCTGTATATGACTTAAGAGATTTGGATAATGCTGAATTCTTATTCCAAGAGCATCCTAATGTAAAATAACGGAAAATTCACGATAATCAACTTTGCCAAAGAGCGTAATTTTTATTTTTATTTTTATCGACGACGGCTATATTGCTAGATTTGACAATTAATTTAAATTTAGATATTTTTAATATACCCTTATCTATTTTCATGACCATCATATTATTGCCTTGATAATTATGACTACAGATATTGAGCTCTTTTTTTGATCAGCAATTTTGATTATTAAATTATTTTCTATTTATCAATGGTTTTCAAACCAATTATAATTTACTAAAATTAATTTATATTGCCACAACTATATCATGATAGTTAATATTCTTTAATTAATTACATTATTTAAAATTTTAGAGGCAAAGACGCATCCAAGTGTAGGAAAGCCTACCTACTGGAGCAGAACTAAATTGTAATCGTAATTGTAATTGCAAAACGGCACTACGCAATACGAATCCTAGGAAAAATATATGAATTGGGGTTGGAGGCACTGCTTCACCCACCATACTCACACGATATTGCACCATCGGATTTTTATTAATTCCGATCGCTACAGCACTTCTATTCAGTAAAAAAAATTTTTTTGGATCATATCCAAAATGTCATCTCCAGATATTTTGCTCAAAAACCATTTTTTTAAATTAATGCCGTATTGAGAATTTGCACGGTAAATAGCAAACCTGACTTGTAAACCAGTATACTAATAAAATGAATATGAATATGAATATGATACGTCATTGAGTTTCAACAGTTAGCAACATATATAATTTTGCGACTACTATTAATTTACACGTGTAACATTTTCACATGAATTCTGACTGACATCATTAAACAGCATAATTAACCAGAATTCGTAAATGCGTCTTTCGCCGTAAGCATTTTATCAAACGTTTCTTTCAATCCCACGGTTATACATTATTTTTTTTACAAAAAAAAAATACACCGTTAGCACTTAACATAGATTGGGTTGCTCCTAACTAGGCAGAGCCAGAACCTAAGGAGAACACCAATACAAATGATTTAACTACATAACTTCCAAAATAAAAATAAAAAATTTGAATCAAATCAAGTTAAAGTGAAATTCTCACTACACCAAATAATATTAGAACTATAAACAAGTAATATATTAGAACTAAATAATAATGTATAATAATAATAATAATATATAATAGCAATAATAAATAATCATTTATAATAATAACTAATAATATATAACGATTAGTAAAAATACGTATATAAAATATATAGAAAATAAATATATTTATTTATTTTAAAATTGTGATGAATGTTTTCTCCGTCTCTCTCCTACCAAGGTTTATTAACCATAATGTAAGGTGATATTTTTGTTGGTTGCTGCTAATTTCCAATATGTTCAACGTCATACGTCAATGACGTCATTCTGACGTCATTCTTAACATTTCAACGTCAAAATGTTGGCTTTATAAACCGCAATTTTCTATGTATTAAAATCACTTCAGACCACGTCACTCATAGGTAAGCGTCTCTGTATACATTAATAGATAATACATAGTTAAATACTAATGTTTGTGTTTATCTACTCTCTTGTCCGCTGAGGTATAAATCGACGTAAGATTGGAAGCCTGGTTTCCGCACAAAATCAGAAAGAGCGACCAGGCACCATTTCAATAGAGTAAAAACCAAAACTAGTAAAAATTTAATTTTTTAAAGTTTGATTTAAAAAACGATATTGCTTTCCGGTCCCCCTAATATAAATAATTATAAATACATTCACTGTCTGCAACGGCAGTCGTATTTTTTATTCTTTTTAATATATTTACTTGTTTAGCTCTTTAGTTAACATTTTCAATGAAAGTGACATCGTTTGTTTACAATGTCATAGTTCACTTTTGGGCCATTATTTTGTGCCAATGGAATACTATAATCCATGTATGGGCAACAACCGGCCCGCGGGCCGGATCCGGCCCGCTGTAAGATATGATCCGTACCATTTTTAAAAATTTTGTTTTTGTTATTTTAATATATTGTACTATAAACATTGTCTTATTATTTCATGTCTGATATCTATCGCAAAAAATATTATCACTACTTTAAAATGCACTAAGTACTTTTAAACGCGGCCCGCAAACGTATTTGCACGCTAAACTTTGGTCCTCAACATGTCAAAGGTTGCCCATACCTGCTATAATCGATGGCGGAGCAGCGCTGATCATTGATCACATTATTCGATGCGTGTTCGATGCGATGTTGGAATAATGGGCCTCCATGATTTAATAATGACTAAGTGAACTATGCAGTTTGAAATAATGTAATTCCTAATTTTTGTACTTATGATCGATTATTTATACATAACCGTATTTTAAATCTTTTGTTAATATGTGATCAATAACTAATTATATTTTTTTTAAATCTTTCTGGGTGTTACATTCATATTCAAATGTAAGAGCACAAGAGAAAACAAAATTACGATCCATAAAATACCGTTAAAAGCTTCTAAATTTAGGTATACAACTCTCTGAACCCAGCTTAAATAGTACATAAATTAAATGTAATTTTTTGTTCTAATTTGTAACCGAGCTTGCTTTGCTAGACACTCATGTGATAAGGCGAGCTCACTTCCTCCTGTGATAAGGCTTGTCTTATTGGAGTGCCACGGCTGTGTATAAAGAAAAAAACAAATTATATTACATATTTTAACTAAATATTTAAAGCGCAGATTATGTTCCACAATTGCGATACCGCCTTATTGCCGTATTGGTGCCCGTCACGTCGCATTAATACGATTTTAATTTTTATTAATGTAATATTGCCCAGCATAGGTAGACAAATAATTTCATATCCAACAAGGTGAAATGAGCCTCGCGCGATTGACAATTTACTGGGGTTCACGAGGG
This sequence comes from Micropterix aruncella, assembly GCA_944548615.1. NCBI lineage: Eukaryota > Metazoa > Arthropoda > Insecta > Lepidoptera > Micropterigidae > Micropterix > Micropterix aruncella. The sequence goes on from OX155969.1 coordinate 5,858,548, forward strand.
GCGATTTATGAATGTATATACCATAATCATACGGATAAAACTTTTCATGTAAAATAGATTTTAAATAAATAAATTAGCCTAAACTTAAAATACGCAAGTACTTATCATAATGGCAGCCATAGACATTGAATTATATTATTAAAAAATACATTTAATGAAATGAAATTAAATTATATTATATTACTTTATGATATCAGAAATGTAGGAAAAAATATAACCTAAAATATAGTAACAATTGTTAGTCAGAAATTGTTAAATTATTAATCACATACATTTATAAATAAACAAGTTCACGTATCATGTGATTAACAATACATTAATCCGTAAACATTAACCGTAAAAAATATCGCGCGTCGACTCGATTAAATATTGTTACGAAACCGGACTACTATCCTATACCAAAGATACAGGATTTCTCATATTTGCTCCAAAAAAATATGAAATGTTGCTACCTTCTATTTAGTGTCTGATACTTAATCAAGCTAGTGTCTGATACTTAATCAAGCCTCGACATACCTGAAGTATTCATGAGTGAAGCCGTTGCAGGCCGCATGCTACGATGTCAAATATCTTCCTTGACGCACTTACTTTATTCAAGTGACCTTGATGACCAAGTTGGTATGTTGTTTTGAATTAATGAAAAGTCGTGGGAGGGGTTGTTGTCCATGTATGTAATATAATGTAATTTAAGTAGAAAAACATCGCACGTCCGCTCGACTAAATAGTGTATCGAAACCGGACCGCTATCTTATAGCAAAGATACAGGATTCGTCATATTTGCTCCACTCCAAAAAAATATAAAAACGGTTGCTGCTGTATATTCCTTGTCTGATACTTAATCAAGCAGCCCTGGTTATACCTCAAGTTTTTCCGCGTGAAGCCGATCCTCGCCGCATGCTACGATTTCAAAAATCTTCCTCACTTTCTTTATTCAACTATCCTTGTTGACCGAGTTGGAGTGTTGTTTGTAGTGTCATGACAAAAATAATAGTCGTGGGAGGGGTTGTTGTCTGTGTATGTAATATAATTAATACTAGATTATTATTTAAACCGTAAAAAAAATATCGGACGTCGACTCGATTAAATAAAGTATTGAAACCGACCGCTATCCCATACCAATAATACAGGATTCCTCATATTTGCTCTACGCAAAGAAATAGAACGGTTGCTGCTTTCTATAATGAGGGATGTTTGATAGGATTGAATGTGACTACATCCTGAAACAGTGAAAAATTGACATTTTGTAATCAATTTTAAGTAACTTCCACGTGCATTAAAATATCAATAAAAATGTGAATCTTGTGCGAACTTCTTAGTCTTTCGTACTATGACGCAAAATTTCAATATTTAAATGTTTTCTTAATAAAAATAAATAAAATCTGTCACAAAATTTTATTGCAAAATGTTAATTTTTCACTGTTTGAGAGGTAGTTGCCTTAATAAAGCATCCCTCATGATACGTAAGGTTTTTCTGTGAGAAGCTGATTCACACCGCATGCTACGACGTCAAAAATCTTCCGCACTTTATTCAACTAACCTTGTTGACCGAGTTGGAGTGTTGTTTTGTAGTGCCATGAATTAATGAAAGGTCGAGGCAGGGGGGGGGGTTAGGGAGGGGGGGGATCGACCTGTCGCCGGGCAACCATCAAAGTTTAAGAGTGATTATTCTTGGAGGTCCAGCTTTTGTTTTACTTTGCGACATTGTATTCGTCGCGGCCGGAGTGAAGCAGACCCCAGCAAACACCGAGCGCCGCCGGCCATGGGCCAGTCGAAGCGGTGCGCAACCTTTTTCAAGTCAAAGTTACACATGTAACTATTCCTCTACGATCGCATGGCAGCGTAGGTTTAGGTCTCGAAAATGTACGAAGGTCATACTTTCCTGAAAGTGGCAGCCGCTCTTGAAACGACCATTCGGCTACCCGATACCGGGTGAACAGGCGGGGCAAAGGTGCTGTGGTCCGCGATAGTTTCGGTAGAAACCGAATCACATTTACACAAGTGAGAGGGCCGTGCAAGCGACTTCGAACCTGTAACCAGTCGGGAGGCCGGAGAAATCTGGCCATAACTGGTAGCGAGGGCACTTGGTCTGCCTGCTGGATTAACTACGCGGTGCCGAGCGGTAAGGGTTGGTCTCTCGCGGGCTAATTGGCAGAGCTAGATAGTGGATTGTCTTTGTATAAGTCTTTTACGTCCGTTGTAGTTGACACCGCCAAACTGGCGGCCGTCAGAATAGAAACGTCCGCAGAATGTGATAAGCGCTCTGACGACCAGTTCTACATATTTCGATTATACATTTTTATATATAAATTACATATACTTGAACCCACGCTCATAAACTTTTCCTTATTTTTCCCTATTTTTTCCTGCCTATTGCGTCCCCTGCGTCATTATAGGTTTATTGTTTATTTTTTTCTTAAATTTATTGTTTTGTTTTCCTGCTGAATTTAAATGATTAAAATTTAATTTATTATTTTAATTTTACCGCATAACATGTTATTCCACCAGGTTAAGGTTAGCTGTAAGATATTGCTTTTAGGCAATAAGCTCGCCTTTTTGTCAAAGCAAATAAAACGTTTAATTATTATTATTATTATTATTATTATTATATTATATTTAGATTTCTGACGACTAGTACCACGCGAATTATTATATATGTATAAATATCTATCTACTTAAATATATACTATATATACGTATACTAATATTATAAAGAGGTAAAGTTTGTGACGTTGTAGGAAGTAATCTCTGGATCTACTGAACCGATTTTGAAAATTATTTAACCAATAGAAAGCCACGTTATTTGTGAGTGTCATAGGCTATATATTAATCCGAAAAATGAAGAGACTTTTTCGTGGTAGTCGGATTTGCAAAGTCAGTCGGAGAATAAGCGGTCGAACGAAAACGTTTCTAACTAACGCTGCCTTAACGATGAGAGATATATGATTAAGTTCTAGAGAAAAGTTGTAGAGCTTGATAATGCCTATAAGCGACAGCATATATCTAACATTTATATTTAAGTCACAAAAAGTAGTATTTTATATTTAAAAAATAAGTTAAATCGTTAGGTCATGTTTATTGGTCATATTATCAACAATTATGAATTCTTATCAAAATAAGTAAATTCATCGTCTTAAGTGTTTAAAACAAAAGACTTTTCCGTTTTACTGCATATAATTTCCCTTTTACTGCATAAATAGTTAAAGAGATAATACGCTTACAAATAAGACACTCATAAGAAGACACTCACAAATAACGGTATTATAGTCAAATTGACATGCAAATACATACATACATGTGCAGTAAAAATATAACCCTTCTTTTGTCAGTGAGGAAATAAATCATAGCACTCAGTACTAACCGAACCACACTCATAATTTCATCACAGGTAAAAAGGTTTACCGCCCAACAAAGTGGACACGGGTCAGCTAGTATAATATAAGATTTAATAATGAAATATTAATTTGAAATTTGGAAAAATGCACCGCGGGTCAACGACGAGCTTAATCAGATATGGAACGCTGGTTTCTGGAGTCAAACTAGCTCTTAACCGGTTGTATTAATTGTTGCGCACGCCTGTAGGTCGGGTTGAGCGGCCCGCGCCACAATGAAGTGGTAATCCAAGCCGCGCCTTATGTAAGTCTGATCAAAAGCCGGGCCCGAATGAATTATTTAGTGGCGTCCGGCCGATGGCCGGGGGTGGCATTGCCATACTTTGCCTTATTGTTTTCGCGCTAGCGTTAATTTCTAATGCACCCAAGGTAAGCCAGAGGCCACACGTGGATACTAGTATAACCCCTTGAGGTGGCGACACACTATATTAGAAGGTATCGTCACGAGAGTTGTAGCGAGCTCCATCATTTTTTAAAATTATTTTGTTGTTTATCGCTGAGAATGTTTTTAACACGCTTTTATTAGGTCGACCTGTATGTAACTAACTATGTAATGGAATCTAAGGTAACTAATTTAACCATCTTCCAAGGATTGTAGCATCATAAAAATTGGCAGCTGTATGTAGTTCTGATGACAATACAATAATATGGTACTGTCGAACTGATCTGATGATGGAGTCGGAAGATATGAACTGGAACTTCATGATGGAACATCGTATCATAGCTGTGTTTGGACTTGTTAGAAAAGTCTTAGAATGAACTTTGACTACGATTAGGTTTCAAGGTCTGATGATGAAGCCGGAAGATAGGCACTGGCATTCCATAATGGAATATCGTATCATAGCCCTGTGTATGTGAATATCGTATCATACCACAAAAGCGTGTTTTTAGTGTTTTTTTTAAACTATTAATTTATTTGAGACTGAAGGCACTCGTCTAGGAACAGACACCATTAAAATAGATACAAACGGAGTTGCCATGGAGTTCACCGACCAGAATCGGGCCCATCCTAATATTATTATTATTATACGTCTGAGCGGTGGACTCTGGACTAACGACCGGCCGTGGTAGGTTTAGGACAGCTGTCTTGCCACTTATGAGCGTACACCTTACCACCCTTTCACTCCCTCTTCGAAGCTATAAAATTTGAGATGTGGAAATCGCGTTTTTTGATATTTTTTCTAGGAAGAAGTGGATTATTTTCCTGGATAGACCAAGATCTTTAAAGGGTGAAACAGAATTGGTTGGCAGGCCACTTGCGTTAACTTCCACCGCGGGAAGGTGAACAGTAAAGCCGCTCCGGGAGACGGCATTTACGAGATCATGGTGTTTATTGTACTCGTGGTCTTTTGGAATATTTGATTCCCATAGAACAGTTAATTCTACAATTAGGGCCATCTTCCGAGATGGAGTGTAAAGAGTTATATCTGGACGCAGCGCTGTGCATCCGAGACTTTCAGGGATTGTATACTGCTTGGAGACCGAGTCGACCTTCAGAATCCATCTGAAGCTGTCTCGATTATTAGGAAAAGTTTGGTTATGAAATATTTTTTGCCTTTAGAACCATCCCGCATAAACGTTATTGGTGGTTTGGAGAGTACTGTCGAACCCTTGTTAGCACGAGCCACTGAAAGGCTAATTACCTCGCAAATAACAACAAGGACTTTGTCGTGGCGCTAAGTTTACCGTCCTTGATTTAAGGCCACCTTGCAGCTAGCTAGAATATGTCTAGCTGTGCAAGGGGCATTGCCACAAAGAGGACATGAACTATCCTCAGCATAGCTCCGACAATCGAGGTTACTGGGGTCTGGAAGTGTATGCTGAAAGGCTTTTAAATAAAATATCTGCATCTCTGGCGTCCAGTCATACAGCATTATCTTCCAGTGCATTGAGAGGATGTGTATTTTGTGAAGATGTGTAGAGTTTGGTCGCTCTAAATGGATTAGAAAGCAAACACTTTCGCAAAGCGAACTCCGGTGATGAGAACCGGGGGAGGCATTGCCATACCTTGCCTTATTCTTTTCGCGCTAGCGTTAATTTCTAATGCACCCAAGGTAATACAGAGGCCACCCGTGGGTACTAGTATAGCTCCTTGAGGTGCGACACACTATATTAGAAGGAATCGTCATGACAGGACAGTTGTAGCGAGCTCCATGTTTTTTTTGTCATTTTGTAGTTTATCCCTGAGAATGTTCCTCGAGACTGAGGGTATTCGTCGAGAAACAAGCGCGAATAAAGTTTGTATGCATTAACTTATTTCTTGGAGATTTGTACAGAGTTTGCCTGCTCTAGATAAGAGTAGATTAGCAAGCAAACACTTCCGCAAAGCGAGCCTTCAGCAGCAGAGCAGAACCCGAGGGCTTGAAAATAGCAGCAAAAGCTGGCACACGATGATAATATGGACGCCATTCACCTTCGAACTGTACAAAAATCCCATAGCGGACGGCATCTTGGCAGTTTTACTCCAGGAACGAATTGAGGAGACTGCAGGAATACAATACATATCTTGTCTGGCATTTAGTTATATGCCTCAAAGTCGCAGACTGGTAAAATGGTAATTACCCTTAAGCCAGGCGATGAATACTATAATCTAGCGAAATCATTTCGACCAACAAATCTTGCATTTTTCGCCCTAGAGGCTGTGAAGACACTGGTAGGTAGGTATAACAGGGAAACAGCAATAATAACTTCACCCTCGCATGACAACAAACATGCTTACCAACCAGGTAAATCATTTAAAACAGCGAGACTGTTTTACAAAACAGTTTAAACAATTTGTGAATCAGCGTCTTGCATTTATTTCATATAATTTATATGTTTCATATAATTCTCAAACATTTGTGTACAGCTTTGTAAAAATGCCACAAGGGACTACATGTATTATCATAGTTTATAAGATATCAGAAGGCTGAAACGAGAGCATCAACTCTTCAAACAGTCCAAGCACGTGGTATTTACATTACAAAAAGCTTTTTTTGTTGAAAGTAAGTAGTAACCAGTCTGCTTAAGCGGATCTTTGTTACATGTAATTCCATAACACGGGCCCATTTCAATAGGAATACGAATCGGATGGGTAGGCTTTGAATGGTCGGCGTCTACCCGTTTACTTATTTAACCGGTTACTAATTATTATTATTACTCGGACCTACCGAACCGATCCTTTCGTCCGTTGATGTTTTGCCCTTGCTGTTTTCGGGAACAAAAACAGCAAAAACAAACAAGATCAAAACGTCTTCCGATGAAGAGTCCCATTTTTGTTTTGTTTTGAAAACTTGTGGCTGATCGTAAACGTATTTTTTCGGTAAAGCGGTGTACAAATTAGATCAATTGTTATCAAATATTGTTAAAAATCCTGCGCCTTTATTTTATCTTGTTGTCCTTTCTTTTGCCCTTTGACAGAGAGCAAGTGTTACTCGAAGGCTTGTCTATACCTTTTCTGGATACCATGTCCTTAACGAAGTCTCCAACTTCTTCAAATTTTCAAAATTTGCTCTTTATTTCGACGACTTTTCACTCCATTTCATCATTTCAAGATTGCATCATCGACTATAGTCGCAGTTCTACACGACATAAAAACGCAATACGGCGTTTCGTGAACAAAAGATTTCCTTTGGCAGGTTTGATCTGTAGGTTCAAAGGATGGATTTAAGAAGGGGAGCCACCTGGATTTTTGATCCAGGTGGGAAGGAGGGGAGGGGGAGTTTGCACCCGCCGCGCTTCGAATAAAAAATTATAACTGATCCAGTTACACATACTATGGCGTGTTTGGTATCGTTTTCGGATAAAAAGAGTACGGGGAATCTGTTTCTTATGTTATTTAGAGACACTTTTTCTACAAAAAGTCAATAATTTTGGTAAAAAAGTAAATTTGTAAATAAGTTTTTTTTTCAACAGTATTTAACTTCAAAAATAGATCGATTTTGTGGTTAAAAAAAAATTAGTGCTATCGAGCTCATACTGTCTAGTTCTTAGAAATATGTACTTTACATATACTTATCTGACAGTATGTACCCAAAAAAAAATGCCGTGTGAATCGAGTGACGTACTGAAATTGTCAAAATTTCACTCTCGGTCGCTCAAAGCTCGTGCCGGGCGGGGGCGGGGGCGCGACCTGCCTGTCCGATTTCATGTTAGTAGTTCAGTGCCCTGGTTTTTCTTATTTGACACCCAAATTACGCTCGTTGGTTATCTGTTCATGTAGCTGTCATGCATCTGTATGTGCCGCCTCCTGGAAGAGTTTACCCACGTTAATAAATCTTCTCAAGAGCTTCATCACGAACAATATCCTGCGTTCCAGAAAACATTTCTGCGACAAGTTCATGCAGTCCAAGCAAGTTTTGAAGAGTTTGGCAATCTTTTTCAAGAACAAACAACTGATTTAATTGTAATAGATACAAGAACAATTGTAGACAACGATACTGTTAGCACATTAACCCATCTGGAGAAAAATGGCAAGGATTTGTACAGGACATTCGTTGAAGAAAGGCTGTTTAAAAAGACATTTACTTTATTTCAACCAATAAAAAAAGTGAAAACCAGAATTTTTGCTACTCTCAAGAAGCCAAAAAATTCAAAACAACTTGAAACCGTCAAGGTTCTCAAGTGGGACATAAGTCTATTCTCGAAACTATTAATTTCATGTCAGAATAGGCACTTGGATCTAGATGTCTTCTTTGCTTACGAAAATCAGACTTGTTCACCATCTTTATCGTCTATGGGAAGTACGCGAACATGCCACAAGTCTGATATCGTCAAGGTTTTGAAAAAGAAAATTTAGAATAACATTCCCCCCAAATCTTGCAACAGAAATATATTTGATGGAGCTGCCCTCGTTCACAGTCATCCTCCACGTAGCTCCAAGACATTTGGGCAGTACTGCCGCAAGGAGTTCCATGAAAGCATCGTGAAAAATACAGGGACAAGGAGGCGAGGAGAGTTGACATTGCCTGGGATCTCTACTCCGATATGTCTCTAAAGAAACAGGTTCTTGACAACAGGGGTCAAGGAGTTCGTCCTTAAGTACATGAAGACCACAAGTTACCGAGCAATTGGTCTAACTTCCTGAAGAATGCTCAGAATAAGGAACAACTTTTCAAACTTATCGGATGCTACGCGCTTCAAGAGAGCATTGGAGTGCACATAGTGACCAACATCGGTCCTACAATCAAATCATCCAAACCAACGGAGACGCTGATAGCAGGGCCTAATGTAAATTCCGAGGAGGCTGATGGTCGCATTATTTTGCATGCAAAAGATATGGCTATCAATGGAACAACAACAATTGTTAAACACACCATTGATTCCGACGCCGTTATAATCGCCATATCCTACTTCTTCGCCCTTAAGCAGTTAGGTCTCCAAGAGCTTTGGATATCTTTCGGTACGGGCAAACACCACAGCTACATACCTGCACATGACCTGGCACAGGATCTGGTTGTAGAAAGAACAGAAGCTATTAGAGGATACCATGCTTTAACAGAGTGAAACTGTTTCTGCATTCTATTCTAAAGGCAAAACATGACCTGGAAGGCGTGGCAGCAATGTCTTGAGACCACATCTGCTTTTAGAGCACTTTCTAATCCACTAAAAGAAGTGACAGATGATTTAATGATAAGATTAGAAAAATACTTCATCATGTTATACTGTGGTGAAACTGAAATTCTTTCGGTTAATGAAGCTCCCAAGATTTTATTTGCAAAAAATAAGTGCTTGCAAAATATTCCCCCTACGAGGGATGCTCTAAGGATGTCCACATTGAGGGCAGCCTATCAAGCAGGCTACGTGTGGGGACAAGCTCTTGATCCCTCAGGCGTTATCCCCTCCCCAGCTAACTGGGGATGGACTCAAACTGAAGGAGAATGGCAGCCCTTATGGACAACCCAGCCTAGTATCTGGAAGGTGGCGCGAGAGCTTGTGAAGTGAGGATGCAAGAACAGCTGCAGGAGCCGATGTTCTTGCAGGCGAGAGGGAATGTCATGCACACTGCTGTGAAAGAGCGGTTACGGAACCTGCGATAATACCAGGTATATTTATGTTGTCAGATAACTTTGTCTGCTCAATTTGGTATCATTGAGATTGTTAATTTTAATATTATTTCTATTTTGTTACAGTGTAATTCTAGACCGCGAGGCCCTCGTCGAAGATATAATTGATGTGGTTCCGGAGGAATTATAAGTCTTTGCCACTTTTATATCTATTTTGTTACAGTTGTGTAGTCCGCGAGGCATTCCGGAGGAATAAGAAGACTACTTCTCTGAGAATGTTTTTTTTAATAATTTCTTATTTAATACATGTAAAATCTATTTGTGTATTTTTTATCATTATTTTATTTACCTAACGTTAATATTATTTGGCGTGAATTTGTGTGATAAGAAGTGTACCTTTATTTTGTGCAACCCCAAAAGTTAAAAAAACTCAAGTAATTTAATTTAAGTGTTGAATATTTTACCGTCAGTGACGTCAAATTATGTGTGTCTTATGTGGTTTCCTTGATAAAGTAGAGAAAAACTAAATTTACTCAATAAATATGCCGTGTGAATCGAGGGAAGTATTTTAATTTCATCACTCGATTCTCATGGCATTTTTTTAATGGGTACATACTGTCAGATAAGTATGTATATGTAAAGTATATATTTCTAAAAACTAGACAGCATGAGCTCGATAGCACTATTTTTTTTATCTACAAAATCGATCTATTTTTGAAGTTAAATACTGTTGAAGAAAAAAAAACTTACTTACAAATTTACTTTTTCACCAAAATTATTGACTTTTTGTATGAAAATGTCTCTAAATAACCTAAGAAACAGATTCCCCGTACTCTGTTTATACGAAAATGATACCAAACACGCCATAGTATGTGTAACTGGATCAGTTATAATTTTTTATTCGAAGCGCGGCGGGTGCAAACTTCCCCCCCCCCCCCCCCTTTCACCTGGATCAAAAATCCAGGTGGCTCCCCTTCTTAAATCCATCATTTGGACCTACAGATCAAACCTGCCAAAGGAAATCTTTTGTTCACGAAACGCCGTATAATTTATCGTAGAACAGCGACTACTAGTCAAGATATCGAAAAAAGCTCTCCGTTTTAATTTTATTAGCATTTCATATTTGTCATGCCATACTTTTTGGGCAAAAAGTCATAATCCTCTATTTCACCCTGCTGAATCTAAAAATGCCGGTTGCCCAAGATGGCGGCCAAAGTCGCTTGTTTGTTTCATTTTTGAAAAGATTTGAATTAAAGTTTAGTTCAAACGACGTTTTGGAGTTATTTTTTGAAATCCCCATTTATGTAAACATATATTGACACACATCACGCTCGGTTTTACATCAAATAAAGTATAAGGGTGCTGGCGCCATCGCAGCCGCCATCTTGAAAAAAATATAAGTAATAATATTTTACAGTGTATTTTAGAATTATTAATGCTCGAAAACATACAATTAGACATTTTGGACGCGTTCCTATGTTACAGCGCCGATTTCGGGTTTCGGCGCGATATTGACCGCCATATTGGATATCTCACTTTCGGTCAGGATTTCGCTTGGGAATATATTTTAGGATTTGGCAGGTCGAAATAGGAAGAAAAGACCTTTTGCCCAAAAGTAATATGAAATACATAAAATATATAAAATATAAAATAAAATATAAAATATATACATATCTAATATATAAAAAATAATTATTATTCCATATAACTTAGTAGATTGACATAAATTTTAATTTAGTTTATAATTTATTGATGATTTTAAATTTAACTTTAAATTTTAAATTGTACTCAAGTATTAGATAAGATTTGCCCTCTCGTCTCAAAAGAATTCATCGATGTTAGTACCACCTCAACACAGGTTCATACCTAGTGAGGTGGTAAACCGTTATGTCAAAAGATGAATTTCCTTTCTAAGCTAGGTATAATATATACACTTATTATAAACTGTTTTTTTTTGTTAGAATAAGGATTTTCTTTGTAATTTGTAACTTGAATTACGGAAATAAATAAATAAAAAATAAATAAATAAATAAATACTTCTAAATGTCCATATTTTGAAAACTTGACTAGACTACAAATTGCAGAGCAATCTTAAACAATTTCATAATTACTGTTTAATAAAGAAACTCACTCTAAATTTCACGAGGTGTAAATATTGGGTCCTTTCCTATGAAGTTGCTTTTTTATAAAGGCAATTTAGGGCCAAAAACATTGTATGAAAAATATATATTTAATTAATAGAAAAATATTAGATTTTGATAATTTTATTTTTATTTCATTAAATAGTTTTACAAAGGTGTGTCCCGAAAACCAGGTTAAGCGATAATCCTGAGGATACCTTTAAGTCTGCTGATCAAACCGTAGGTTTGGATCGAAAGTTATACCTAAATTCCTAGACAAAATCGATGGGATTTTTGTTGCGCGTAATTGTCATGTATGGGTCCTTATTATGTAATTGCTTTTTTTTCACACTTGCCACTTTGAACTTATGTATATGTATTCTAATTTAAAGCCATGTTATTGTTTTTTTTTAAGAATCAGCTGTTTACTTGTCTTTCCGTCTTTGGTTATTCCTCAAATATTTTCGTTTGTGCAACCATGGTAAATTTGAAAGTTTGCATTATTTTCAAATATGAGATCCTGTGCCGGTGTTTTCTATTACAACTTCTTGCAGTCTGGCTGTACAGTTACCGTAAATTTGTACTGTTAAGAACTGCAAACAATGATGGAGAAGCTCGTGCCGAAATAACCGACCCTGGTAAATCGCTCATCGCCACTGCTTCTGCATGACAACGTATAACCACAGATTTTACTGCAAACAGTCGCAAGTTGCTGGAGTTGCGGCTGGAGACTCTTAATCACCCACCGTACTTGCCAAACCGTTTTTTTCAGAATTTAGATATCTTTTTACAAGGGAAAAAATCAACTTTGAAGAGTCGGTGAAAAAAGCATTCAAAGCATTCATTGGTCATGAAAGTTGTCCTGTCCATGAAAGTTGTATAGCAGAGGAATGCAACTGAAGGCGGCATGGTTCGTTGCTCGGGTAAGGGCGGGGATTGGCCAAACGCCAACAGATAGCGATAATATTTCATTAAAATATATGGCGGAATTGAAATATTATTAGTGTAGCTTGTATATGAGATATTCCAACCCAAATTTGATTTTGGCCCAACAAGGCATCTGCGTGCCAAATTTCCTTAATAGAGTTGTCAACTACAACGGGCGAACCCGTCACCACAGGGAATTTTAACGATTGGTCGTTCTATCTTCCGTGAAGTGAACGCAGAAGACTTGGACAAAACAGTCCACCGTCAAGCTCCGCCACATGCCCGTAAGAGGCTCACGCCTTATCCGCGAGATAACCAGGTATGTTACCCAGCGGGCTTAGACTCACGTCCTAACTTCCAATTGCGACCAGATTACTCCGGTCTCTCGATTGGTTACGAGTTCGAGGTCGCTTGCGCGGCCCTCTCTCTTACGAAGCTGTGAAACGGTGTAAACCTAATCTATCGCGGACCACGGCGTCTTTTGCCCGGCTGTTCACCCAGGATCGGGTATCCGATGGTCGTTTCAAGAGCAGTCGCCGTAAGGTCCGCAACCACCCTTGGTTGGAATATGACAGGTCAGCGTCCACCCCGCTGCTTAGGAAACCGTATATCGTTCCCCGACTCCTCCATTCGTTCGCGGGAGTGCAACAGTCGATTGGCTGACAATTCGCTATAAGTCGGCTAACGCCGCACGGTACGCAAACCGCACGGTAGCGCCCGAGGGCCATACCCAGGGGAACCTGATCCACCAGCATGATAGCCTAGCCTGAGAGTCCTTCTTGGGGTAGATCCTTATTTGAATAGGCTACTGGATACGAGCCGAACCATGAGTTGAGCCGACCACGAATACGAGATTAGGGCCGTAGTGGCAGCAACTGCACCGGCGAACTCGTCAACCAAGGAAGTTTTAACGAAGTTTATCGTTCTGTCTCCCGTGAGGTGAGCGCAGAAAAACAATCCACAGTCTAGCTACGCCACCTGCCCGTCAGAGGCAAACACCTTACGGCGTGGTACCAGGAAAGGTAGCCAGCGGGCAGCCTCGCCCCCTGACTACCAGTTTGGAAGGATATCTTTGTCTGGAATTAACCTTCAAGATACCTCCTACCTACTCTCCTAGCTAATGACGACAATACAGATTAATCGAGGACATGAATTGATTGCCTCACAGGGTCGGTCCTCGCCGTCCAGTTTTCAGGGCATCGGATAAACTATACCCATTACAAGGGTAAATTAATAAATAAACAAACCTTCGACCGTCGCCGCTATTACTTTCGCGTTTCGCCGCTCCCCCGCTCGCTTCTCGCGGCTAGATCTCGCAGAAAAAGGAGAGATAAAGAATGGCGGCAATCCACGCCTCCCATCAATCCTACTTTATTGTGTTCACATCGCTTTGTCTTGGTGACCCCGGCTAGGCCTCGAACGGTCATTTATAGGAATACCACCCTGCGTTAGACGAGCGTTTTTATAGAAACTAACGTCTTTATTTTAGCAATGCTACATCGAATAGTTCGAATATTCGATTATGTTACATTTTTTCGTGGATTGTCGCCAAATGTTGTCATTTGAACCGCGGTAAGATTGATAGAATAAAATTATAGTTTTAAAATATCGCTTTAATAGCAATGTGAACTAAAAAGTAAAAAATGTATTTAAAATGTAAAGATATTGTTCAACGGCGATAGAAACTACCCTAACATTATATAGTTAAATGATTTTGAATAAGTTTAAAATGCGAATAACGTAATTGACAAAATAAATAATTTTTATATTAAAAAAGCGTGAGGTGCTTTCTCCTTTTTTTATAATTACTTTATATTTATACACAGCTACTAATAACATATTTATAACAATTAATATCAAGCCCTCCAGGCTTTTTTAAATATATTTTTTTGTCTATCACTTTATTTTAATTTGAAACTTTTTCAAAATCATATAACTATATTGATTTAGGGTACTTTCTATCGCTATTGAACAATATATTTATATTTCATTTTTTTTTATTTTTTAGCTATTTAAGCGGTATTTTTTAGTTTTTTTAAAGTATATTTTTTGTTGTTATGGTTTTTTAAACTATTTTTTTTATATAAAGAAGGACAATATTTACTGTATATATGGCCGGTTATATGTCTAACCTGTAAAATCAGTATTTTTTTGGTTTTTATCCTGATGCTCCTGGTCAGGACATAGGTATACGTTTCTATAATTTAAGTTTGTAGTAATACTGGCCTAATTTAAGCCTGTAGTAAGACCAGTAGTAATACTGCATGGGCATAATTTTTTTATATTATTAGTGTCTTTTTGTATCACAAAATTAGAAGTGTAAGACTAGAAAAATAAGAGTTTGTCTCGCCAACAAACTGTATACCAGTTTGGCGAGATTTTAATATTTTAAAAAATGTATTTGTTCTCTGAATAAAATTAAAAAAAAAGGTCAAAATTATGAAATTATTGAATTGTCATCGGTCCTTGATAGATGTGCGAAATTTCAAATTATTCAGACGTCAGCAAGTTAGTGAAAATTAACTAGAAAGATTCCGCTACATACATACACGTCAAGCTAATAAAAGCTTTATGAAAATACTAATTACGATACTCATTACTCTTTTAGAACTATTGGATCGAACGTGTTATCTAATTATCCGCGCTCGTCGCCGACTGTCACTTTTAATCAGGTCAACCTCCTTCCCGGAAGGATATCACGCTCAAAATCCATTCATAAGTCATTGAGTACTTGCCGGGAAAGTCTTGGGGATCTTTTTTGTAACGGTAATTCTGTTCTTGATGCGGGTTATTCCTCAGTTTTTATGCCCGCTAATGTTAGTGTCGTTGAGATAGTGTTCGCGGTGCATAGTTATTGTCTCTGTCTCAGTCTGAACCATAAGAATCTACCTCTAATAGTCAATAAAGTGCGTAAGTATCAGTCTATTTCTGATTTATAAGTTAATAATTTATAACAGGCATCCTACATACCACAGGAGAAGAGAGGATATCCCAGCATATGTATTGATACATCTGAGAGCGCGATTCTGAGTTAGCTAGGTCGATCTATAAAGCCTAACGAGCCTTCCAGAAGGGAAGATTGCAGAGAATCAATCATGGACCAATTTCATCAAAAAATAACACACTCCCCAGCGCCTCCCAAACTATAGTAGTTTATTTCGTCAGATTCTGTGGAATTTTGACCGCGACTGGAGCTTTTGCTACCGGGAGCAGTTTGTAGTTTGTAATTAAACTACTTTTCATGACAGTAGTTTGTATTTGAACTACATTTTGTACGAAGTCTGTAAACTATATGCATTTTATTTTATTATTTACTTGCTGACCCGTGCCCACTTCGTTGGGCGGTAAACATTTTTACTTGTGATGAAATTATGAGTGTGGTTCTGTTAGAACTGAGTACTATGATTTATTTCCTCACTGCCAAAAGGAGGGTTATATTTTTACTGCATATGTATGTATGTATTTGCATGCCATTTGGCTATATTACCGGGTTTCAAATGAGTGAATGAAATGGTTATAATTGAATAAATTATGTTTATTTTAATTGTTCAAAACTTCTATGTATACTATATCAGATGTAATGTTATTATTTGGTACCAAAATATATTGTCTTTCAGAAGTTCCAACCCGAGATACGGTCGCGGTTCCATACCTACGTCGTATTATCTCTTTAACCATTTATGCAGTAAAAATGAAATTATATGCTGTAAAACGGTAAAGTCTTTTGTTTTAAACACTTGAGACGATAAATTTACTTATTTTAATAAGAATTCATAATTGTTGATAATATGACCAATATCCATGACCTAATGATTTAAATTATTTTTTTTTAAATACAAAAAACTACTTTTTGTGACTTAAATATAAAAGTTAGACATATGCTATCGCTGACTTTTTTGTAGGCATTATCAATCTCTACAACTTTTATCTAGAACTCATTCATATATCTCTCATCATTAAGGCAGCGTTCGTAAGAAACGTTTTCATTCGGCCGTTTTTTCTCCGACTTACTTTGCAAATCCGACTACCACGAAAAAGTCGTTTAATTTTTCGGATTAATATATAGCCTATGACACTCACAAATAACGTGGCTTTCTATTGGTAAAAGAATTTTCAAAATCGGTTCTGTAGATCTAGAGATTACTCCCTACAACCTCACAAACTTTATCTCTTTATAATTAGGTATAGATAAAATAAGCCAGTCGGTAGGAATCCTGACTCTTGGTATAGTCAAGTTGATTTTACATGATTATTAATGTACCATATACTGTTATTTCATTAAATTTTAACAATTTTTAGCCAGAATGTATAAACTCTGCATCATCAAGGTTGACTACGAATCATTTTGCAATGTAGCAATAAGAATAAGTTCGTAGTTTTTATCCATTGTATAATATTCTTTAATATGCAGAATATTCTGACTTTGATCTATTCTGTACGAGTATTAACTCAGCTAGGCAGCGGCTGAACAGTGAATTCTTTAGCATTAATTGTGAAATAATTTTTGATGCATTATTAATCGATAGCTTTAATTGAAAGATCACATATGTTTCTACAATGTTACTTAAACGTGAAAACCTTTAATTGGCTCTATGGTATCTTACTCCGTCTTTTTGTTAAATTATAATTAGCTGTTGGTTTTCCTAAAAATAAATAAATAAATAAATAAATAAAGATGACTCTTTTGATAATCAGTGCACAAAATGGTCTGAATATAAACATCAAGAAGACCAAGTTCATGGTTGTCAGATGTACACCCTCCACATCAAGAACTAATCTCTGGAGAGGGTTCGGCAATACAAATACCTTGGCTGTATTGTGATCAAGAAGACTATAGTGTAGACTATAGAAGTCAGATGTGACATCGAACAAGCTAGAGCTGCGTTTATCAAAATGAGCCAACTCTTCTGCAACTGTAGTCTCAAACTCTCCACTAGATGCCGCCTGGTGCGGTGTTACATATTTTAATCCTCCTGTACGGAGTAGAAGCATGGACTTTAACCCAGGCGTTGGGCAAAAGTTTAGAAGCTTTCGAAATACAGGAGAACACTGAAAATATCTTGGACGGATATAGTCACAATTGAGACGGTGCTGCAAAGAATGCAGAAAGAATTGGAATTAGTGAAGACCATAAAGAGAAGGATATTACAATACATGGGCTACATAATGCGTGGTAACCACCAACTTATCCAATTAATTCTGCAAGGAAAGATAAAAGGCCGCCGAAGACCTGGCCGAAGAAGAACACACTGGCTACTTAACCTCGTTGAATGGTTCAACTCAAGCACCACCGAGTTGTTCCGCGCCGCAACATCACGGGTCATAATGACCGCTGACCTCCGATAGGAGATGGCACTTTAAGAAGAAGAAAGATTATGATAATAAATATTTTCACCAGGTAAAATACCTAGTGTATTCGGTATTGGTTATCTGATATTACTGCAGGACCAAATTCTAATTCTAATAAAACTGACAATAAATTTCTAATAAACGTTTCGCTGGTTGTAGTTGACAGCTCTAGTTGCCCACGACTGGACTTACAGGCCACAGGCAAAGCAGACTCCGCTTAGACCAGTAAATAATATTATCACGCACGTTGGAAAGCGCTGGTCGAGGCAGTTACGGGGATCATATGACGGATCGGCGATGATTTCCTGCAGCGCGCGTCAAAGTTAATAACGGTCATCGCGGCCGCTAATCCCGTTAAAAATCACCGCCCTTAGCGCGCCCTCCCTCACTTTCTTTCATCCTCGTATACACACCACACACATTCTGGACTAAAGTAGCGATAGAGCACCATGATAACAGAGCCACTAAGAGAGATCTGATAGGTCAATCTCTAGTGGAACCTAAGTAATGGGGATCAGAACGGAAAAAAATATCGCTTCTCTCGATGTGTTTGGTTGAAGACGCGTTAAAAATGAATAGTTAAAAAAAAAACACTAAAAACATGCTTTTATAAATGCACGTAAAAACCAAAAAAGGTTTGTTATAACCTTGGAACTTGATCGTGTTCAAAGTCCAATACGTGACCTTTCTCACAAGTGCAAACACGACTGTGATACGATATTCCATCATGGAATGCCAGTTCCTGTCTTCCGGCTTCATCATCACACCTTGAAAGTTCATTACAAGACCTCAAAGTCAAAGTTCATTACAAGACCTTTCTAACAAGTCCAAACACAGCTATGATACGATGTTCTATCATGAAGTTCCAGTTCATATCTTCCGACTCCATCATCAGATTAGTTCGACAGTGCCATATTATTGTATTGTCATCAGAACTACATACAGCTGCCAATTTTCATGACGCTACGATCCTTGGAAGATGGTTAAATTAGTTACCTTAGATTCCATTACATAGTTAGTTACATACAGGTCGACCTAATAAAAGCGTGTTAAAAATCGAAAAGACCGCTGTCTTCTAAATATTATTTTTTTTAAACAGTGTTAATACATGCTAAAGACACATTTTACAGGTGTATATGTATTGGGTCCTTACCTATGAAGTTGCTGTTCTATGAAGGAAATGTAAGGCCAAAAACTTTTGCATGAAAAATATATAGAAATACTGACCCTATAGTTGCTTAATTTCTCTGCTGTAAAACTCACGTGGACAGGCACTAATAAAGACGTTTTTCACCGACTTCAAAGTGGTTTTTTTTTCTAAATTCCGGAAAAAAAATATCTAAATTCCGGAAAAAACAACATTCTATTGGAGCAAGGTCTGGTGACCGAAAGTCTCCAGCCGCAACTCTTGCAACTTTGCAACTGTTTGGAGTGAAATCTGTGTTTGTACGGTATCATGCAGAAGCAGTGGCGATGAGCGATTGACCGGGCTGGGTTTATTTAATCACGAGCTTTCCATCATTAATTGCACATCTTAACAGTACGCATTTACGGTAACTGTATAGCCAGACTGCAAAAAGCTGTAATTAAAAAACACCGGTAATGAATTTCATATTTGAAAATAATGCAAATTTTCAACTTTACTATGGTTGCACAAACGAAAATATTTGAGCAAAAACAAACGACGGGAAGACAAATAAACATCTAATTCTTAATAAAAATAACATGGCCTTGAATAAAACATTTTTGAGCGTTCACAATATTTTTACTCTGCTGTTAAAGTAAAAATTAGAAGTACCTATTTGTTAAAGCATTCTCATCGCCAATTTAAATATTTAAAACAAAACCAACCACGTTTCTGGAGAGGTTTAACAAGACGTAATATGGTTGACTACACTACTGCTACTACTCACGTAGGCCGCAATAATTGAAGCATTCGTCTCGTTTTTAAACAGTAAAAATTCGGAAGCGCCCGGTTGGTCATCAAATGGGTTTAAGTCTTCACGAGACCTTTCAACAATTCAGATCTTCGATTTAAAAGTGTCGGATTCGCGCATCGTCAATATACTCACCTGAGTACAGAACGCACAGAAGACCCCGATGGTATCCTTGAAATTCAACGTTTCAGGTTTCACGCCCACAATCGCCCCTGTGTAAACGGAATAAAAGGGCGATATTTCAATCGCTCTTTATGCGGCGCACGCACCCGCTCACGGAGCAATCCAGGCATTCCAGCGTGGACCGGTTTGATGACGTCAACATATCAACATTCCTCCCATCCCGCATGGGAGGTGGGGGGGGGGGTCTAGAGGTGCCGTCCCGCCACCCCGCGCCGCGGCCGCTTGAGCGCTCCGCCCGCCCAGACGTACATTCCTGAAATTGCGTCATTTATTTCTATATAATCATATTTCAAGAGAGGAGACGCGCGCGCGTGCTGAAATTATTGCTCGCGCGAAAAAGTAGGTGGATTCGACCGTGGGAGGATCGCCTGCGAGGGCCCAGCACGTGGGGAATTACCGGACGGTGTGATATCGGGCCAATACGACCTGGTCATTCTGCTACGCTCTATCCAACGAGTCCGTGGTATACCAGAGAGTTTGTTTCTTTATACTCTTATTTCATAATGGGTGGGTTTATTGTCATACGTTAATCTCATCTAACCAACCCTGCTGCCCGCGCGCAAGCTCCGATGAATCGGGGTCTGGGAAAGCGGGCGGATGACGCCTCCCCCGGCCGCCGCTTCATACCCCGCACTCTCCCAGTACTATTACTGGGAGAGTATGTACTATGAATTGTTTATATGTATGTGTGCGTGTAGCATGTATGTAAGTGTGTGTCTCGTTATTGCATTCGATCGACAGAATTAAAATGCGATTTCGATCATTTTATCCCAACGGAAAATGGTAACCCAGTCGGGAATCGATGCCGGGACCTTACAAAGTAAGATCAGGTGACCTAACCACTATGCCACCGGGCCGTGTTTTTTTTCCGTATAGTCCAGCTGAAAAGAGGAAAGTAATTACCTTAGCCGGGAAGTGGGGGAATGATTATTCCATTCTATTCTAATCGTAGCACACAGGTATCCTATTACTGTTTTTTTCTTCTGCTAGAAGTTCCTATAATAATGAACATCAGCGCGAAAAATAGGTGGATTCGACCGTAGAAGGATCGCCTGCGAGGGCCCAGCACGTCAGGAATTACCAGACGGTGTGATATTGCATTGGCCAGTACGACCAGGTCATTCTGCTGCGCTCTATCCAGCGAGTCCGTGATATACCAGAGAGTGATTTTTTCTTCAAATAATCCAGCTGAAAAGAAAAAGGTACTTGACAAGACAAAGTATTGCCTTTGCCGGGAGGTGAGGAAATTATTGTTATAGAGAGTAACATATACGTATCCTATTACTGCTTTTTTTCTTTTGCTTAAAGTTCCTATCATAACTCTTAGCGCGAAAGAGTAGGGGGATTCGGCCTTAGAAGGCTCGCCTGCGATTGCCTAGCACGTGGGGATTGCCGGTCGGTCTGCTGCAATGCATGCTTTGGGAGTTAATGGGCCCTTGTTGAGTTGGCCACGAAGACCCATTCTGTTCAGGGTTGGTCACCCTCACGAGTCAACACCTATCCGATGGTCTCCACGCATGAAGTGCGAACCTGGGTAGGACTCTGGCCTTATGGTTAGTTTCCTCTGGGAATCAACCTTCTGGCGCCCCTGGACGGTCTGCGCACCGTGCGGCGTAAGCCAATCGACTGTGCACTCTGACTAACAGTCGGGGGAGTCTGGAAGCAGTACTGTTTCCTATAGAGCGGGGGTGGTTGCGGACCTTACGGCGACTGCTCTTGAAACGACCATCGGCTACCCGATCCTGGGTGAACAGCCGGGCAAAGGACGCTGTGGTCCACGATAGATTCGGTAAACACCGTTTCACCGCTTCGTAAGGGAGCGGACCGCGCAAGCGACCTCGAACTCGTAACCAACCGAGAGACTGGAGTAATCTGGTTACAATTGGAAGTAAGGGCGTGAGTGTAGGCCCGCCGGATAACACTCCTGGCTATCTCGCGGTGAAGGCGTTGGCCTCTTACGGGCTTGTGGCGTAGCTAGATGGTGGACTGTTTTGTCCTCAAGTCTTCTGCGCTCACTCCAGGGAGATAGAACGACTAATCGTTAAAACTTCCTGAGGTGACGGGCTCGCCCGCTGTAGTCGACAACCCTAGTTGCTGCGATCTATCCAGCGAGTCTGTGCTATACCAGCGAGTGATTTCTCTTTCAGATAGTCCAGCTGAAACAGATAGGAAATTGCCTTGGCCGGGGAATGGGGAAGGATTATTGGAAAGAGACACACGTATAGTATTACTGTTTTATTCTTCTGCTTAAAGTTCATATCATAGCGAATATTTAGTTAAAGCATATAACAATATAATGGGCATATTTGGGCGAATCCTATTCCTTCGCGAGTATGTTGGTTCATGTTTAGTCTTATTACCAAAGGGGGGACTGTTTCACTGGCGCTTCCGCAGGGGCGTTGGCGTTGGACAAGTCTTTGGGTTCACTCCATGGTTGAAAGAATGATCTAATATCGTTATAACTTCCTGGGGTGCAGGTTCGCCTGTAGTATCGACAACTCTTAAGTGACACTTACACCGGCATACGAAAAGGGGGTTTTTCTTATTTACTGCAAATCCAAAGCAATAAATAAATAATCTAGCGAATCTTGTCCCTGGGTAATTGTGTCGCGATTCTTGTGGTTTCATTATTTCTTCTATTATGAATGTTTTAATATTTTTGTCTGCATTGTATTATGAAGGTAGATTTAATTTGGAAAAGTATAATTGTCAGATTTTTTAAAATTGGTGTTTTTGCTGTATATTCATACTTTTTCGGAATACGACCTTTTATAGTCACTTTTTGAAGAATTGCGTTGAATGGCCGTCTGCAAAAATAAACTGGCCTTGCGTTCAATGTCACTTGAAACCATTAAGATCCTCATTAGAATTGTACGCTGGATTTCTGAAATAAAGTACACTCGGTAGCGAATCCTCAACGCGCATCATATCATCGAGAAGAGTCGCGAGTTTAACGCTCCGGAAATACTAAGTTTCAATAGGACACACTGTTTCTGCGTAAGATGGGACAAACTGTGAAAAGTTCCGGTAGAAGTGGGAGTTCCTGAACACCTGGTTGATATTAATCCATAATCTTTACACCAGTAACAAATCCCACGTAAGAAGGTGTTGTACGAAATGTCGAGGGAAAAAGAGCAAAAGATCGATCCCTAACAAGAACGTCAAACCGAGTAAAAGAGCCTGATGTTTTAACATTCCACATGGCAACGAGAATAGCCGTTTACAAATGGTGAATACTTTCTTGTCTTAAGAAACGACTACAAAAACAAAATGATACTGACCATACTGGCAGAATTATTTTCCCATATCAGAATATATTTCATTAAATATCCATCCTAGTAAGGGACTTCTGACTTAGTTGGTAATAATCCACAATCTCTACACCAGTTCTCAAGCAACGACAGAGTTGACACCGGCTGTTAAAAGGTGTACGAAATGTTGAGGGTTAAAGAGCAAAAGGTCGATCCCCAACAAGAATGTCAAACTAAGTGAAAGAATTATAAATAGGATAGAAAACGAATTTACCGCGTGAAATTTGTAGGACCCGACGTTTCGGTGACGTTGCAGCCGCCGTTGTCTAGGGTAGACAGTCTACCCTAGACAACGGCGGCTGCAACGTCACCGAAACGTCGGGTCCTACAAATTTCACGCGGTAAATTCGTTTTCTATCCTATTTATAATGTCAAACAACCGCGATAGTCTTCGATTTTATAAGTGAAAGAAACTGAGACTAAACATGCTACGGCGCCATAGAGTAGTAGCTAGCAGGAAACACCACAGTGCGACTTCGAACCGCGGAAATACGGCCTTCAATATGCCAGAGGGTGAGATTACCCATTCATATTCGCCTAAATCCACGAAACATGGAAAAGTTACCACCTTTAAATCTCACACTTATTCACAACAGTTCTTAGAAAAACACATGGATAAAAGGAGAAGGGAAAGTGAAGATCTTCTAGGGAAAGGGAAAATGAAATTCTTGCAAAAAAAAATATAAAAAAACATTGCCTAAAAAATACAAAAAGAGAAAGACTAAATTCAAGAGGCCTATATATTGGTAAATAAATAATAATAATTGGTCTTAAAATTATCCTATTTTCATTTGTCATTTTATCATGATTTACCTATTGACATGTCACTTCTTGTTTGTATTATCTTTATTATTATTATTATTATTACTAATTTTATTATTATTATGATTGCTGTTATTATTTTTGGTATTTGCTTTAACTGAATTTATTATATATATTTTAAGTATATATGCAGAATACGTTAGTAAAATGCTTTGTCATTATTAATATCACATCTATAATACCTATATATTTATGTTATAAATATCATTAGGTCAAAAATATATATTACTAATAATATTACTCTTATATTACTATTACATTATCTATATTATATATTTTTAAGACACGGCTGCTATTGGACAATATTACTAGACTACTGCCTCGACACAGGCCTAGGCCTAGTGAGACAGTATAATCCACAAGGGCCTTAACCTTTTTAACTGATTAGTTAAGCACTCTACTTATTTCTACTTCACTACTAGTTTTAATCAAAAGTTAGTAATTAATTAATTATAATTGTGTATGTTACGGATAAATTAAATTAAAATAAGTCACCAATCGCTACAATACACTGTGCTTAACCACGAGATGAAACAGGACCTCTTTTTATTACCGTGATTCCTCATTTGAATGTTTGCCTATATACTAAACGATTTATCTTGCATTTAACTATTACTAGTTATATGGACTTATCAGCCGATTCACATATTGTAATTGACGCGCAATAATGATCCGCGTCGCGGCGACGTCTAGGGGTGAGATTCCTGTGCGGGGTCGAAATGAAAACATATGACAGGATATATCTCAACGGTCGCGCGGGACTAACCTAATAAATGGAAGGACAAACGCCCGGCTGCTCCCCGGGGCAACCCCTACAAACTGCATCGCGACCGCCTGAAAGGTGACCGGCGTTCCAGAATCAAACTTAGAAAGTATCAGTAACTAAAATCTACCGGTATACTGATGGGTCCAAATCGGCACTTGACGTAGGCTGCGGTATATATGGAGAGCGACCAAACTTCGAAAGAAGTGTAAACTTAGGGAAATACACCTCCATATTCCAAGCGGAGGTATATACGCCATTATTGAATGTGCGGATGTCAACCTCCATAAGAACTACGCCATCCACCGTATCTATATCCACTCGGATAGCAAGGCAGCTCTTATGGCACTAGCCTCGAATACCATTAATTCGAAGCTGGTGCAAAACTGCGTATCACTACTGAATTCCTTGGGCGAAAAGAACAGGGTAATTCTAAGATGGGTTCCTGGCCATGCAGGAATCGAGGGAAATGAAAAAGCCGACGAACTTTCTAATACGGGAGCAAAGGGAACGTTATACGGCCCTGAACCTTGCTGTGCCGTATCCTGCTGTGGCAGGATATCTCCAGACGGAGATATCCTGCCAAAACTGGTAGTTAGGGGGTGAGGCTGCCCGCTGTTTACCTTTCCCGGTGCCTCACCGTAAGGCGTTGGTCTCTAACGGGTTGCTGGTGAACTAGACAGTAGTTTGTCTTGTCCCCAAGTCTTCTACGATCATCCCACAGCTGAAAGAACGATCTATATCGTTATACCAGCCTGGGGTGACGGGTTCGCCCGTTGTAGTCGCCACCGCCATCCTGTGGCGTACCAAAATGCCTTGCAAGCCTTTGCTCAAAAAATATGTTTAGAATAATCCGTCAACCACTCGAACAACGCGGCAGGTTTGAATCATTCCAAAGCGCTAATTAAGGCTTACGACCATAAGCTTGCCCGCGAGGTCTTATCGCTAAATAGGAACAATCTACGCATACTGGTGAGGGCGCTCACGGGGCATTGTGGCCTGAACAAACACATGTACAACCTCAAACTCCGGGACAGGAAAATGTCCAGGTTCTGCCAAGAGGCAAAGGAACCTCCCTGCACCGCATGCGCGAGTGTAGTTCGCTGATGCGTAAAAGATACACCCACTTCGGTGGTCATTACCTCCAACCTGAGGAGGTAAAACAAACTGGCGCCAAAAGCCTGTTGCGGTTCTTAAATGACACGAGGCTTAGCGCAGTACTATAGTAGGTGGCGAACACAATAGATCAGCAATGGTTGCAGTGTTACAAGGCTCATAAAAACCTTAGAGATAACAAATAATAAAAAAACTAAAATATAAATACAAACGGATGAAGAAGATTTTAAAAGGGGTGGTCCCTTAGACGATGGACTTGATTATCGAACACCATAACTGTTACCGAAGTTAATCGACGTTTAGCTTCGAGCTTAAGTATTGACCGTGTTATGCTATAAATGTTCGCCTAGAATATCTTTCCGCTAGGTGACTAGGTTCCACGAAATAGCAAGAAATTATACAATGTATAATTGTGTAATTTCTTTCTCTAAAAGACCCGGCAATGTGGCTAAACCAGTGCACCGGCATTGGGTGTGGCATTGGTATATAAATCTGGCTGCATTAGCGTGTAGTGTCTTATTTCAATGATACTTCATTTGCCGGAGCTAACAGACCCTGTTGCAGTTAGGCCACTAAGACCCAATTGTATAGGCTCGGGTCGGTCAAACGCACGGGTCAACACCCATCCGGCGGCCTCCACGCAGAAGTGAGAGCCAGGGTAGGACGCTGGCCTGCGGTCTAGTCTCCCATAAGAGTCAACCTTCGGGCGCTCTTGGGCGGTTTGCGCACCGTGCGGCGTTAGCTAATCAATTGTGCATTCCGAATAACAGCCGGGGGAGTCTGGAAAAAGTATGTTTCCTATAGAGCCGAGATGGTTGTCAACCTTACGGCAACTATTCTTGAAACGACCATTTGGCCACCCGATCCCGGTTAACAACACGTATAATTTAACGACTACTTTTTATATAAGGATACCAACTGTGCGATTGTGCTAACGTAACAATACGAGTCTCCCACTGTATCACGATTTAAAAATAGCTAAAGATTTCTAATCGGTGTAGTTTTAACATCATTATAAAGCCAGTTCACGGATTCAATTTTGTGTGTGTAAAAAGGATATTTTTCTACCACGTACGTACTGTATTTCATGTTTTTCGGATAAGATTAATTGAAACGAAACATGAAGGTGACCGCATAAAATTTAAATTCGGATTTGCCGCAAATAAACACGTCAAACGACTATCGACATAACGCATACGGAATCGTCAGCGCGGTGGCCGTGTGGTTAAACGGCGACTTCACAACGAAAGAATCACGGTTCAAACCTCACTTCCGGGGCATTATTTATTTGTTTTTATTATATATTTTTTTTCTGCATTTATTTGTGTTTTTGTTTTTTTACATCATATAACACGTATAACATTTGTTCACGCGAATTTAGTCTGACCTCATTAACAATACAATTAACAAGAAATCGAATTGTATCTTTCGCCGTAAGCATTAATCAAACGTTTCTTTCAATACCACGAATGTACATTCCGACGTCATTTTGAACATTTCAACGTCAAAATGTTCAGATTTATATACCAACGCCACACCCAATGCCGGTGCACTGGTTTAGCCACATTGCCCGGTCTTTTAGAGAAAGAAATTACACAATTATACATTGTATAATTTCTTGCTATTTGGTGGAACCTAGTAACCTAGCGGAAAGATATTCTAGGCGAACATTTATAGCATAACACGGTCAATACTTAAGCTCGAAGCTAAACGTCGATTAACTTCTGTAACAGTTATGGTGTTCGATAATCAAGTCCATCGTCCAAGGGACCACCCCTTTTAAAATCTTCTTCATCCGTTTGTATTTATATTTTAGTTTTTTTATTATTTGTTATCTCTAAGGTTTTTATGAGCCTTGTAACACTGCAACGATGTTGGCACTCTCTTCACTCGATCCAACCCGATGGTAAGCGTCTCTTTCCTGTAATACATTATATCGACATTCAGATAGTAATATTATTGTAGAAGTCCATAAAGGCGACAGATGTACATTAATGCGTTTTTCTACTAAATGACCAACCCGTATACCTAGTAATGGAGAGAGAGAGAACGAAATCTCCGAAGAGGGCAGCGAGTGTACACTGTACAGAGCGAGCGCTCTCGGGCCGCTGTCCAGGGCCGCAATGGCAAACGATAAATAATTCGCCTTTTATTAAAGTCGCCGGGAGATAAATGATTATGGAGTCGACGCCGACGGCCCTGCCGATGCACGGCCGTCCACGCGGTCGAACCCCCATTCTGGACCTGACACGAGAGAGCCACGTCTTCGTTTCTAGTCCTCCTTCTGCCTGTCTGTCATCCTGAAAATACTATTGTCTTTACCAGATCACAGAGGTTCTGTTGGTTGAGGCATCTTGAAAAATGCTCCAGATCCTCAAAGTAGATGAGCTGCTGGCATAGAACAAAAACCAATAATAATGCACCGAGAGAAAAACTTCCAGCAGTTTGTCCGTTTAAAAAACGTTATTGCACACGTAATAGATAGCCCAGTCAAATTCGACCAAAAAAGGGCCGTGCCTTGAACTAATTCCGACTAAGCTGGATATGATTTTATTTCACTCAAGGCTTCTTAAATAATATTCATATAAGTTTGCGACGGTTTCTGAGTGAAGCATTAGAAGCTATAGCCAAAAAAAAAGGCACTTTTTTCGGTTTTGTCCTTATAATCCTGAACTTCTTACCTAAAAATTGAATCAACGAAAATTGTAGTGCATTAAATTTCGCATCCAATGATGTCCTTAAAGAATAATTGTGTTTTAGTGGTATGGCCGTAGTCGTTAGTTAAACATTGGCAAATTTTACCGCCGGTATTTTCTTAATTTGTAATAGCCGTTTTTGAGTCGAAGGGAAATGAGCGTAAAACACTTGTAAAATTTGTTTTAAAAAAACTAAATGGTAAAATTTGCCTATTTTTGACTGCCGATTATATTTTTGACTGCCAATACGGCTTAACCGAATTTAAAGCCTTGTATATCGTTCGGTGCATGATTGTATGCTCTTCATTTTATTTTAACAATATTTTTAAATGGGAAGTACCGTTAAGAATTTATAATTAAAAAACCGAAAAAGTGCCAAAATTTGGCGGTTTATTGGACATAGTTTCTAACTCATATTACTATTATTTGGGATACCTAAGGAAAAATTAAATCATTTCCAGCGTTGTCTGAATTAATTCAAACCAAACGGCTATAACATGGTGGGCCTATTGCAAAGTGGCAATATCTTACGGCCATACCATCAGGGTTATAGTAACTAAATGTTTATGTATACAAAGTGATATATGTATAACAAATGCGATTTTTGTAAATTGGTACAATTACAATAATAAACATGTGGACGGTGTTATCTCTTCCATTACGCCCTCGCCTAGTGAATCCCTGCATTGCGTGATGTTGTTCGAAGATTGACTCCCTTCGAGCGGTTGTGTGCGGATGACGAACAATTTTCGCGTTTTCAGGCGATTGTGGTTTGGCTCTTGCCCGTGCAGTGGGTGTCTTGGGTAGTCTCTCACCTTTAGGCTTTCAGAATCAGCCAGAACATAACGCGGATAAGGTTTTTTGACTGGAGTAAAGAGTGCAGCGGGACATAGAAAGTTTCAGCAAGTTTCATTTTATATCCTATATATTTAAATGTTTATCCCGTTACACTCGACATGAGTTTGCTTAATTTTTCAGTATTTAGAATGCCTATTTTTAGTGTAAACGTTTTTTTTATCAAAAATGGCAGGAACCTCACTACACTAAGAAAAACGTAAGGAAATACGCATGTTTCTACAAGGCTTACGTATATAACGGTCCAAGCGTATGAATTACCTAATATAACGCGTAGCGGTGTTGTCGTGACTGTAGCTACCTTGTCGTAATGTTAAAACACTGTTATTTCATTACATCGCGACCTTGGAATCTCGCTTCTAAGATGACAGCTTGTAGTAGTATACGTACGGTGATAGTCGATCACATGAATCGTGTTGAAACTACAGTAGGTATACTGTTTTTTTTCGTATTAACAGTAAGGAAATGCCGATACATATTATAATCGACTAATGGAGTTTTAACAAAATTCCTGGCAATGCAACAAAATTACGATTGAAACAGCGTTATTCTGTATAAAACCGTAATAAAAAATGGTAATGTAAGAATTAATCCAAAAAAAAACTCAGTGTAGTTAATGGCTTTGCTTATTAACCGTAAGGAAAATGTTGATACATATAATCGAGTAAAAAGTGTTTCAAAAAATTTCCTCGCAATTCAACAAAATTACGATTGAGAAATCGTTATTCTGTATAAAACCGTAGTAACAAAATGGTAATATAAGAACAAATCCAATATTTTTCTTAGTGTAGACTTCAGAAATTGGCACCTAAAAGTAATACTCGTGCAAGTGGGCTATACATTACAGACTAAAGGCAAACCTTGCCTCTTCTAAATCACAGAGGTGAGTGGATGTGTGAGTTGGTCTGTCGCACGCTGTAGAGAATGGAGGCGTTGCGACAAAGCGGTATTTCAATCCGACTTGTTTTTCTTGTCTCCTGGCACGTTTTGTCTGCGCGTTTTTCGACGCCAGCTAGCCCGTGTTATTGCCATGATTCCTCTTTACCGTCTGCTTTTATTTTTTAATCAAACGCTCATCATTCAATGGATAAGGATATATGTTTTGTTTACAAATTTGCCGGTGTCGCTAAAATACAATAAGTGTATTACTATAACTACTATTGAACACGAAGAAACTCTTTGTCAGTTTGCTTTTTTTAATGTGTATTTTGTAAACGAAGTTATTAGCAAAAATGGGCGAAACCTTATTAGGCCCCTAAAATAGCTCCCATAGTTATTATGGGAGCTATTTTAGGGGTCTAATAAGGTTTCGCCCATTTTTACTAATAACTTCGTTTACAAAATACATATTAAAAAAAGCAAACTGGCAAAGAGTTTCTTCGTGTTCAGTAGTAGTCACCAACAGGTAGAGGCCGCTTAATCGACTTTGGACCCGCAACCAGTCGGGAGGACGGGGGTATCCTGATGGTTAATTCCAGACAGATATGTCCTGCCATAACTGATGGTCAGGGGGCGTGGCTGTCCGCTTGGTCACCTTTTCGGTGCCTCGCCGTAAGGAGTTGGCATGTGACGGGCATGTTGGCTTTGCTGGACGGTAGGTTTGTATCGTCCCTACGTAAGTCTTCTACGCTCACCTCACCGGAGACAGAATGATCATTATCGTTAAAACTTCCCGAGGTGACGGGTTCGAATGTTGTAGTAGACACTGTGTTCAATAATGTTCGTAATTTATATTACTAACTGACTATTGCTGATCCTCAATTGGCTGGTCCTAGAACTCTGAATCACCTATTAATGTGATATTATTCATAACCTTTATATTTTACCTACTTGCCGAGACCCGTATAGTTTAACTACTTATAGTTTTCACCAACCCACGAATTTAGACAGAAACGCAGGTTTTCTTTTCAGAATAGACAGCGAAACAAATGTGCGGTTTAACAATTCACAGACGATACCGCAAGACTTAAAACATTCAATGCAAGAATAACATCATATACAAAACTGTTTTTCATGTATCAATTTTTCAATCCACTTAATTTTATTTATTTATTTTATTTTATAGCAAACTTACAGATAGTAAATATATGATACTAGTATCTTAAAACCATATTTAAACGAAACAAATTTACTATCCTATGAATAGTTTGCAATGCTTGCATTACACATTAACATAGAAATAACATGAACACGTTGATAGTAGAAAAAAATATAATAAAGTTAATAATAATATAATGGTAAGAAAAGAAATAATTAAATAAGTTGTTAATAAGGTTATTTGGATAGAGCTAAATAGAAGTATGAGTAATTTGATAATAATATTTATTATATATAATATGATATAATACAATAATACCTATGGTATAATATAAAAATCATATAAGACAGTACATTAGGATGGCAGTTAGTGAAATCTTAAAAAGTAGAAGATAGGCTAGGTTTGATCGAATCTTTTATTATATTTATGGAATCATAAAATACATCTAATCCTTTACACGATTTATCAAAAACGCGACACATTCTCGCAAGAGGTCTGTGTAATTAATGCTATTTTTCTGGCACACAAAACAAAAAAAATAGAAAGTCTGACAGATTACTGTAATTATAATAAACCTTAAACATAACCTTTAAGACCATTGAAAATTGCTACACCCTTTCACCGAAGATGACGCGTCATACGTCGAATTGAAAAGCAGTTTTTTTACTTGTATCCTCTATGTATATTATATACTAGGTGACCCGTGCCCACTTCAAAGATCGGTCCCATGTCGCCCAACTAAGTAAAAACTTGTTCTAGGGCAAGCATTATAAACATGTACAAGTTTAAAAAGAAAACATGTTCAAAAGAAGAAAAAAAGATTTTTTAAAAAATGCGAAAATAAATAAACATTGAAATAATTAAAAATATATTTATAAATATATTTAAAAATAAAATGTATAAATAAATAATTGTAATGAAAATAAAATATTTAAATAAACCTATAGTACTTTAATTTTGTAAGTATCTTATAGTACTTTAATTTTGCCTTCTGTTTTTTTCACATCAACGTGTTGATTGACTGGAAGATGTTGTTTACGTAGCAATAAGTCCGCCATTGTACCGTAAATGCTATATTGTGCAATATAGAGATTTTTCATTTCATTTCATGTTTTACGTTATAGTGGTTTTTCGTATTAAGTAATCCTCTGTCTTCTATTTTTTGTGGTAAATACATTCTTATTGACGATGATTTTAGAAAATGCTATCAGAAGGCGTTCATGTGGATTTGTAGCCTATATATGTATAATAAGTTGTTTAATTTGGTGTAATGCTATTTTACTACACTAAAATTGTATCCCGCTGCTAAAATTGTCCAATTATTCAGAGCTGTGATTGTACTTGTTGTTTGTTTGTTTGTTTGTTTGTTTATACTCTTTATTGTGAAAATGTCACAATGGGCGGGTTTATTGTCATATGACAATCTCTTACAACCCACCCTACTATAACGTGTTATATGTATGTGTGCGTGTAACATGTGTGTAAGTGTGTGTCTTGTTATTGCATTCGATTGACAGAATTGAAAATGCAATTCCGTTAATTTGATCCCAATGGAAAATGGTGGCCCGGCCGGGAATCGAACCCGGGACCTTACAATGTAAGATCAGGCGACCTAACCACTATGCCACCGGGCCACTATGCCACTAATTGTCCCGCTCAACATTGATCTGATTACAAATTTAGAGCGGGACCAGAACTTACGTCAAATATTTCGCATCGCGATGGTATAGTATATAGTATATTTTACACCGCGTTTAGCTGAGATCGAGATATTTACAGGTGTCTCCTACATAGAAGGCATATACAGCGGACTGGTGATGATTACGTCTGCACACCTCGTTTACACGGATTACTGCACATTACATATTATTATAGTTGTTATAATATCAAATGCGAATTAGATACGTAACGTCCGTAACCGCGGGAAACACTAGTTCCCGTCAGACCATCGAAGTTGAACAGCATCGGGCGTGGTCAGTACTTGGATGGGTGACCGCAATAGTACCTACTGCCACGTGATAAGATAATTGTCGTTAGACATTGAGGTATAAATGATAAGGGTATGTTATTTTTTATTTTATTTTCGGATAACTTACAGCTAATAATTTTGTAGTGAAAAAAATAGGAAGTTTAGAGCCATTTACAAGTTACCACTGATAATTACCATAATAATAACGTGAATTTAGAACTGATACTAAGCATAAAGAAGATATTAAACAAGAAGATACTGAATTGTACAGTAGAAAACATGTTGGTATAAACAAGACTGTAATAAAATAAGAAAATGCTAAGCCTGGTCATCACAAGATCGCCCTACAACCTGCTTCCTTACAGTATCTATATTCTAGAAAAAGGGGTCAATATAAATGTCAGCATTCAGGGTGTTGAAAGTTTCGCAAACCTTATAAAATAAGAATTACGCCTGTATTTGGTTTTAAAGCCAGGTACAAGAAGGAGTGCCCTATTTCTAAGTTCCCGGCTAGGAGTGCGGAGAGATATTTCAGATAGTAGTTCAGGACAATCAATCGAGCCATTTAAAATTCGTAGGAAAAGTGAGATGTCAGCTATGTTTCTTCGCAAAGCCAATGGCAGCAAATGATGGCGAATACATCCGCATAAATGATAAAAATAAAAATCATGTAAGATACGTGGAGTATTACACTTGTGTGATACCATTTCGAATTAACACGAAATCGTAGAGCTGGTGCGGATTACCACAGTCCTCTTTTTCTTGGATAATCTATTGCGACGTGAAGCAAAGCGTGTATGGTCCTCCGAACCGGATACGTTACGCAGCATAACACTTTCTGCCGAGGTATTTCCCCTCTTTTTGGGCAGGAATTGTCGGGACAATTATCGCCCGCGGTGCGTAATTAGAGCCCTCTATCATTTGCGCGACTGCATTAGCGGAAGAACAACCCCAAAACTAGCGGAACTCCTCCCGCCCTTAAATATTAACTTTTCGACACTCCCTCCCCGGCGTTTACAATGGCTACGCCATGAAAATGGGAATAAAGTGAACAGCGGAGCACTTTGCGTCTAAGCGGGCGTGTTCCGTGCGCGGCGACCCGCTAAACGAGAGTCTATAGGCTCAGTGTCGGTTCAGAAAAGGGCGCATTTAGAGTTGTCATCTACTATGGGCGAACTTGTCACCTCAGGAAGGTATAACGATATATGATAATTCTTTCAACCGTAGGGTGAATGCAGATATTTAGAGGACAAGACAGTCCACCTTCTAGCTACGGCAACATGCCCGTGAGAGACCAACGACTTACCGCGTGGCACTGGGAAGTGAACACAGCGTGCACCCTTGCGCCCTCACTACCAGATTTGGTCGGATTTCTCAGTCCTCCAGCCTAGTCACGGGTTCGGTAGCCATCTCCTAGAGGATATTGATCCACCTGCCGTGACAAGGAAATCTGAGTACTTTCCAGGTGCAAGCCAGAAATGGGCGGTGCAATATCTGCAGGCTCAGTCTCCCAGCAAAAGTGGACGAGTGCCCAGAAACTTTTTTTTTATTTTTCACGTAATATTTCCTGACACATGTTTATTATTATTACTGTCACAACACATACGTAACGACGTACGTAATGTCACAAACATATACGTAACAAACACATACGTAATATTTACTGTCACAAACAGACATATATTTACTTATATATACTTTAGTCGTAATATTTACTTATATAAGTCAGGAAGACGGGAAAATGCGGCAGTAACTGGTAGCTGCCGGCTGGGTCAACCACTAGGAACCTTGCGGTAAGTAGTTGGACTCTCGCGAACCTAACAGGGAAATGCGGCAGTAACTGGTAGCTGCCCACTGGGTCAACCACTAGGAACCTTGCGGTAAGGAGCTGGACTCTCGCGTACATACCGTGGAAATGCGGCAGTAACTGGTATCTGCCCGCTGGGTCAACCACTAGGAACCTTGCGGTAAGGAGTTGGACTCTTGCTAACCTAACGGGGAAATGCGGTAGTAACTGGTAGTTTTCCGCTGGGTGAACCACTAGGAACGTTGCGATAAGGAGCTGGACTCTCGCGAACCTAACGGAAAATGCGGCAGTAACTAGTAGCTGCCCGCTGGGTCAGCCACTAGGAACCTTGCGGTAAGGTCTTGGACTCTCGCGAACCTAACGGGGAAATGCGGCAGTAACTGGTAGCTGCCCGCTTGGTCAACCACTAGGAACCTTGCGGTAAGGAGTTGGACTCTAGCGTACCTAACTGGAAAAGCGGCACTGGTAGCTGCCCGCTTGGTGAACCACCAGGTACCTCGTGGTAAGGAGTTGGACTCTCGCGGGCCAGTTGGCGTAGCTAGTCAGTGGACTGTGTTGTCTCTGAGTTACTCCAGGTTGAAATAATAATCGCATACGGTTATAATACCTCGAAAGTATTGTCACTTCTTGTAGGCTACTGTCGTGTAATTTCACTGTGCTGCAACGGTATAGGGTACGCGAAGAGACCCACCTTTCGGCGCGATTCTCGTGCGAACCCTTCCGCGGCCCGCGCGAATTTTCCCGAAGGGTTGCCGGCCGTAAATTGCAAAAACCCCATCCCGTTTCGGCGCCAATGATACATGAATTATCTTAGCAGGCGGAATCGAGGGAGGGGGGGGGGGCGGGTAACGCGCGGGCTGTATCATCTGCCGAACGGCGAATATCATCGGGCGTATTAAATATTACGAGCTTCCGTCATCAAACGTAATATCCACATTATTCGGAATAATCGCCAGCGGGGCCGTATGCCTGATTCCCGACACTGTAAACATTCATTTTCATTTGGGATCAGAGCCTCCCGCGGTCCTCCCCCGATAAGGAGATTTGTATAACCATAAACGGGGAATATGGGTATATTTTTGAGACTTTCGTCGTTATTCGCCTAGGATGTCCTTTGAGACTAAAGCCGTTTGACGAGGTAAAAACGCGATGAAAATCATAAAGAATAACCTAATTTTTTATCAGTTCGTGTACAGAGTTTGGCTGCTCTAGGTAATAAGCTAATCGGTTAACATTACAATTACGTATCTGTATACGAGGTATTCTCGACTGCACGGCAATCCTTTCAAGGGCTCTACGTGAAACTAAAAAAGTTTTTTTTTATATGTTTTCTGCAAAAAAAAATATTAGATATTAAGATTTTTATATTTGCACAGCAGATAATTCTGCAATAAAAACTTAATTAAAGGTTGTTTGCAGTTATTTCTGATTCAGGCATTGGTTAATGAGGAAACCTTTGTTTACCTTAAACTTTCGGATATTCTGATGTTTTTGACATTACCAAAATTCTGACATAAATCAAACAAGTTGTAGTTGACTTTCAGCTCAGTTTTTCTTGTAGAATAATCTCATGTACAAATACAGTCTTATACAAAAACATGTTTTTTATGTTAACATATATATAGCGACGCCATAAAACTCGTGTGCGAATGCGAATGAACACCACGTGGTTGTGGTACTTGTAATACTGGTTTCAATCAAGTTTCCTCGTAAAATAAAATGAAATCAGATCGGAATTAAGTTAATTCATAGCAAGTCAGAGCAAAGACAGAGAGCAGACAGAAAAAAATGTGTTGGAGCGTAACGGGATTTTCACCATTTATTGATCTGACTCTGACTATTGAATTAAAAAGTTTACCGAAAAGACTAGTAGCAGTTTATTGTTTTTTTTATTACAAAGACGAACACACGAGAGCTTTGGAACCGACCGGACTCGGAGAAAGCCGATATAAATCGGAACAACAGAATACCCGCAGTTACACGCAACAGACGCGAAAAAAACGAGCTCCAAAGAAAATTAAAATAAGTGAGAAAAAACCAATGTTAGTGTATAGTGCCAGTGTCTCGTCGTTCATAAAGTTCCAGTGCATCGACTTCTCAAGTTTTTACTCCGAAAGTCCTTACTTTCGCGGAGATAAGGGTCTTTTTTGCTCAACGGAAAGTGACATCGCATAACTACAACAACGGTAACAACATTGAACAATAGTACTCAACTAAATAGAGCATTTTCGAATTCTCAGTTAAACATATACAGCATACATTTTACCACAATATTACCTAAGGAAGTGTTTAATATTTATTACATACTTATTCGGCTAGTATTTAATTTCTCGTATTTTTATTAATCGCGCTGTGCACTCCGCTGGCCTTTCACCAGGCGACGATAGCCATCGAAGCCGCAACAGACTTTCCTTTGAATCGCCATTATGAATAAGGGACATAATAATATTGATTGTTCTCGAGCGAATTGCGATGCACTTCTCTTAAATGAAGATGCAATTAAGTGTTCTCGTTGCTCCAATTATTACCACTTCTTTTGCGTCGGGATGAAGGAAGCCACTTTTAACAAAACGAAGAATGATATTAAAACCAAAGATAGTTGGGTGTGTTCCTCATGTCGCGGGACTAGATCCACGTCGTCATCATCCTCCGAGCGAGTCAGGGACGTCGCTTGCAATTCACCGAGGACTACAAGCAATGAAACTCTTCTTTTGGAATTACGAGCCATCCGGGAGGAAATGAAGGAGCTTCGCGGTTTACGAAAAGACTTTCACGATCTCAAAGCTATCAGCAATGACATCCGTGAAATGAAAACCAAAGTGACCGCTCTTGAACCGACTCTGGATTTTTTCGCGAAGAAATTTGAAGAATTCGAGAAGAAAATGAGTATCTACGACCAGAAAATCAACAAAGTTGATATTTTAGAACAAGAGGTCACTTCTCTACGACGTCTTGTCGACTCATTACATACACAACACGAAGAACGCGAACAATGGGGACGACTACTAAATGTTGAAATCATAGGTATTCCTGAACAAAACAAAGAAGCCCTTGCCGAGACGGTTATAAAATTGTCCAACTTGGTTAACGTTCAGATGAATCGATCAGACATCGAGTTTGCCACCCGCGTTGCCCAGCGAACTCCTTTGCCCGGGCGTCCGAAAACTATTATCGCGAAGTTGAACCGCCGAAACCTAAAAGATGAACTGATAGCTGCCATTAAGAAACGACGAGGGATTACGACTGCCGATTTGGGGATCCCCGGTCCAGCGAAGCAAGTATTCGTCAACGAACACCTTACTCCCTTTCGGAAGGAACTGTATCACAAAGTCAGACAGTTCTCCAAAGACAAGCGGTTTCAATACGTTTGGATTAAACACTGCAAGATTTATCTGCGGAAAAACGACACATCTCCTGCAATACATATTTCGAGCACACACGATCTGCAAAATATCACCTCTGCCGTTCGTCCACATCTATCGCCTGTCGTTAAAGTATAAAACCACCTCATTCGTGAAGCCACTGCCATATTATTATGTTATATATTTACCTATTACTATTATTATTCTTTTTATTATTAATAGCATACTAACAACTTATATAAAATGTATTAATATTAAATTCCTATTTAATATATATATATTTATTTATTATCTTTCCAGTTGCTTGCCCTTAGTCTATTTGACTCGCGATGCGACATATCTACGTACTGATATGTATACGAACCTACCCACACATTCACGCGTAATACTGGTTTTCAAACAATGTTCCGTTGTACGTTTAATTATCGCAATATTATGGTCGCTATCGATTCACTGGCTATAATTTAAACGTATTTTATCAAAATACCAGAGGTTTGCGTACGAAAACTGCTCAGTTTCTTCAGAATATACTATTACAGAATAACGACTTAATTATGATTACAGAGAGTTGGTTATCGAGTGGATTTGGTGATGCTGAAATAATAGATGCGAGGTACGATGTCTTCCGCCAGGATCGTGAATACTGCCTTACCGGGCAGATTCGCGGCGGCGGGACATTGATTGCCGTTAAGCGTGAACTGCGAGCCAGGTACAACCCCGACTGGGGCAGCGATTGCTCGGCCGAATGCGTCTGGGTTACTGTTCCTGCCTCTTCATTACATGTTCAGGTCGACCTTCATTTATGCTGCGTGTATATTCCAGGATCAGGCTCCATTCACTATAATCTGCTTGACGGTTTCATGAACAGTCTCGCCTCAATCCGTAACAGATTGTCAGACGACATTTTCTTAATTTTTGGCGACTATAATTTACCTGATATTGAATGGATTCCGAGTCAAGAGCTAACGTCCTTTGTTCACTCTGGTACACTTAATTCAGTAGGATCTATGTTTGTAGACAAATCATCTCTTTGCGGTTTAAAGCAATACAACAGTATCACCAACAGAAATGGCCGAATACTAGATCTCATCTTAAGTACGGAATTGGTCAACGTTGTTAGATCTGAACATCCCCTTGTAAAGGAGGATGCTCATCATCCTTCTTTAGACATAATATTTCGCTGTCGTAAGCCTCAAACTCTCCGGGATGCTCTTTACCCAAAATTTCTTTACCACAAAGGGGATTATTCAAACATCACTGCTCGCCTTGCGACCGTCGATTGGGAGACTTTGCTCAATAACTGTTCTTTAGAGGATGCATTAGATAATTTCTACCAGGTTATTAACGATGCCATTGAACAATTCGTCCCTCTTCGCAAACCTTCCAGAAATAGCCATCCGCTCTGGTTTTCTTTACCTTTAATAAAAATAATGAAGGAAAAGTCTAAATACCATAGGAAATGGAAAAAATTCCATAATTCTTCCGACTATGACACTTTTTGTATGTTACGCGCTCGACAAAGACGCGTCCAAGCAGAATGTTTTAAGAACTTTATAAATCAATGCCAATGTGATATAACCCGTTCCCCGGAAAAGTTCTGGCTGTATGTGAAGAAACTTCAGAAGAATGATAGAATTCCGCAACATATGACCTATGACAGCCACTCAATTAGCGGTGGCTCACAAATATCCGAAGCATTCTCTCAGTATTTCGAATCCGTGTTTGCGGATATCCCAACTTCCGCATCTTCATCACATAATATGGCGTCCAGCAATATTTCCCCAATAGCGACTATTAGCAGCATCGATACAAATGAGGCATTGATTTATAAGTATCTTAAAGCAGTTGACAAGAAGAAAAGTGCAGGCAGCGACTCGATTCCTCCCTGCTTTATCGCTAACTGTGCTACACAACTTGCAAAACCTGTCAGCATGTTATTCACAAGATCTGTCGACGAAGGACAATTTCCCGGTAAATGGAAGGAAGCCCATATCATACCAATCCATAAGGGTGGATGCAAATCGAAGGTCGAACATTACCGACCAATCTCCATCTTACCTACTCTAAGCAAGGTTTTCGAAAAGGTCGTCTTCGACCAAGTTTATCCTGCTATTTCTTCGTCTCTTTCCCAACAGCAACATGGGTTTACACAGCGACGCTCTGTTTTGACCAATCTGTGTGAATTCACAGACTATGTATCTTGCCAAATGGATAATCGCTCTCAGGTCGATGTTATATATACCGATTTTAGCAAGGCATTCGATCGAGTTGATCATGCGATTCTAATTTGCAAACTCGGCAATATCGGTATACATGGTGATTTACTGCGTTGGTTCACTTCGTATGTCAGCAATCGTCATCAAGCTGTTGTCATCGGGGGGCATAAATCGAATTTTATATCGGTCCCATCTGGGGTACCGCAGGGGTCTCATTTAGGACCATTGCTCTTCAATATCTTCATCAACGACGTAGGCAATTGTTTCTCCAATAGTTTTCACATCTCCTATGCTGACGACTTAAAAATTTACCAGTCTGTAAATAGCATCGAGGATAGCGTCTCCATCCAAAGAGACCTCGACCGGTTCTACGACTATTGTGTTAGGAATAAGTTAACATTAAATATTTCAAAATGTCAAAAAATCACTTTCACAAGGAAAAACAATAAAATAAATTTCATTTATAAACTCAATCATATCCCCCTAATTGAAAAGAGTGAGGTGCGCGATCTGGGTTTAGTATTAGATAATAAACTGCTGTTTGATAAACACATCGACTATGCTACCGGAAAAGCTCATAAAATGTTAGGATTCATCCAGCGAGTGTGTAAACCGTTTAGCGATGTAAGAACCCTTAAGATTTTATACTTCTCCTATGTACGCAGTATTCTCGAATACGGATCTATCATTTGGTCGCCTCAATATACAGTCTATAAAAATAGAGTTGAGAGACTCCAGAAGTACTTCATGAGACATCTTGATTTTAAATCGTTTCAAACCTCCGAAAGTTACTCAGAGAGACTTAACCGTCATAACATGGACTCACTCGAGGATAGGCGCCTCCAATATGATATACGTTTTCTGTACAATATTATTAATAATAAAATAGACAGTCCCTATTCTGTTGGCAGAATCTCCTACCGAATCCCCAACAATAAGACCAGGGCTCGAGATTTATTTTATCTACCGAGAGTCAATACCAATTATGGTCAAAATATGTATTTTTATAGAGCACTTCGATCATATAACCTCAACTTTCAATGTGTGGATATTTTTAATTTATCTTCAAATACTTGCTTCGAAGAAATTAGAAATACGATAAACAGCCTTCGGGTTTGATTGGTATTTCTTCGTCCGTTGGGTACGTAGGCTGTGGCAATCACCACTACACTATAACAATGCTTTCTAGTCAGTATAATATTCTCTATAAAAGTTCATATGTATATTAACATTATAAATACATTGTGATGTATATTATATATATATATATATATATATATATATATATATATATATATATATATATATATATATATATATATATATATATATATATATATATATATATATATATATATATATATATATATATATATTTATATTAACTATATTTTTACATTTTATTATTACCGTATCGTATCATTTATATTAATTTATTGTTTGTGCACGTGTATGTATGTATATATGTATATACGTTATATATCATCATATATTATACATCTACATAACTCATAATATGGCTTATCTTACTTACTTACTTAGCTTACCCTATCCCTTTCCCCTTACTTGAACCTGCATTTGTATCATTGCTCATTGCGCTGTAACAATAGATTTAATTTAATTGTGAAAACTTTTAATTGGCCTTAGATGTATATATTATGTGTTAGTATTAAGTATAAAACGCTGTAAGTTTTCTGAAAAATAAAAATAAAATAAAATAAAAATAAAATAAAATAAAATAAAAGTGTTTTTAAATAATACATTTTAATTTCATAATTTATTAGCGCTCAGCCAGCCAGGCGGGCTAGCAGCTGCGTGGTTACAGCGCAATATTAAACGGGGAAGCTAATTCTAAGTAGTCCCAAGAAGCATTACGAAAGATTCCACCTTACAATCGATAAGCATGAAAGGACATGCTTACTTCGGTCAGCCTCTGACAATACACTCGAAATTCCTTTTTATAATACTGATTTCACTCCTACTCTTTCGGTGTCCATGGTCTAAGACTCTGGAACGATCTTTCGGCAAATAGATGAAATCGCCTTCGTTAGAATCATTCAAGACTCAAACTCAAAAAGTACTTTATTTTATTATTTTTTATTTTATTATTGTTAAGGAAACAAACAGCTTTTACAAAACATTGGGTACAAAATTATTAAGTTTCAAAGATAATTCTAATAACATGTTTCCACTTAAATATTAATAATTTAAACACTTAACAGTTTTCTATGAAGAATAAACTCAAATGAAAGGAGGTGGGAATTGGGAAGGGGGGAGTCATATAAGTAAATACAATTTTATGTGAATACACGTTCCATAATGTATATTCTTGAATACATATTATTAATATTATATTATATAGTGCGATTACAATGATACGTCAACACCGTCATTAATTATTGCTTCTTTAAGAGCGATAGATGACGAATTGAATACGTCAATATCGCCGAGCTGCGTATTATAATTTTTACATACTCTATAAATAAAACAGTTTTGTGCATAATTAGTGCCAACCTGCGGTAGGTGGAACA
Source organism: Micropterix aruncella (assembly GCA_944548615.1). Lineage (NCBI taxonomy): Eukaryota > Metazoa > Arthropoda > Insecta > Lepidoptera > Micropterigidae > Micropterix > Micropterix aruncella. The sequence continues at coordinate 5,901,923 of OX155969.1, forward strand.
ACTCCGTTATGCGAGTGAGTCGCGATGGTTCACGAAAAGATACCGTTTCAAGAAGATCCAAACAATCAATGTAACCTGTCAACAATTTATGGAAAAACACCACATCTGCACGATTTCTTCTTGATTGTAGTGATAATAGGTCTACCTTTTCTAGGAAGTAACCGGTACTCCCCTATCTTTCTCCTTTCTCTCCCAATTTTATCTCTTCGGGCATTCTTAGTTTTAAATATAGTAGTTTGTATTTTATGCAGAAAAACTTCATTTCCACATCGCTGGTATGTGTCACTGCACTGTGATCAAGCTAGTTGCTATATGCCATGTGGCAATAAGCTCGATTTTTTGTTTTTTTTTTTAAAGTGCAAATGGAGTTTTTTATTATTAATATTATTATCAAAAGAATGGAGCAGAAAGGGTAAGTTTTCAGTTATTCTCTCTATAAGTTTTATTTTCTCTGTCAGACATGCACCTTAGTTGCTCACTTTCAAAAAGTTGTTAAAGAAACATTTGCTTTCACATAGCCACTAACCAAATACCTCACCTTATACTCTACTTTATCCTTGCCTGGGGAAAAATAGTTAAAAAAATCTATTGTAACCTTAGCATAACTTATTGACATATAGATAAAATAAAATGCAAACGGAGCTGCCATGGAATTCACCGACCGAAGTCGGGCTCATCATATAGTGTTATTACACTTCTGGGGGGTGAGCAGTGGATTCCTGACTAATGACCGGCTGTGGTAGGTTTAGGACAGCTGTCTTGCCACATGTGAGCGTTCACCTTACCACCCATTCACTCCCCCTTCGAACCATAGAATTTGAGATGCGGAAATCGCGGTTTTAGATAATTTTTCTAAGAAGGAGTTGATTATTTTCCTGGAGAGACCAAGATCTTTAAAAAGGTGAAACAGAGATTTAGCTGGCAGGACACGAGTGCCAACTTCCACCGCGTAAAGGTGAACAGTGAAGCCGTTCCTGGTGATGGAATTTGCGAGATCATGGTATTTATTTAATTTGAACTCGTGGTCTTTTGGGATATTTGATTCCCATGGAACAGTTAATTCTACGATAAGGGCCATCTTCCTAGATAGATAGTAAAGAGTTATATCTGGACGCGCAGGGCTGTGCATCCGAGACTTTCAGGGAATTTATACTGCTTAGAGATCGAATCGACCTCCAGAATCCAAACTGAAGCTTTCTCTATTATTGAGAAAGGTTTTGTAGTGAAATGTTTTTTTGCCTTTGGAGGGTATACTGTCAAACCCTTGTTGGCACGAGCCACTGAGAGGCTAATTACCTCGCTAATAACAGCAAGGATTTTGTCGTGGCGGCAAGTGGACCGGCGGTAAGTGTTTTATTCGTTTATTTTGAATGGAACTTTATTATTTCTATTTGTACCGTAAGATGACCATTAAAAAATAGGTTATCAAATGGCTGACTGTAAGATATCGATATAGCGATGAACGCCATTTGTGCATAAATAGTATTTTTTAAACCAAGGTAATCTTCTTTATGTAATGTTGTATTGTATTAGCACAGTAAAAAAAATATATTCTAAATAAGTTATTATATTCTAATTTTGATCGATTGTGCTTCTGGCGAGCTCGCAGTTTCATGCCATCATTACACCATCTCCCGCGGAGGCCGCCCGATCAATCGCTCCCCGCCCCCTCCCTCCCTCACAGTGACACAGATCTGAGTCTCGAAACAAAAGCGCGCGAACACCCCCCCCCCCCCCAACTGTCTCCTCCCGCGCTCGCAGTGTATGAATTCAGGCAGAAGTTTCTCCTCCCGCTCAGAAGCCATTACTCGGGGATGCGGTAATTCCGGTGCGCATTCTAATATCGAGGCGGAAAATGTGAACACATTATGTAAAAGTATTCAATGTATAATATCCATTGTAATTATAAGGTGTTTGTTAGCGCTAGCGGCGGGTACAGGCGTCATCAAAAGTGGGATCTGAAGTTCGTTCGTTCATTAACATGCTAGGTTAGGACACGTCTCTCCAAAAATATGCGGCCTGGGTGGTCTTATCGTTTGTCTCTTCTAAATCCTGGTGTGTGATGGGGGTTGACGTTTGCGTACAGGATCGCATGTAGTCTTTATCCTGCAGCATTCCACACTGTATATTGGGGTCTCTGTGTAACCTCAGCTAACGAGATTGTCTCAGAATCTTGTCGCACTCACCCTCAGTCTGTTGAGACTACGCCAGAAGGTATAGGGGATATGGGATCCCGTTGTTATTTCTTACATCGCTTCCCTCGCCAAGTGATTCCCTTCATTGAGTAATGCGGTTCGATGATTGACTGCCATGAAGCGGTTGTGTTCGGCTCATGAACGACCTTCGCGATTTAAGGCGATAGTGGTGTGGTTCTTGTCCGTGCAGTGGATGTCGAATCTGAAGTGTCGCTTTGGGAGTTGAATTCATTTTCGCGACCATGTGTTGCGCACTGGCCTTAATTACTGCCCTAAAAATGACTGAGTTATAACAGTTCCGTGCAGCTTGGGCCTGATGACCGAGCATTGGGTCATCTCAACTCACGGCTCAGCATCCTGTAGCTTCCTCGTAAAGGAACTAACCTGGAAAGGAGGCTACCGGACGGGAGCTGATTTACGAAATAGGGCCGACCAATAAGACATACTGGCCGTCTGCATGAAAGCTGCTTGAAACCGTACGAGCTCGCCTCTAAACGGTTTTGCCGTCTAACGATTATCACCATAACTTGTCTTTATGATTCCTTCTGCTTTTCTTTGGCAGAGTTCAATCAGCACAGTGAATAAAAATATACATTAGCAATTGGCTCATGATGAAAGGTAGAAGTGAGTGCAAATAAATGGTTACACACATCCTGACGTAGGCTATGGATATTTGCTAATTTGCCGACAAGAAATACGACTGCCCAACAAAAAAAGAGTGTAATGTGTTCAATTTTCATATATGTGTGTTTTCCGTTTCTTTATTGACCTCGCGGTAAAAACGTCGGACAATTACCGGCTGTTGGCGTAGTTTGACTTTGGATTGTGCTGTGCCTAAGTCTCTGCGTTCACCTCAGGGGAGAAAGAATGATCTAATATCGTTATAGCTTCATGGAGGTGTTGGATTGAAATAGTTGTGGTTGGAATCGATCCAGCAGGGGGCGCCCTAGTCATATTCTCATATTCAATCTCAAAATATTGAATTTAAAGAAACTTAAAATTTAGTGGTAAAAACGGATGCTTTGTTAGGCCAAAATCAGATAGTGATATTTGGTTAGAATATCTCATATACAAGCTACACTAATAATAATTTAATTTCGCTATGCATTTGGCAGCGCGGTTAGTTTCTCGGCTAAGGGCCAAAAGATAGAGAGCGAATTCAACCGGGTTCGTCCGCCGACGGAGAGAGGGCGCTCATCATTTTTTTTTCATGAAATTCCATATTCAGATTAAATCAGTCTTTGGCTACTTGCCGGGAAAGTTTTGAATGACACATACGATTTTTAAATTTGTCATATATTATGATGCCGTTTGACCGATCACCATGTAAGTTGGCACACAATAGTATTTCACTTTCACTATCCACTTCGTTGTAACTCGCCACTAGATAGCGCTACAGCACATCAACTTCTATGCCGTTAAATCGATCGCAATGTAACCACCGTGAACGTTGCCCTTGCAGGGCAACACCTGATAATATTCGTAAACTCCAAAAGATTTTTTAAATTGTTTGTTATTTGTATATGGCTACAACATACCTATTAAAACATTTTAATTTCATGCTGTATTATTCGATTCGAATTGAACATACTGTTGCCATCTATCGAGCAGCCCTCGAAATACGTCGGTGAAACAGCCACCTGCCCCACATCACACCTGACATTTCTATTTGTACGTCATTTCTACATTCGTCGTTCTATACTCTGGTATCGGTGTAAGCAGGTAAAAAAACACAGCTCTCTGTCCCTTTCACGCGTGCGTGCGAAAGAGACTCGCCCGGTCCTGGCTGCGCAATTTTCTATCCGAGACTCCGGTATACGCGAGTTGAAAAACACAGCTCTCTATATATTTCTCGCGTGCGTGCGTAAGAGACGCGCGCAGTCATCGCTGCGCAATTTTCGATCCACGTCGCGCAGTCTTCCTTTCTAAATTCGAACTTTACTGACATTAACTCTTGCCTAGTCTTCAGTGTCTGACAGACACGTACGATATTTTGTTAAGTTGAACTTTGTGTTTATTGTAAGAAAAAACATTTTTTACTCTTCCGTCGAATGGAATATCATTTTTACCACCCCCAGGGTATATTTCTTGCAATAGGGCAGGGTATATTTTTTGCACAATTCAATGAAGATGAAAACGTAAAAAACAGAAAAGATTGAAAGTAGGCGTCTGAGATTAATTTGAAGCCCCGTAACGACAAAAAGTCACCAGGCAAAGTACATAAGGTTAAACGTAAGACTCTTCGTTTATGCTATGTAGATTTCACTACCCATCAAATTGTCGTACAGTGGGTATTAAATTAAATCGATTCTTAAAGAGTAAACTCCAACAATAAAAAATAATTTTAAAAATGTATATATACCGATATCAACTTCTTTTGGAAAGTCCCTAAACTTGTGAAGTAAAAACTTGCCTTACCTTTTGCATTCCGGAAGGGACGTTACACATTCTAGGGGCTACAGATTCACGTTCCTGTCTCCGATATCCGGTCAGCGAGCCATCGACTGTACCGAAGACACCGTTACGCGCGGCGCGCGCTCTCTCCGCGAAAAGGAAAGTGTTAGAGATGGCGGCGGGGGTGTTTTTATTGCCGCTCCAGTCTTAAAATATGGACTGATTCATTAGTGGATATTCTGCGAGTGAACGGGCCGGGATGGCGCATGGAAATTCCAAGGGGTGTGTGGGGATGGGGTGTTAAGGTAAGGCTATGCTGTACGATCGGGGCCTCCTTTTCCCCTCATCATATGCGAATGAGTCGACAGCCAGTGCGGATATTTTTGACCTTCACCCTTCACCAGCTAAAAAATAACAGAAGAAATCGAAGAACTACATACATTCTGAAAAAATCGGCTTTGTCACCCCAAGGCTTTTGTTAGGATAAGGGAGACAAGACTTATAGAAGAATTTTGAGCATGATATCCCTTCGGGAAGGAGGTGGACCTGTTTGGCGAGGTGTCAACTACAACGGGCGAACCCGTGACCCCAGGTTGGTATAAATATATGAGATCTTTCTTTCAGCAGTGGTATCAGCAGTTTAGAAATATATCTCCGTCTGGAATTAACCTTTAGGATACCTCCTTCCTCCCGACTGGTTACAGGTTCGAGGTCGCTTGTGATACAGTGATACGGTGTCTACCGAATCTATCGCGGACCACGGCATCCTTTGCACGGCTGTTCACCCGGAATCGGAAAAGCCGAATGGTCGTTTCAAGAGCAGTTGCCGTAAGGCGCCCGCTCTTTAGAAAACAATACCGTTTCCAAACTCCCCCGGCTTTCAGTCGGAATGCACAATCGATTGGCTGACGCCACACGGTGCTCAAACCGTCCAGGAGCGCCCGAAAGTTGACTCCTAGGGGAGACTGGCCCGCAAGCAAGAGTCCTACCCGGGCTCGTACTTCTGCGTGGAGGCCGCCGGATGGGTGCTGCGTTTGACCAACGCTACACACATAGGTCTTAGTGGCCGAACTGCAACAGGGCTCATTAGCTCCCAACCCGTCACCCCAGGCTGGTATAGCAATATGTGATCGTTCTTTTAGCCGTGGGATCAACGTAGAGACTTAGACGTAGACAATCTACAATCTAGTAACCCAGCAGGCCACCTCGCCTACCTGGCTACCAGTTGCGGTCAGATTTTTCCGTCCTCCCTATTAATTAAGGGTTCGAAGTCGCTTGCGCGATCATCTACCTACACCTAATTAAGAGGAATAGTCGGCGAAGAGAGCGCATAGTGAGAAGGCAACACACACTTTCGATCCAATCCTTTACGCAAATATACACGCCGCGCCAGGTTTCTCGATCCCTCACCCACATGCTCAGACCACACCTATTGCATTTATTAAACACCAATGCAATGACACCAAAAAAGGGATAGAAATCCTATTCCTTTAAAGGATTTATATCTCCTTTTGGTTTCAGCGCGTGTGGTTAATAGATGCAATACGTGTGATCTGAGGGTGTAGGCGAGGGACCGAGAAATTTGACGCGGCCTATACTGATCAGCGAATATTCAATGTGATTTCGGCCCAACAAGGCATCTTTATACCAACAATCAAGTTTGTAAGCCCAATATTTCGAGATTGAAGTATAACCAGTTCCCCACCACCCTCCCCCCCCCCCCCCCCCCCCCCGGTGGACCGATTTCAACCACAACGTTTTCAAGTCTTGTCGTGATCAAATCATACCTGCATGCTAAATCTGCCTGCGGCTGATACCTGCAGTGGTAGGCAGGTAGGATCGGAGGTTCCGATTCGGAGTAACAACTCAGGCAGCAGTAGGCGGTTTGCACACTGTGCGACGTCAGCTAATCTTTTGCGCGATCCGCCAAGTAACCGGGAGAGTCTGGAAGTGTAGTTTTTCTTAGAAGCAGGGGTAGCTGTCGACCAGGCGTAATCTATCCTTAGATAGATCTTTTGGCCACGTGATCCCGTAAGAGCATGACGGGCGAAGGGCGCCTCGGTCTTGCTCGAATTACCGCTAACGCCAGGTAGAGGCCGCGTAAGCCACCTCTAATCTGTGACCAGACTGGAGGATGGCGATATCCGTATAACGCTAGATGCACTTCCCAGTACCTCGCTGTAAAACGTCGGACAATTACGGGCTGTTAGCGTAGTTTGACTTTGAATTGTGCTGTGCCTAAGTCTCTGCGTTCACCCCAGGGGAGAAAGAATGATCTAATATCGTTATAGCTTCCTGGGGGTGTTGGATTGAGCTAATAGGCCCAGTGCAGTTGAGCCATTATGACCCATGTGTAAGAGTCGGCCGAATTGAAAGGTCAACACATCCGGCAGTCTCCAAGTAGAAGTGCGATCCCGGGTAGGACTCTGCCTGCGGGCCAGTTTTCCTGGGAATCGTAGTTCGGGCGCTACTGGACGGTTTGCGCTCCGTGCGCAGATAGAACGACTAATCGTTAAAACTTCCTGTGGTGATGGGCCCGTTGTAGTCGACAACTCTAGTTGTTTCCAGACTTCCCCGCCTATCTGTCGGAGTGAACAATCGATTGGGTAATGCCGCACGGTGAGCAGAAGTTTGATTCCTAGGGGAAACTAATCCTGCGGCCAGAGTCCTACCCAGGCTCGCACTTCAAGCGTGGAGGCCGTCGGATAGGTGTTGACCCGTGAGTGTGACCAACCCTGAACAGAATGGGCCTTCGTAGCCAACTCAGCAAGGGCCCATTAGCTCCCAAAGGGCCCATAAGTGCCCATTAGTCTGGAAACAATTTTGTTTCCTATAGAGCGGGGGCGGATATTTACCCTGTGGCAGCCGCTCTTGAAACGACCATTCGGCCACCCCCATACCGGGTGAACAGCCGGGCAACGGATGCCGTGGTCCGCGATAGATTCGGGAGACACCAAATCACCGGTGCACAAGGTAGAGGACAGCGCAAGCAACTTCGAACCTGTAATCAATCAGGATTCGATCGCTGATGGAACACTATGGCGTTTGAGAAACGATCAGCAGGTAGACAACAACTAACCGATAAGTAAGCAAATAGGATACAACGATCAGCAACAAAAGGATCCCTCAATTAACAGCAAATAGGAGTCGAAAAAAAGAGAGACCAAATGACTTCTCCGTCTGGCGCCCGAATAAAAAGCGGAAATGAACTGCGACTGAAGTTGTTCGACCATTCCTAGTGGTGCTATAAAGTAGTGCCATTATGTGGTGTATCGTACGTAACTGCCATGCCGAATAGGACAACCTAATACAGTGTTAAGAAACTTCCATGTCTTCGTTTTGTTGGCTCATCCTGTACTGTATGCACCTAAATGCCTTTCTTGATTAACCGGACACCCTTTCAATTATTATGGTAATTCGCATCGCTTCGATGATGGGTGGGCCCGAATATTGTGCGACGGTCACGCCTAAAGACGCATCGCTGAAAAGATAAACCGATTTACAAAACCCACCGCACTTACGTATATAAACTGTTAAACGACAATAATGAGTATTTTGAAAGGGATTAAGAGAGGCTGAAAAGAATTAACGGTTAAGAGAGGTTGAAAAGAATAACGTCAGTGGACAAAATAAGGTCTAAGTAGCTCGAGGGCCAAGAGCCGTGACTTTCTGAGCGGATTCGCTTCGCACTGCAAGCATCAGCGTCGAGCGGTGATTATAAGTGTATGAGTCAAATAGTCAATAGGTTCAATAGTGCAGTCACGCAGCAACAAAAGGGGGTCAACCACGGAATGAGAGATAATAAATAAGCTGGAAACTCTTATACACCTACCTACCTTCATTTTGGCGTTCTAAAAGTTGTCTCAAAAGTCTCGTAAAATCTCGTGTCTGCGTCGTAAGTTATTCAAGGTAAAAGGTCACAAAACTCGTTTTTTCGCGTACCTAACAAATAAACACTTCTCGTCTTGCATTACACAAAGTTTCGGTATTTCCTTGTCCAACACCTGCTCGCCTGTAATCATTTGGCTTAGAAGTAGGAAAAAGGCTAGCTTTTGTAACTTGAGCATTGGCCGCGCCCGATGACCAAAAGCGCAAATGATATTATGGAAATTAATCACTAGTCGCTCGTTTAGGGCGGGCTGAGCGGTAGAGTATGTAAAGAAGGAAAGGGTGCACAAATGGAAGGTATGGACTTCTCGACGATCTGTTGGCAGGTTTGAATTCGTGCAGTATTGGTTCTTGAATCACGATGATGATGATTAGGGTATGTCCAGACTGATCCCACGTAGGTAACGTAGGCCTATTGTCAAGTGGCAATATTTATTTATTTATTTATTTATTTATTTATCCTATTTTTTATAGTTACATAGAAACATTGCGTTCATTTTTTAACACATTTTAAAAGAATACATATGAGATATACAAAGTGAGTTTTTAATAACGGGCATAATTCAAGGGAATGAGTCAGTACGTACATCCAAACAACTTTTGATACTTTTTTCTTTTTTTTTTAAATCATTTTAGTTTTTTTTTAAATTTACAAATTTAACGAACTTGACTGGTAAATAAAAGTTTGACAAGCGTTTTAGCGCGTTGCGCCATCTATCGGTATGTAAAATATCGCTAAGAAACGTTATTAGCGATATTTTACCTACCCATAAAGTAAAGTAAAGTAAAAGGTATTTATTTCCAATACAACCATACAATTGTGTAGGAATGACAGTAATTAATCTTAAATTAGTTACTCAATTTAGACAAGAGATGATATACAATATATAGTTTTAAACTTACCAATTTACGAAAACATAGACTATATGATAACAGTTTACAACAAAACAATTAACGGTAAATAATATGTATTAGATTAACTGGGTAGATACGATGCTATGTATTTTCAAAATATTTTAAGAAGTCGTTATGGGCATACATGTTGATTTTAAGCAGATAGACTCGGATGGATCTCTTGAAAATATCGATGTTTTTAATTTCTTTTAATCTTTCGGGCAATTTATTGAAAAGTTTGAGGCCTAAGTATCGACTAGTCGCCTGGAACTTGGCAGTACGTGCTACGAACGGTTGGAGATACAGGGTTTTATTCCTGGTGTCATGCCGATGTACTTCCTCGTGGGATATGGCCGAGCTCTTATTGCAATAGAATTCGCAAAGAGCTTCTTGAGCAAAAATCGCATATACGGTCAATATCCCTAGTTTTTGGAAGTGTTCACGACATGACTGCCGTGGACCAATACCTACTATCGCACGTATGGCTCTTTTCTGGAGAGTGAATACACTGTTGATGTGTGCTGCATTACCCCATAAAAGAATACCATAGCGCAGGTGTGACTCAACTAGCGCGTAATAGGCCGATATTACTTCAGTTCTCTCCAAACAATTTCTGATGCGTAATAGAGCATAGCAGGCTGACGAAAGTTTTGACTTAACATGCTCTATATGTAGATTCCATGACATCTTTGCATCCAGATGTAGTCCGAGGAATTTAACTGATTCCGCAAGTTCAACCGGGTAGTTAACTTTTATAGATGATGTCTTGCTATTAAAATTTAAAATAACAGTTTTAGACATATTTAGAGACATCTTGTTCGCATTAAACCAATCATCAAGTTCACCAAGAGATGTATTGAGATTGGCAGTGAGCGTATTTATGTTGTCAGCTTCAACTACAGCGCTAGTATCGTCTGCAAATTGGGTGACTTCACATTTAGATAGATTTGGACTCAGGTCATTTATGTAAATAATGAAAAGCAACGGTCCAAGAATTGAGCCTTGGGGTACTCCAATATTGACAGTAAGTATTTCGGAAGTTGCTACGATAGCGTATCGTGCTCAGCGCTTTTTATATTATTTTTCAGAAAAAGAAAAATTTTCAATTAAAAAAAAAACACAATTTTATATCAAAAGTTGCTTATTTGCTCGTACTGATTCACCCCCTTCAAGGATGCCGGTTAATTGAAAATGTTTATGTAGGCAAATTAATATATAACAAGCTTGATTTTTGTAAAGTAGTGGTCATAATAAAAGAGTAAAGGTACATAATAATGAAAATAAGAGGGATATTACTTGTCAACTCAATAACGAATGGAGGAATGATATATATGGATAAGCTAGGTAATGAGTGGAGGAGGGGGGGGGGGGGGGGAAGGGTATTTTTACATCAAGAATATGTCCCTTAAGAGATTTTTTAAATCCAAGCAAATTTTCGATTTGTCTGTATACTTCCACTATACTCGTATTTATAAAACGTTCGTAAAAGAACAGATATTCATCGCTGTGCGGTAAAGGGTTGATCGAACCACAAAGCTTGCAATTAAAACCTTTTCAATTTGACGCAAATCCTGTGCGTATCCATAACAATTCCGAGGTTCACGGATGCTAGTCGACGGACATTACGCCCTTTCTTACTTGGTCAAGCTCACGCCATTTGTACATTAATATTGTGTGATGATGTAGTTCTGAGTTTTGATTTAATGGAATCCCAGGAAATTATAACGGTAGTAGATCATTCTTTCTTCAATAGTGTAAACGCAGAGACTTAGGAACAACGCGGTCCACTGTCTAACTACGCCAACGTGCCCGTAAGAGTCCAACGCCTTATCGGGTGGCACTAAGAACTGCAACAAACGTTCTGACCTCTCGCCCTCACTACCAGATTTCTCCGTCACCAGTCTGGTCATGGATTCGAGTCACTTGCGCGGCCTCTACCTTACCTAAGCAGTTATTCAGTTTAAATATATCGCGGACCGAGGCACCCTTTGCCCGTCATGGTCACTCAGGATTGGATCGTTTTAACGATAGATGACGTCAGGTCGTCAACTACCCCCGCTGCTTAGGAAAGCCCTCGGTTATTCGCCCGCCCGAGGTATTGTTCCGCCCGAGGTATTGTACCCCGAACCCTCACTTTCAATCCCAACGGCTCCGACTGCAGGTCACAGCGGCCCTGATAGATTAAGTCCCTCTTCGAGAAAGCTACCGGATGGGAGATGAGCCATGAGTTGGGCAGGTGACACGAAATAGGCCAACACCACTCAAGTTGCGCTGAACCATTATGAACCGGGGAATGCTCACTTTAAAGCTGTCATCTGCAACGAGCGGGCCTTACACCTCAGGCTAATATAACGATATAGATAATTCTTTCAGCCATGAGGTCTTAGGGACAACACATTTTGCAGTCTAGCTCCACCGACGCGCCCGTGAGAGTCCAACGTCTTACTGCGAGGCACTGGGAATTGAACCCAGCAGGCTGACTCGCGCCCTTACCAGCATAGTTGGCGGTATCTCTCCTTTCTCCAGTCTGGTCGCAGGTTCGAAGTCGCTTGCGCGGCCTCTATCTGGTTTTACCGGTAGTTCGGCTCGAATTTATCGCGGGCCGTGGGGCTCTTTGCCCTCACACGGGATCGAGTGCCCGACGGGTCGTTTCAAGAATAGCAGACATCAGGTCAAAGTGCACCCCCGCTGCTTAGGAAAAGTATAAGGTAATGTGCAGTCTCCTCCAGTTACTCGTTGAGTGCACAGTCGGTTCGCTGATGCCGCACGATGCAAAAAACCGCTCAGCAGCGCCAGAGGTCTTCCCCCAGAAGATCAGATGACACCTGTCGTCCACGACACGGCCGTGACAGGGATCACAGTCCTTTCCAGGTTTGTTAGGTTGGAGGAGGCTACCGGAAGAAAGTTCATTCGTGAGTTAACCCGAATCTGCACGAAGCCATTAGCTGCCAGAGCGGGGAATGCTCTATTATGATGTCAGTGATGCAGTCGGCGTTACCCCGTTCTCAATATGAGAGCGAGGCCACTGTTGGATGTCATAAAGCGGTAAACCTTGAATCATTTGCCGTCTGTATCAAAATATCTCCAAAGATACACTCACCACCCACCACTCAGCACCCCACCCACTACCCACCCCACCGCACCGCGAAGAAAGTTTATTACGTCGGCTATACCCTGCAGATATTATAACGAGCGACCGCCGAATTTATTGGCCGCGTATCGCGGCGCCGCATAACACGAGACAAAAACCCCAATTAAAATATTAATTACCCCCCCAACTCCCCCCCACCACCGCGCTCGCGGGCGGGGGGATAAGCCTTAGCGAAGGGGGGCGCGACGAACATTATGATCTGTAACGATACCCGGTGATATTATAACAAACACTGTATTTCGGGTAAGCTCCGGTATCACCCATAATGCCCCCTTCGCATCCCCCCCACCCCCAGGGGGACTTCGTTTCACCCCTTGTTTCCTTTCTTTCCGGCGGATGGTGTGTGGAAGCGGGAGCAGGGGACGCTACTTGCTATTTGACAAGATTTCTGTACACGCATGTACTCACATTAGAATCACAGAGGAGAAGGTTTAAATTATGAACTCCTAGATCCGGGGTATGGTTTCCTAATGGTTCCTTTCAGATTGGGTGGTGTTGGCCAAACTCTTGTGATCTGGCTTGCCCAACTCACGGTTCAAATTCTATCTGGTAGCCTCCTCTTATAAATACGACCTGTCAGGGCCACTATGAGCTTCTTCTGCCTCGGCTGTCATCCTGCAGTCGGAGGCGGTTAGGATCAGAAGATCGGGGATTCGGGGGGAATACCCCGGGTGGCAGTAGGCGGCTTGCGTGTGTCATCCACGCTCACGCAATCCGGCGAATAACCAGGAGGTCTAGCGATGTATGTTTAGTATGACAGCGGTGGTAGTTGTCGACCTGATGCCAGCTACGCTTGAAACGATCCGTTGGTCTTTCGATCCCGTGGGAAAGACAAACAAAGACACCACGGTCCGCAATAACTTCAACATGAATTACCACTAACACCTAGTAAAGTGCCGTCGTGCCGTTGGCCTTCTGTTATTTTTTCCCGGGACTCATTTTTACGCCATTGCTCACTGCGAGCAAGACACATGGCACGGTCAGAACAGCTCGCTCGGGCTATAAATGCATGCATCCTTTTCTATTATATATACGCAAGGAGTAGCGTGCACAGTCCTTCTTGCTCGCTACCTCAATTAAAACGCTGGCAACCCCTAATTGTGACAGGTCTTACGCATGCAACCCATTTCCTTCGCGTTGACGAAGACAGTAGCTTCAATTTGGTGGAAAAATCAAGTGAATATACGATAGGTGCATTAATCGATGAAAAATAACCTCTTTGCACCTGGCAACCCAGGGGTTGTGACAGGTTGAGAGGTGACAACCTATTTTTTTACAGCTCTTTAGATCAATCTCTTTACGATAATACTTCATTTGCCTTCCAAGCAAATAGGTGCAAGTTGTATTATATTTTGCAATTTTCTTTCTTTTTTTTTTGTGTACTAGTGACAAGATTTTGCTAGGCAACCCTGCGGCATATTATGGCCCTATGTATAAACTTCCATTTAAATTACATTTCGATTAAATAACTGATAGGTGCACACATTTACGATTGGATCTTAGACTACTAAGTCTCTGCGTTCACTCCCACGGTCGAAAGAATGATTATATGTATATCGTTGTACCTTCCTGGAGTGTAAGTTTCGCCTGTATCAGTTGACAGCTCGATCAACGGTATAGAAAAGCAGTCGGTTTTGGTAACATTATTATACCTGCGCGATTTTACACTAAAAGCACCCGGTTTAAATGATTGCATAGCAAAAATGGAGTATCGAATATTAGATGGTCCTTCGAGCCGGATTTTTCAATAAAGACCTAATGAAACCATATTCATGCTATATCCGTATATACATTCTTTAGCTACACAAATTGCTCAACTTTCTCCCGAGCGGGAAATACGAGTATTTCACATTTTCAGAGATAAACAATTCGGAAATCCACATGACAGAAAAAAGGATACGTTTTAACTCCGATGTGATTACTTCAGCGAACGATGTCAGCTGCCGTGTGCCATATGGCAGCATGGAAATCTCCAATTATGCGGAGACAAGATACTCGTGTGTTTATGATAAGGGCACATATAAGCATTGATACTGCCGGAGCGGTATGACCAACGCGAAAGTAAACGGGAGATAGGTTAGTGCATGTGCAAAAAATAGTTGCGGATGGGTATTAAAATTGTGGGTTGATAATGCGTTGATCGTAGGACTATCATCTGATTTTCTCAATCTAGACACCATTCGAAACCGCAGCGACGTTGCCGCATCTACTGGCTTACATTTAAATCGTTTAATTGTTCTGATTTGATTTCTCATCATTTTAATTTGAACTATTTCTTATGCTTTTAAATATTATTATTGCTTTTTTCTTTGTTTTTAAATTTAAATATTGATGTTAGAATTTGCTCTTGAATTTTATTTGGTTACATAAGGGAATTTAATATAAGTATAAATAATATTTTGACGAACTGAATTGGTTATTAATTAGTTCTTTAATTTGTAATTGCACAAAAATGTTTTAATTTAATTTTGATAGACTAGTTATAAGTTTTTACAAGCTGTAAAGATTTTTTCAAAATAAAGTGAATTGAGCTAATAAAATTTGACTTAGTAGTGTAGTTTGGTATCTAATAGTTGTCGTGCAGTTGGGCCAATAAGATCCACCTCGTTCTTTTTGGTCGAACCAACTTACGGTTCAGCTCCTATCCAGTAGCCTCCTCGAAGAGGGTCTACCCCGGTAAGGACTATATATCCGCTGCCTCTCATTGAATGCATTGTGGATCATTTTCCCCTGGGGTATGACATCCGCGCGCTATCGTAGCCTTCGGCGTCAGCCAATAGTCTGTGCACTCCGGCGAATAACTGTAGGAGTCTTGGGACGTTATACTATTTCCTAAGCAGCGAGGGTGGATGTTGACCTGTAGTCAGCCACTCTTGAAACGACCATTCAGCCACCCGATCATGCGTTAACAGGCGTGCAAAGGACGCCATAGTGTCCGATAAATTCATACCGAATTACTGCTGAACTAACAACAGGCAGAGGCCGAGCAAGCTTCAAACCCGTAACCAGTCGGAAGGAAGGAGAAATCCGGCCATAACTAGTAGTAAGGGCACGAGGTTGGCACGCTCTGTCACTTTAGTGTCTCGCGGTAATTCGTTGGCTTCTTACGTTGAAGTATCTAGACGGTGGACTGTATCAGTCCCCAAGTCTACGCTCACTCCAGGTTGAAAGATTAGATATCGTTATACCTGTCTGAAGTGACGGGTTAATAGCATGGGTCATAGGATCAACCGTGTTTTCGGGTTGGTCCAACTCACAATTCAGCTCCTATTCAGTAGCCTCCTCGCGTAGAAGACTACCTCGGGAAGGACTCCGCGTACCAGGCCTCACAGCTTGTGGATCGGTTCCCCTGGGGAATTGCCTTGCCTCCCGGCGCTTCTGAACGGTTTGTGCACACAAATATTTTGACACGTCCAAGAGCGCTTTTTAGCCGCCAATTGGACACGACGTAAATGTAATGTATACGACAGGTAGAGTTCGCGCAAGCGACTTAGAATCCGTAACCAGCCGGGAGGCTAGAGGTATCCTGATGGTTAATTCCAGACGAAGATCCTACCAAAACTTAGAGTCAGGGTGCGAGGTGCCTCGCCGTAAGGCGTTGGCCTTTGACGCGCATGACGGCTTAGCTAGACGGTAGATTTGTATTCGTCTCAATGTGTTCTAGGCTAACCTCACGGGAGGTAGAACGATCATTATCGTTAAAACTTCCTAAGGTGACGGGATCGCCTGTTGTAGTTGACACTGCTCAGTAAGTGGAGAGACGGATTCGCCCGTTGTAGATGACATCACCAACTGCTTAGTGTAGTGGGCCCATCTACATTTCCTTTGTCTTTAGGTACGAGTTGCTCATTAGGGGCACGTTCGGCGCACACGCGCCCACGGGGATATCATACAACTTTGCCACTACCACCGCTTCGCTTGCCGCCGGGAAAAAATCCCTATCAAATTATGCAACTCGCCGGGATAATGTATCTGAATAGCGGCACTGTGCTTTTTCATGGAGTATTTTGATATTAAATTATGGATGATGAAAAAAAAATTGGCTGTGTCTCTCTAAACTGAGACTGCTCTTGAAACGACCATCGGCTATCCGATTCTGGGTGAACAGCCGGGCAAAGGACGCTGTGGTCCGCGATACATTCGGTAAACACCGTTTCACCGCTTCGTAAGGGAGAGGACCGCGCAAGCGACCTCGAACTCGTAACGAATCGAGAGACCGGAGTAATCTGGTCATAATTGGAAGTAAGGGCGTGAGTGTAAGCCCGCCGGTTAACACTCCTGGCTATCTCGCGGTTAAGGCGTTGGCCTCTTACGGGCTTGTGGCGTAGCTAGATAGTGGACTGTTTTGTCCTCAAGTCTTCTGCGCTCACTCCAGGGAGATAGAACGACTAATCGTTAAATCTTCCTGAGGTGACGGGCTCGCCCGCTGTAGTCGACAACCCAAGTTGTGTCATTCTAAGACTTTTCCGGCATGTAATCAAGGACTGATCTCACCTGAATATTCATTTCATAAATAAAATCGACCAGGGCCCTCTCTCGGCCGGCGGAAGAACCCGATTGGGCTCCGTTGCAACCGCCTCGGGGACGCGCTTCGTTTCTCGGTTAAGGGTGGGGTCGGACCAAGCGCCTACAGATGGCGTCAATATTTGATCAAAAATTACGACGCAAATTAAATATGATTAATGTAGCTTGTATAGAGATATTCCAACCAAAATTTCGAATGAGATTTCGGCCCAACAAAGCAATTGGGAAATAAATTAATAGTTTTTAAAAAACACTAAAAACAAGCTTTTGGGCTATGATACGATCGATATTCACATACACACGGCTATGATACGATATTCCATCATAGAATGCCAGAACATATCTTCCGGCTTCATCATCAGACCTTGAAACCTAATCGTGGTCAAAGTTCATTCCAAGACTTTTCTAACAAGTCCAAACACAGCTATGATACGATGTTCCATCATGAAGTTCCAGTTCATATCTTCCGACTCCATCATCAGATCAGTTCGACAGTACCATATTATTGTATTGTCATCAGAACTACATACAGCTGCCAATTTTCATGACGCGACGATCCTTGGAAGACGGTTAAATTAGTTACCTTAGATTCCATTACATAGTTACATACAGGTCGACCTAATAAAAGCGTGTTAAAAAATAGCATGCAGGGGGAAGTCCCCTAACGCCGGACAGCACCTAGCGTCGGACACTAATAGTATCTCGACTAGTCGCGACGCGATCGATACAAAGACGAGTAAAAAGGGTGCGGGACGCGTACGCTTTTCCTTTTCCTACGTATTTGTAATGATCGCGCTGCGACTTGTCGATATTCTATTAGTGTCCGACGCTAGGTGCCGTCCGGCGTTAGGGGACTTCCCCCTATATAAATGTCTTGCATGCATGTAATGTAATAGACAAATATAGAATGCTATTTTTTTTTAATAATCACACCGCAGCATTTGTTGCAACCTCTCAAAAACTTACCGAAAGTACCACATCTGCGCATTTTCTTCCAATTGTAATGATTAAAGCTAATGGCTGCCTACACTGACAAAATATAACGATGTAATACCATAAAATACTCATGTTCAAAAAGGATTACGTTATATAATAAACTAATAAACTTGGAGTCCCGCAGGGTTCCATTTTGGGCCCTATTCTATTTTTAGTATATGTAAATGATTTACCAATGTATTTCAACGATATAAATGTAACGATGTTTGCTGACGACAATAGTTTAATTGTTGCCGGTAAAGATATGGAAGAATTATTGATTAACGTTAAAATTAATCTATTCAAACTAAATAGTTGGTTTGAGAGCAACAACCTCACACTAAATGCGTCTAAAAGTAACTTCATACATTTTACAAATCATCGAAATCGGAATAAAGGTTCGCCAATAATACTTTCAATAAATAACACTGCCATTCCTCAAACTCATTGTACTAGATTTTTAGGTGTTCATGTCGACGAACTTTTAAAATGGAACTTTCACTGTGAAAACCTCGAAAGTAGGTTAAGTCGGGCATGTTATGCTTTAAGTATTGTAAGAAGGTCTTTGGATGAATTGCAAACAAGAAATGTTTATTTCAGCTATATTGAAGCTATCCTAAGTTATGCCATTACGATCTGGGGAAATTGTTATGCTTGTCATAGGGAACCCATATTTATACTCCAAAAGAGAGCAGTGCGAATAATTGCAAAGGTGAAAAGGGAAGAGTCATGTCGACCCATTTTTAAAAGGCTAAGAATCCTCACCTTAACCTCACTCTATCTCTTTAAGTTACTAACTGAGTTTTTTAAGAATAAAGAAACACATTATAAAAAGTTTTCAGATACACATACTAAAAATACGAGAAATAAATTAAACATTTTTATACCATGTATTAAACTAAACACAGCAAGGCAAGACAAAAAATACTCAGGGCCATATTACTTTAACAGGCTACCAGAAAGTTTAAAAACTATTCAAGTGGAAAGCTTATTCAAAAAGTTACTTAAAGAATTCTTATTAGACAAAGCTTTTTACTCGATCGATGAGTTTGTTAATTTTAAATAATTTTTCAAATTTTTTGGTCATTTTTTTGACAATTTTAAGTAGCATTTTTTAATTATTCTGACTTTTTCTGATTTTAATTTCTTGATTATTTTTATCAATTATTTTAATTTGTGGTTTTAGTAAATAAATCTTAAAAATGATTTGGATGCCCTAAAAGCAATAATGAAGTAACTATGTACGTGGTGATAAATTTAAATATTGTAAAAACGAACTAATATACTGTAATTTAAATGTACCTAAATATTAAGTTTCTACAATCTGTTAAGATTTTTTTGGAAATAAAATAAATTGAAATTGAAAAAAATATAGCGCGGACTATGGTCCATGTGTGTGAATTAACATGACGCGTAACGGTATTGGCGTGACGTTAGTTACCGTGTCGTAATGTTTAAACATACAGTGGAACCTCTCATAACGAGCATAATTCGTTCTAGACTCTTACTCATTAAGCGAAATACTCGTTCAGGGATACATTTTTTTCCATACTCGTTGTGAGAGGTGCGAATAATCGTTACGAGGAATTACTGCGAATTACTCGTTATGAGAGGTCCTACTCTAATGTTATTTCATTACGTCGAAACCTTGAGACCTCGCTTTTTAAATGACGGCATGTAGTAGTATACGTACGATTATAGTCGGACACATGAATCATGTTGAAACTACAGTATACTGTTATTTCCGTTTTAATTTCATCAGTTAAAAGTCACATTAAGAAATCTTATCAGTCCTTTGACCCCCCTATTTCATCTAATGGCTATTAATTGCTTAAACCGTTTACATGAATATTTTTTTTGTAATATTTTTGGTACAAAACAATTAACAATGTTTCTAATCTCAATGAAAAATTTCATTTTCATGTGTGGTTTGTTCTTTCTCTTTTTTCTCTAACAATAAATCACTGCTACATAAATGTATATATAAATAAGGTGTAATAACGGAGGTGGATGCGGGGTTGGATGTTGAATCTGCGGGGGTGGATGTTGACCTATTGTTATGTCACTATTACAATGACTTTGGGCCACTCGATCCCGTGTGGTACTACGGGCAAAGAACGCCAAGGTCCGCGATAAATTGTAATCGAATTACAGCTGTAATACAACAGGTAGAGGCCACGTAGGCGACTACGGTCCCGTAACCAATCGCGAGGAGGGAGATATCCTGAAGGTTAATTCCGGACGGAGATATCCTGCTAAAAGTGGTAGCCATGGAGCGAGGTGGCCTTACTGGGTTACTTTGCTAGTGCCTTGCCTTAAGGCGTTGTTCTCTGGCGGGTTCGTGGTTTTCGCTGGACGGTAGATTGGTATCGTCATCGTTATCGTTAAGGTGACATAATACGTGGGAACGACCATATCTGAAGAATTTTAGTTTTTGAATTTTTTTGAAACATATAGGCATTAATTTATAAAAATTTCTAAGCGAATTCCTCGATAAGGAACCAATTTACAATTTCGACTCAAAAAAGTTGCTCATTGCCTTGGACATTAAGGCTTCAAACTGATTTCAAAAACTTTCAAGCGCGATTACTCTTACAATGTAAGCGGTGAGTGGGTTTTATTTTAATTTCATAAATTGACTGGTTAATTCTCTAGCATCGCGCTTAGCCACATTTTTTATTTAGGCCCAAAATTAATTACAATGAATTAAAATGGGAGAGCGCTTTGAGAGTTACGCTTAATATGCTTTGTCATCAACACCCTTATACCACCACTGCGAAAATATCGTTATTCTGTGCTAGCACTGCAATAGAGTGTAGTATGCGCCTGGTCACCGGCGCGAGAGGACGTAGAATCTGTGCCTGACGCTTCGTCAACGCTGTTTTTTTATCGGTCAAACCCTACAAAATTAACCCCGCCTATTTCTTCGCATGTTCGCCCATTTTGGATATTTTTCTGAAGTCTCATGTCGCCTTAAAACTTCCTGGGGTGACGGGTTCGCCCGTTGTAGTCGACGAACCACAAATGTCATGCTGTCCCATTTCTCACGACTGAAAATAATCGAAGATGCAACATGATTGCCATCTTCATTTTCCGATTGCCCCGGGCATTTTCAATTATCAATCGCCCCCTGTTCTCTCCCGTCTCCCTTTCGTCGTGATTTCGTTTACGTTTCAGCAAATAATATCCATTGCTAATTTTAATTGATCTATATGTTGATGCTGTGACGTACGCAGATTGGTAATTTCCGTTGCAGGTAGTTAAATCTTTATTTTGAAATAGGTCTAGTAATTAGGCATTTTACGTCGGCGGCCAAAAAAAAAACATGTTTTTCATGTTTTTTTTTTTCAACTTAAAGTTGAAATCTATTCATAAATCTTTTACATTTGGAATAACTGATAGTCTCAGATTGCTGTAAGTGTAGAAAACTTTCTAAAATCGAAGACTATCGCGGTTGTTTGACAATATAAATAGGATAGAAAACGAATTTACCGCTTGAAATTTGCAGCACCCGACGTTTCGGTGACGTTGCAGCCGCCGTTGTCCAGGGTAGACTACCCTGGACAACGGCGGCTGCAACGTCACCGCAACGTCGGGTGCTACAAATTTCACGCAGTAAATTCATTATCTATCCTATTAATAAGAACTGTCTACTTGTCTTTAAAGAAAACTTTTAACGCGTGTTTCTCAAAACAATTATTTCAGTTTTCCGTCGGTGATAAAAAAAAAACTACTTGACGGGTCGAGTTGTTAAAAAAAAAATGTTATTAAATTCTCCTCTTTATGATCTAAAAAAATATTTTTATATTTTATTTTCACTAGTTAAACACGACATTTTGGGGCGAAAATCGATTTTATTTCTTTAAATACGCAAAAAATTATAATTTTTCGTAATTGTTTAGTTTATCTACAAAATACATGTGTAAAAATTTTGATAAAAAAATCCATAAGTAAAATATTTTATTAAATGGCGTTCGCTATTACCAGCGCAAACAGATACCGTCATTTCTGCAGCGGTAGAAACCTTTGAAATTCAATACCTCAAAAATCATTTTTTTTTACGATTACAAAAAATACATTTATCAGACTGATATTAAAGATTCATGATCAAATGTCAACATTTGGTAAAAAAAAAACCTATTTTTTTGGCCTTCTTAACCAGGCTCTCTTTTTAATGGTTTTCGTTTCGGACTGGGTACAATAGAATACAATAACTTTATGATGCTAACAAATAAAATTACATAATAAATATTACACCGTTTAAAAAAAATATACACAAATGACGGAGTTATCGCTATAGCTTAATTCATTAAATATCTTACAGTCGACCATTTGATTACCAAATTTTTAAATGTCATCGTACAGTACACAGCGAAATAATAAAGTTTAATTTTAAATAAACTGTTACAAATATATGACAATAAGTTATATTAGGGTTACAATATAACATTTTTACTGCGTTTGCCCAGGAGAGTATAAGGTAGGAGTATTTGTTTATTACCTGTTTGAAAGCAGATGTGTCCAACCACTTTTTGAAAGTGAGCAACGAAGGTGCATGCCTGACAGAATATGGGAGCTGATTCCATAAATGAGCATATTGGACCCTAAAATAGTACGTGTAAACAGAAGAGGGGGTTTTGACGGAACCGCGAATGCGTTATCCCAGCTTCATTGAAGTGGAAGGCCGTGGCCTCCCAAAGGGTGGAATTTGTCCTTGAGATAGGAGGGCGAAGTGGGTTATTGAGGATGTTGTAGAGTAGCGACAACGTATGCAAATTTCTTAGATCGCGAATAGGAGCCAGTGAACTTGTTCACGAAAGTAGCTAACGTGATTTTCGCAAATTAAAGACATACCTCAGGCAGATATTTTGCAGACGCCCAAGCTCATTCAAAATACACTCACGCAAACTGTGGCATGGATCAGCATGTTTACAAAACAAACAGATGCAGAATTTATTGTAAATATTTACAAGGCTTTTGGCACAAAGTTTCTATGTAAAATGTATTTGGGACGTGTTGTCCATCCGCTTTACCAAATATGTATTTCTAATTACTCACCCCTAAACGATGATCTTACCCTAATAATCGGCTGCCTACGGCAGCACCCACTCTGTTAACAGTCCAAACTCCAGACCCATAATCACACGTACCCCCGCAGATGTCGGCCCTCGGAGGCAAATATTCAATTGTGACCCGTTTTATTTATCAAAGGCCGATCGTCTTTATCCGAACGCGACGCGACCGCAATTTCAACTTTAACTGCGACCCACATAAATGCCCCCCGATTATCCTATCTGATGTTTTGTTGTGGTTTCCGATTTGGAGCGGTGCGCAACCATTGGTGGCTGACGAAATCCTCCTAATATATATATTTTCTTTTTTTTTCAGGTATGGCTAGTTTACGCGGATCGGAAATCTTGGGGTTACCATCTTTGCGGAATGGATTGTAAAGTTGGATTCATTATGTCAGCTTTCCGGTAATCTTAATATTGTCTTTAACTTTTTTAAATTATTTATTTGTTTTCAAACTTACAATAGTTATAATTTACAATGGTCAATACATAACTAGGCTGGCACCTGTTCTAACCTAGATATTTTAATCGTTATCATATTCATATCGTTATAATAAAATTACATTGATTACCTATATGAAATTCGAAACGAGAAGTCAAAAAATATATTTGATTTAGAAATAATAAGCAAATAATTTAAAATTTAATAAAAAAATAAAAAAACGTCAATATTAGTCAAAATATACTTACAAAAATAAAATATATATTTTAAAAATCGTCAGGAATAGTCCAGAATATAATCAAATTAATGAATGGCAATAAAACAATAATAATAGAAAAAATACACTACATTATTCCAGTTTATTTAAAATTGCACTTATTTAAGATTATTATTTCTATTCATACGTACATGTTTATACCTTGGTTATTATTGTAATAATTAATTATATGTATTATACCAATATATCTGATCTTTGTTATGTGATTTGTGATGAGATCCTTACGTGACGGGTGTTAAGTTATTAAATTAATACAGATGTCACATCGATAGTTCACTTGGTCTATCCTGGTAGCTCAATGTCGCAATTACGGGTAGGTTAAATAGTTCACTAGTCATTCCATTGTAGGGTGAAATCCACCTCAATTCAGAGATATTGTAAAGACTCCCCTAAAACAGCACATGGCTGTGATACTTCCGGCGTGGCTTGTCTCTTGGTTGCGTCTTGCCCTTCAACCGTCATTGTGTTCTATCTGTCTCTATTAAATATTCTTTATTGTGAAATTTTCGCATTGTGCAGATACCTTACGACAACCTCTTACGACCAAACCTACTATGAAATATGTGTACTACCTTGACCAAAAAGTAACGACAATTTAATGTTTTTTAAGAGTCTTGCGCCATCCGGAAGAGCTGTTCCGCACTGGTGATCCCGATGCACTCTCTGACATTGCACAGCCACGACTTTTTCCTCCTTCCAGGACGCCGTTTACCCTCAATTTTGCCTATCAATATCAGTTGAAGCAGCTGATGTCATGCCGCAACACGTGTCCCAGATATTCAATCTGGCGCTTTTTGACGATGTGCAACAATTTTCGGGTCGTACCAGCACGCTGAAGCATTTTTTCATTGCTAACTTTATGGGTCCAGTTTATACGGAGCATTCGACGGTAGCACCATATCTCAAACGCTTCTAGCCGCCCGTCTGGTATCTTCTTTTATGGTCCACGCTTCGCTGCCGTACATAACCACTCGATCCGAGTTCTAAGTCTTAGATTGATTTGCCGGCAACACAAGACTTTTCTCATTTTATTGAATGAGGCACGGATGATTTCTATCCGGGTCTTAATTTCTTGATCGGAGTCCCATATTTCATTCACCAATGTACCGAGATATTTGTACTGCTTGACCCGCTCAAGAACTTTACCTGCTACCCATATTGTAGGTTGTAAAACGGGATTCCTGGTAACTACCATGTCTTTGGTCTTCGAAAAATTTATGGACAAGCCAGCATTTTCACTGCATTCATTAACTCTGTCAACCAACCTTTGTAGGTTTTCCGATTTAGCATATTCAAACACAACTCCTTTAAATATAATAAGACCCCGTAGGGGTTCGAGTTCGCTTTCAAAGTCAAAAAATGTAACGAAACTAGGCGTCAGCGAAGCTTGTTGGCGACCGCTGTCACCCCCGATCTTACCGGGACTCCCCTATACGGGAGCTACCGTCAGTGGCCCTCTTGAGGCGGCGGAGGCGGACGTCCGCTGATTGAGAAATGCTGATAACCATCTACGGATTAATTTGGATCGTCCTCGGCGAGCCCGAAGGCGGCGCGCATTTAATTTGGCCCTTGCCGGGTCTTCATTAGACTCAGCTTGGTCCGTTCCGCCTGTATACAGCGTGTTCTGAAATTCATATCGACCAAAAATTTAGCTTATGATAACACCAGTTACTTTCTGATTTTATTTTTAAGAATACGGGTAGTAGAATCGTATTACAATCGAATACAAAACTAGAAATATAGATAGCCCCGTAATGTTAGTCAAAGAGTTATAAATGTTCAATCATGGGAGATGGAAAGCGTGTCTTTAATGCTGCGTACAGACTGATGAAAGGTAACATGCAATGTAACGTGCAATGTAACCTGGCTAAAAAACATTAAAAACGGTTTAAAGAATCAACGATTATCGGCTATCGATGCTCGAAACGTCGCCAAAAATCGACAAGAATGGAAGCAAATGGAAGCTGAATCGAAGCAATAATGGAAGCTGAAAAGGCACTAGCCTTAGTGGGGAACTGTGACATGTAATTTGTATTTATTTTATGAATAAAGACTACTACCAAAAAAAAAATCGTGAATGGAGTACGAGATCCAGCGGCACCGACATCAGCGTATTGGCTGTGAGGGCAACTTCCTCCCCAATCGCCGGCTACGTAATAATTAATAATAATATAATAACGTGAAAGGTGCATTTCATTAATGTGGACGCAGCGCGTGCACAAACCGAACATGTACCTACTTGCATCGCGTGTTTCCGGCGTGCGCGCGAATGTCGACAGTCTACTGAGAACACACTGTGTCCATACCTGGTTCAGTTCGTGTTCGCGAGCGTCTCAAAACAACCCGTCCTCACTGGTGCTCTGAGCACACTGCGCGCCCCTTGTCTTCGTTCGAAATACCGACAAATCACGGATCGCTCCGCGCACGACTTGAAATGCTCGAAGCGTGCGCATGAAATGCACAATTCGCGCGCAAAACGTCCAGACTGTGAGAATTTATTACAAAGTGTATTACATTGCATGATACATTGCACTAAATGTGGACGGCAAATTCTTTCATTTCATGTTACCTTTCGTCAGCCTGTATGCAGCATAATAATGTTTCGTTACGTCCGTGATGCAATCTTCGCCACCATCAGGCTCGTTTCCCTGCAAA
This sequence comes from Micropterix aruncella, assembly GCA_944548615.1. Taxonomy (NCBI): domain Eukaryota; kingdom Metazoa; phylum Arthropoda; class Insecta; order Lepidoptera; family Micropterigidae; genus Micropterix; species Micropterix aruncella. The sequence goes on from OX155969.1 coordinate 5,928,390, forward strand.
GCGTGTCCGATACACCTCCCGGCAGCCGATTTCACGAGCCCCAGTACGACCAAACACTATGCGATGCAATTAGCAAAATACCATTTATTATCGGCAATTCAAAATTTAACGTTGTTTTGACTTTGGGGAAACCACAAATATACTAAGATTAAGGATGTATAATCACCGGTCTTCAATGAGAAAAGATCTCTCTAATCTCCCGATTCCACTCCATGTCCGGTCGCATGGAAAAAACATCGATGATTGCTTTACGATAAAAGTGATAATGGGCTTCCCAGAGGACACACCAGAAATAGGGCTTAAAAGATGGGACTTGGGATTTATTTGGGTGCTTGGACGATGCATTTGTAAAGGCCTAAACATTTAACATTAACATTTTAATACAGACACACGCTAACACAAAGTACACAATTTACATGACGATGGTGAAAATTTTCGCTATATAATTGTTAGTGTAATAGTGCGTTTAGCGATGAAGCACCAAGTAAGACGACAATGTATATCTGGTTTGCGGAATTCAAACGCGGTTTTGTCACGAACGCTCTTTGACGAATTTTGTGAAGGTCCAGTGCTGTCAATAAATTTTCCAAATAAGTGTAATTCTGATTTTTGTCCATGTACCGAAGCACTGTAAACTGGGGTGAAAGGGTGGCTAATAAAGCGGCATGGACATGTTTATGTATATTGAAGCAAACAAGGGTCCGGCTCGTAAAGCTGGAGGAGTAAGTAGTAAGCAATGCTAATCGTTCTCCAGCAGGGGATAAATAAAGGATGTCTTAATAAGAGTGCACTATTTCGTTTAAATAAAGTAGACATGTTCCGGTTAGGTATGAAATAAAATATCTGGCAAATGACCTCCGCGTTTTGTAATATGTTTTCACAATGATAAGGCATTCTTCTTTTGTGTAGCGCTCCATTTTTAATAATCGGAACAATCATAGGTGACAGCTGTCAAATTTCAGTGTTGCTACTTGCACGAGAAAAAGTGCCATAAAATTTAGATAGTGCACTCTTATTAAATCATCCTTTACTTATACCAACGTCTTGTTATGTAATATTTAGAGTTGGAAGCGTAATATGAATCACCATGTATTCGCTCGTCGATCGCCTCTGGGACAATTGCGTCGTCGATTTAGCCTCCGGCGGCCATTTTAAGATCGGCGTCTCATGTCCCAGTGGCGGAACACGTTGCCGGCTTAAGGCGCGGTAGCTGGGGGGGGGGGGACCACCCCCGGCGAACTTCAATCAAACTGGAGGGTTTATTCTGGTCTGTGGCATGTATGGGTTATTAACAATACGGGCGGGATGTGTGCAGGGCGGGGGAGTGAGGGGCCGATACGGACCCCTGCGGCACGCCGCAAAGATCGAGATTAAAACATCATTGTCCTAACTGCGGCGGCGAGGCTTTGATTCAATTAGGTGGGCACGCGTTCGATGAATCAACGACAACCCGAACACACGTTCTTCTTCTTCAAGACATGACGTCGTCGTTATCAACCTTACAAGCGCACACATGCATAGCACACAATTACTGTCCCGGCCCACCAACCTACCACGAGGGAAAGTATTGTGAACGCCTAAAAATTAAAAAAAAACACGTCAAAACTTTTTAACGCGCAGAAAACAATGCGTACTCGCAGCGTTTTCGCCTGTCGTTTTCTACGCTAGTGAAATATTCTTTTGCCGTTATGATTTATGATTTCTAATACTTGAAATCAGGTGAGTCAAAAATTATTTACACTTTTCGTTCTACAACTTTGTTCGTTTCGTTTTCAACAATTTTCAATAATTGCGTCAGTTGTCTTCTAGCTACAACAGCGTAAGCATGTCATCTCCGCTATCAGATTGCACCAAGGAGGAGCAACGAAGAGTGATCAGTGGCCATAGGGTGTGAAAGGTGCTGGGATTAACCGGAGACTTTAAAAGTGTCCGAACGAGCTTAACACTTTAAAGAGCTGCGGCGACCGTTAACCTCGACCACTGACGACAACATTCAGCATGGTCGAGTGGTTACAGCAGATAGGCGAGTTACCATATATGAGGTAATTTCATCGGTTATCAAAGATAAGGACCGCTCAAGAAGCTTTGATAGGTCGCCGATTTGCCCTGAGATATGGACGTTCGGGATGCGGTGCAAAAGTGGCTTCGCGACCAACCGAAAACCTTTTACCAGGAAGGCATACGGAAGCTTGTGGCTCGCTGGACCAAGTGCATTGCTCAAGGTGGAGACTATATCGAAAAATATTGTATTTTTACGCCTATCTTTGTTTAATAAAGCTGTAGCACGAACACTATTTTATGACTTACCTTCGTACATTGCGAATATAGGTACATATAACCATATCGCCATCCCACCAATAAACTTTATATGCAAGCGTTAGTTTTCGATTGTAGGCGACTTATTCATAAACTTCCCTCTTAAATCTATATTTGGACAGTCATTAAAATTTCACAATACTTCCGAACCAAATAGAGTTGTCAACTACAACGGGCGAACCCGTCACCTCAGGAAGTTTTAACGATTGTTCGTCTATCTCCCGTGAAGTGAACGCAGAAGACTTGGACAAAACAGTCCACCGTAAAGCTCCGCCACATGCCCGTAAGAGGCCAACGCCTTATCCGCGAGATAGCCAGGTATGTTACCCAGCGGGCATACACTCGCGCCCTTACCAGCAATTGCGACCAGTTTACTCGAACCAATCGAGAGACGGAAGAAATCTGGTCACAATTGGAAGTAAGGGCGCGAGTGTCGGGCCCGCCAGGTAATCATTACTGGCTATCTCGCGGTAAGGCGTTGGTCTCTTACGGGTTGTGGCGTAGCTAGACGGCGGATTGTTTTTGTCCAAAGTCTTCTACGCTCACTCCAGGGAGATAGAACGACTAATCGTTTAAACTTCCTGTGGTGACGGGCTCGCTTGTTCTAGTCGACAACCCAAGTTGTTAGTCAGAGTGCGCAATCGATTGGCTTACGCCGCACGTGCGCAGACCGTCCAGGAGCGCCAGAAGGTTGATTCCCAAGGAAAACTAACCATAAGGCCAGAGTCCTGCTCGGGCTCGCACTTCATGCGTGGAAGCCGCCGGATGGGTGTTGACCCCTGAGTGTGACCAACCCTGAACAGAATGGGTCTTCGTGGCCAACTCAGCAAAGGCCCATTAGCTCCCCAATACTTCCGAACCGAAAACTAACGAGATAAGTTTTAGTGAATACTTTAGTAATATCAACACCATTTGGACAAAGGACCTCTTTTATACCGCCGAGATTTTAAAACTTGATCAATTTGGACATAAAAATGAATTTGGCACTCAGCATATTTAAAAATAAAATAAATAAATGATCATCAAATTATGATAGACTAACCATATATCAAATATTAGAAACTATAACTTAATAAAACTTTTAAAAAATATATACGTGGACTATATTTCTAGCTTATATTTCTGTTTTTTGTACTCATTATATAGGTTAATTTTGTAACTATCCGCTGATAATGTTAACAAATCGGTACAGATTAGCTCTAGAATACTGCCTGTAGGCAAGAAGCTTGCCTTTTCTTATGAATAAACCTTTTTTTTATTATTATAAATATATGCATTGAAATTTATTACAAACACTCCTAAATATTTGTAATTATTTAATAATTTAGTATTAATATATAAAATTGTATATTACTTACTATATTTTTTATATTTTTTTCATTATTTTTTCTTTTGTTTCTTTTCCCTTCTTTTGTGTTCTTTCTCGTAACTTTCTTTTCTATTTGTTTTAGTGTCTGTAACCTCACTCTATCTCTTCAAGTTACTGACTGAGTTTTTTATGAATAAAGAAACACATTTTTAAAAAGATTTCAGATACACATACTAAAAATACGAGAATTAATTTTTTTTTTATATACCATGTACTAAACTTAACACAGCAAGGCAAGACACAAAATACTCCGGGCCATATTACTTTAACAGGCTACCGGAAAGTTTAAAATCAATTCAAGTGGAAAGCTTATTCAAAAATTCTTATTAGGCAAAGCTTTGTATTCGATCGAGGAGTTTTAAATGATTTTTTAATTTTTGGACAATTTTTTTTTTGGCAATTTTAAGTAGCATTTTTTAATTATTCTAACTTTTTCCGATTTTATATTTCTTGATTATATATATTGATTATTTTAATTTGTGGTTTTAGGAAGTACATCTTAAAAATTATTATGAGTAACGCCAGTACTAAAATGTTGCATATCGACATGTCATAAAAGCAATAATGAAGAACGTTGAACTGTATGTACGTGGTGATAAATTTGGATATTGTAAAAACGGATAATAGACTGTAAATTGAATGTACCTAGATATTACTTTTCTACAATCTGTTAAGATTTTTTGGAAATAAATTGAAATTGGAATTTTGAAAACTGTAAGTTTTAGTTCTACGTCATTTTTATTTGTCCCACTCTATTTAACGGAATTTTCCGTTTTATTTAAATGGTGATTTTATAAGGAAATCTTGATATGTTTTTGAGGACCACATTTTAAGGCTAATTAGTTTTATGAGCATTTTACTACAATGTTTAAATATTTTATTGTATTATAGCCTGTCCACTATATAATATAATATTTTATTGTATTAAACGCGTTAGTTTTAGTTAAGTGACAGAATCGAATAAGCATAAGATGAGGGTTTGCCTGCCATTCGTTTCCTGATATTTTTGTAGCCAAAATCAATGTTTTGAGGTAATGTTTACTCCTAAATTTAAAAAATAATGATAAATAAGTTATCCAACGTAATCCGCACAGCCGAATAGAATATCTCGATTCGTTAATCTATCATAACGTCCGCGCTAGAAATTCCTTGTGCGCCCCCCCCCCGATTAATCTTTGTAAAAATGCCTTTAACATCTGGTTGATTGGCGTGATCGCCCCCCCCCCCCCCTGCCTGCCCCCCCTATGGGAAGCCCCGCCCGTAGGCCCGGCGAATTGAATGACAGAATGAGTGATGGATACATCGTTCGCGTGCTGTTCTGTAATTATTTTTCTTCCTGGTCAGCTGAGGACCGCGGAAAAATTGAAAATCGTTTGGATGCCATGTCTGACCGGACGAACTGCGCAGAGGGAAGGGGATCTAGTTCTTACGAAATTATGGGCACGAATTATATAGTTTTTGAAACAGTTAAATACGAAATCGAAAACTATTGCTGTTATTTGACGCTATAAATACGGCAAAAAATGGATTTACCGCGTGAAGTTTCGAATAAAGTAGTTCATTCTAAGTTGGATAGTCCATATCTCCTGAGTAGGGTCAGCATACGAGCCCTTACGAGCCACGCGCGATTTATCTCATTTTTTAAGTACCAAGGTGTAACACAAATTATGGTGCCATTTCTTTATTGCCAAGTTCAATACATGCATACAACGTAGGCTTTAACAAAATAGACTTTCACCAAAGGAGATACTAAAAAAGCTGGATACCAGATCGAATTTAGTTAGTATCTCGCACTTCGTACATGCACTGACGTGCTCATGTACTCTACAGATACACACACACACACACACACCCTCATACACACACACACACACATATACGCACATATACGCTCTATATCACACAATACGTTACAAAAATATTTTGTTTTTGTAATAATCACAATATTGAACAAGCACGCACAAAATTAAACGTTCACCTTAGAACAGGTCTCGGCCTTAGTTCCTGGTTAGGTGGCCCGGTCCTGGTTAGGTGGTGTTGTCACTGGACTTTGCAATGTATTCATTTTCTGCTATTTATTCAATGTTTAAAATATTTCTATGCATAGTTCCTAAGATAAAATTGTTTTAAATTATTCTTGAACTACCTACTTAAATAAAAAAAAAAAATTAAAAAATTCAAAAAAACACTCATGAACCACACATAACGAACTTACTTCTAAATTTAAAATTCTATTTTGTTTTCTTTGTATTATGTAGCATATGTTGTAGTACTTATTAATATTGTTGTAGTACATATTGTATATAATTTAAAACATCTTTGGCTTTGCTATGATTTTTATGATATATGTTATTATTGTTTGTATATATTTTGTTATTATTATACAAACATTTTATTATGTTTATATTTTATTATTGTTTTACTGTTTTGTTTTTAATAAAATAAAATAATGACATAAACATCAACGGAGTAGCCATAGTAGTTAGCGAGTTATTTATGAAATAATTTGAGAAACTAGCCATTAAAACCCTCCAAAACCAAACCTACCTTCTGTATCCCGAAGGGTAATACACAAACGGTGGAAAAAATATTGGGTCATATAAACTCCCTACACCCAAAAATTAAAAAAAAAATTACTCTTTATTGCGAAATTTCACAAAGGGCAGGTTTATTATCGTACGTCAATCTCTCACATCCAACACTATGAAGTGTTTATACTGGAACTTTAAAAATTGTAATTTTACTCAGTTGTACACTTTTTTTGAAAATTTTGATTGGAAATTACTATACGATTTAAGTAACGCTAACGATTGCGTTAATTATCTCTATAGTGTCATCTACAATTGTTTCGATAGCTGCATTCCAAGCAAAAAACGGACTGCATTGACCAATAGGTATATTTATCCTAAATGGTTTAATGGCGACATTATCCGTGACATTCGATCGAAGTCGTATCATCACAAGTGCTGGAAGCGGACTGGTTCTCAGTTTCACAGGGAGCTTTTCGAAACTTTACGGTGTAGAGTTAAGCACAAAATAAAAGACTCTTTCAATTTGTACATGCACAATATTGAGACGTCTATCCGAGAAGATAGTTCACGCTTTTGGGAATATGTTCGTAGTCAGCGAACTGCTGGTGGGGTACCCCAGAATGTGGTCTATAATGAGGCTACATATTCGGGTGCTGCAGCCGCTGATGTTTTTGCGAATTACTTCTCATCAGTGTTTCTACCGAACATACCGGCCTTAGACGCTGTCGCCGCTGAAGCGACTATTATGTCGAGTGACGCAAATTCTTCATGCGTCAACGTCCGCAGTGTCACTAAAGATGATATTCGGTTTGCAATACGCAAGCTGAAATCAGTCCGCACTATTGGACCTGATGGAGTTCCTCCTTATGTTATTAAAGCATGTTGTGAGTCTTTTATACAACCCCTGATGCATATATTTAACAGATCGTTGGAATCTGCAGTATACCCCTATAAGTGGAAGATATCTAGAGTAGCTCCAGTACCAAAAAGTGGCGATAAGGTGCAGGTTGATAATTACAGGCCGATTGCAGTCTTATCAGCCTTTCCCAAGCTTTTCGAGACCATTCTCCATCGAGAAATTTATACCCAACTATGCGGTACACTATCGGATGCCCAACACGGGTTCCGTCCTAATCGTTCCACAACTACCAACCTATCCGTTTTTACAGATTATGTTACTGGTGAGTTGGATAGCACCTCAAGGGGACAAGTGGATGTCGTGTATTTGGATTTCAAGAAGGCCTTTGACAGAGTCGACAACGATGCGTTACTCCGAGAACTGGGTGCTGCTGGATTCTCGAGTAAACTGTTGAAACTTTTCGCAGATTACTTGGGGGGCCGCCAGCAATTCGTTAAATTTGGCAATTTTGAATCCAAACTATACAACACTCAATCGGGGGTTAGCCAAGGATCAAACTTGGGGCCTTTGTTATTCAACTTATTTGTTAATAATCTGAGTAAAGTAGTCACATCTGCACGTTGTCTAATGTTTGCTGATGACGTCAAATTGTTTTTATCAACTGGAAGTGCTGAGGCCTGCGAGCTCTTCCAGCGTGATATTGATGCAGTTTATGCATGGAGCCAAGCTCGTAACCTTCACTTCAATATTAACAAATGTGCAGTGATGACATACACAAGATCGCCTGATCATCTGATGTATGATTACTCCATCGCTGGATGTGTGCTTCCCAGAGTTACGGAAGTCAAGGACTTGGGAGTTTTTTTCGACCCCAAGTTAAACTTCAAGGAACATATTAGACAACTATCTACAACTTCTTTCAAGCTTCTAGGGTTTGTGATACGGCAATCCAAGCACTTCAATAATATTCGGGTTATGCGCACGTTGTACAACTCGATTGTTAGAAGTCGCATGGAAACGAATGCAGCTATTTGGAATCCACATGAAGGTACTTATACCCTCATGCTGGAAAAGGTACAGAAGTGTTTTTTGAGATTTCTGTACTTCAAGCAGTACGGATATTATCCATTTTTGTATCCGACTGCATTTATCACAGGCATGGTTGGCTATAATTCTCTCTGTCTCAGAAGAGAAATGCTGACCATGTCCTATATTTTCAATCTAATTCGTGGTAAAACTGATAACCCTAGCTTACTAGCCAAGGTGGATCTATTCATACCAAATAATTATCTCCGTGCTCGATCGCACCATCTTTTCGCGGAGCCGTTCTCGCGCACTAACCTTACGAGGTGGAACTTGTTGGCGCGTGCTTTGCGGCGCTTAAATGAAATTCACTCGATGGCACCAGATTTTGATATTTTTACCGCCAACCCTCACTTGTTTAAATTGCAAGCTATTAATTATTTATTCTTACATGATAGCTAGTATTATAAGTGTCATTCTATTTGTATAGTTATGGTAATATCTTTATTAATTTTACTTCTCAATGCCTTGGTTTTACTGTTATGTTGATTAGTAATAAGTGAATAAACACAATAAATAATAAAAAAATAAATACTTATGTGTGCTTGTAACATGTGTCTAAGTGTGTGTCAATTCCATCAATTTTATTGCAACGGAAAATGGTTTGTTTGTTTCTATTCGTTATTGTGAAATTTCACAATGGGCGAGTTTATTGTCATATGACAATCTCTTCCAACCAACCCTACTATTACGTGTTTATATGTATGTGTGTGTGTAACATGTTTGTTAGTGTGTGTCTTGTTATTGCATTCGATTGACAGAATTGAAAATCGATTCCTTAATTTTATCCCAACGGAAAAATGGTGACCCAGCCAGGAATCGAACCCGGGACCTTACAATGCAAGATCAGGTGACCTAACCACTATGCCACCGAGGCGTGTAAGTAAAATGGTGACCCAGCTTGGAATCGAACCCGGAACCTTACAATGTAAGATCAGGCGAATTAAAAAATAATGCTATAATTTAAGTTAAAATGTTCTTTAAATCAAGAATTGGTTCAGTAATACAGTTTACATGCGCAATATACACTGCAGATATGTACTATGTTAATTCAATTCACGTCATTTTGCGAGAGGGGGGGAGGGGGGTTCAATACAATACCATCAACTACTGCAGTAGATAGGCAGTCCTACACTTGGAGGCGTAACAAAATTAAATGCTTAAAATTTATTATTAAAAACATAACTATCATGATAGTAACAATGGCTGTAATATTATATTCAATATTACCTACTTACGTGTTTATATGTATGTGTGTGTGTAACATGTTTGTTAGTGTGTGTCTTGTTATTGCATTCGATTGACAGAATTGAAAATCGATTCCTTAATTTTATCCCAACGGAAAAATGGTGACCCAGCCAGGAATCGAACCCGGGACCTTACAATGCAAGATCAGGCGACCTAACCACTATGTTACCGAGGCGTGTAAGTAAAATGGTGACCCAGCTTGGAATCGAACCCGGAACCTTACAATGTAAGATCAGGCGAATTAAAAAATAATGCTATAATTTAAGTTAAAATGTTCTTTAAATCAACAATTGGTTCAGTAATACAGTTTACATGCGCAATATACACTGCAGATATGTACTATGTTAATTCAATTCACGTCATTTTGCGAGAGGGGGGGAGGGGGGTTCAATACAATACCATCAACTACTGCAGTAGATAGGCAGTCCTACACTTGGAGGCGTAACAAAATTAAATGCTTAAAATTTATTATTAAAAACATAACTATCATGATAGTAACAATGGCTGTAATATTATATTCAATATATACTAATGTCATTAAATAGTAAGAGAGAATAATATATTAAAATAGAAATGCAAATTCTATGTAGAATAATCAACGTAAAATAATGTTATCGCCAATCCAGCAATATGCCTTCGTATTTTTTAAACATAAATAGATGTATAATAAATTATATGAGAATTAGATTGTTATCATATTACCCTTATGTTTAAAATTTTACAAATTCTGCTAATTATTAACGTGGAAAATAAACTCGGAATTTTCAAACTCCCTTATACCAAAAATTGGGTTTCTTACCAAATTATTTATAATTATCTTTTTAAATTGGTTCTCTCCAAGGCTTTTCATTTGCTCTGGAATCTTATTATAGAAGGACAAATTTAGTTCATTGGATACTGACAATGGGGTAGGGGTCTAAAATTGGCAAAAATCGATAACTTAATATTTGGACGGCCCCTAGTAAGTGCAAAGCATTATTGGAAATGCTGTTTTCGTTTCGTGCATGATTTTCCCTTGGGGTGGAGCTGTGCTGGCAATCCAACGCATGAACAGTTTGACTCCTTGGGTGGAAGCATTATCGCGCATGGTAATTACTTAATGGCACTGCGGGGCGGCAAATGACGGACAACCCCACAATCGAATTATTAACGGGAGTGGCTCCGACTTCCCCACCTTCCCCCTTTTTACCATTCTGTAACCTGTTATTAGCCCTGAATGGAAAATGTTGCAAACCAGCTTAATGCAGATAATGCATACTATTTGCCTATTTTCTTTCGACATTTTACAATATAACTTACTAGAATGAATACCCGATGGAGTCAAGGCTGATTTACATTATCAGTTGGGCGGTTTCGACAACAACGGGCGAACCCGTCACCCCAGGGTAGTATAACGATATGTTATCGTTCTTTCAGCCGTGGGATGAGCGTAGAAGACTTTGGGACGACACAAACCTACCGTCCAGCAATTCCAGGAGCCCGTCAGAGACCAACGCCTTACGGCGAGGCACCCGGAAAGGTACCCAGCGAGCAGCTTCACCCCTGACTACCAGTTTAGAAGGATATCTTCGTCTGGAATAACCATCAGGATACCTCCAACCTCCCGACTGGTTACGGGTCCGAAGTTACTTGCGCGACCTCTATCTGTTGTATGTCCAGCAGTGATTCAGTTTGAATCTATCGTGGACCAACGACATCTGTTGCCCGGCTCTGAATTCAGAATCAGGTAGCCAATTAGTCATTTCAAGAGTGGTTGACGACAGGCAACATCCACCCCCGCTGCTTAGAAGACAGTATATTTCCATAGTCCCCAGACTCCTTCAGCAAATAGTCAGAGTGCACAACCGATTTTCGTCGCTAAATTTAAAATTCGGGGACTCAAAAATTAACAATTGCGAAATGGAATTAGCCACCATACGTTTCTATAAAGTCCTTAATGGTATCATCAGCGAGCATGTACCGTCGAAAACTATTTCGCATCGTCAATTTCCTCCTTGGTATGATGCATCATTGATTAAAATAATCAAAGAAAAGCACAAATTCCACCGTAAATGGAAGATAACCGGTAATCTCGTCCACTATGAGGCATTTTCAATACTTAGAAGACGCCATAAAGAATTAAATAGTCTTCTTTACGAAGCCTATATAGAGAAGTCTGAAGAATACATAAAAGACAAATCAAAATTCTTCTGGAAATATGTAAAATCTAAACGATCCACCCCCGGTATTCCGTGCGAAATGAATTTTAATTCTGATGTAGCCACGAGTGGTCCGGATATATGCAAGTTATTTTCTCAGTATTTTCAATCAGTTTATGAAAACCACGATCCTCATATTGACTTCCGCGTACCTAGTTACCCCAACCAACAATCAGTCGACATATACGACGTACGATTTGACGAGGAAACAACCTATAATTATTTGCGCAAAATAGATATAAACAAAACCGCTGGCTCTGATGAAATACATCCTATATTCGTCCTTAACTGTGCATTAAATTTGGCTTATCCACTAACGACATTGTTCCGTAAATCATTAATAGAAGGCGTTTTTCCCAAAATATGGAAACAAGCATATATATGTCCAATATTTAAGCAAGGTTCGCGAAATAATGTTCAAAATTATCGTCCCATATCAAAACTCCCAATATTTAGTAAGTTAATGGAAAAACTCGTATTCGAACAATTATTCGCAGCTATTCGTTCAGTCATAGTCCCAGAACAACACGGATTTTTCAAATCAAGGTCTGTAGAAACCAACCTTATTACCTTCACTGATTCTGTCCTTAAGTCTATGGATAAACATATACAGGTTGATGCTCTATACACAGATTTTTCTAAGGTATTTGATAAAATAAATCATAACTTACTTTTAAAAAAGTTATGGGCTTTGGGGATTAGGGGTGACTTGTATCGCTGGATTTCCTCGTATATCGCATATCGGACTCAAGCGGTAGTTGTTCAGGGTTATCAATCCGAGTTTTCTGAAATTCCTTCAGGGGTACCGCAAGGCTCCCACTTAGGACCACTTCTTTTCCTTCTATACCTCAACGATATCACCAATTGCATGCTACATTCCAATATAGTCATATATGCGGATGACACGAAGATTTTTAGTGAGATCCGATCAATTAATGACTGCCTTAATTTGCAGGCAGATATAAACCGCCTTATGAAATATTGTTCAGATAACTGTCTCTTCGTTAACGTAAAGAAATGTCACATAATCACATACTCCAGAAAAAATACTAATATAATGTTTGACTACAACTTGAATGGCGCTATAGTTGGAAGAGAATCAGCGGTGCGAGATCTTGGGATTACACTTGACACGAAAATGCTATTCGCTGAACACATCGATAATATTATTAGAAAAGCATATAAATTACTAGGTTTTATTCTAAGGGTATCATCGGTATTCAAATCCACTGACACGCTTAAAACCCTCTATAATTCCTATGTAAGAAGTCAGTTGGAATTTGCATCAGTGGTCTGGAATCCCCAATATTTGACTTACATATCGCGGATCGAATCGATACACAAAAGATTTGTGAAGCGATTAAATTTCACTTCTTTCACTAAACCCAGCTCCTATGAGGAATCCTTAAAAGCCCACAATTTAATGTCATTGGAGAGCCGTAGAGTCTTGATCGATGCCGTATTCTTGCATGGGTTGGTAAATAATTCCATCGATGCGAACGCGATTTTGGAGCGCATTGAATTTTATGTTCCTCCCCGCCCTGTTCGATCGCATCGACTGTTTCATCTCCCTGTGGTGAAAACCAACGCATCTCAAAATGCATTTCTATACAGAGCGTGTCATAGATATAATACAGACTTTTTAAGTGTGGACATATTACACTCATCAAAAACGTCATATAAGAACTCAATAAAAAAAAATCTAGAGTCTATCTAGATGATCACAAAACATTTATACATATTATATTTCATTTAATTTAGTTCAAGGACATAATTTTATCTCAAGTATATTCATTATAATAACTATATATCATACCTAAAATTAAATATAAATATATTTATATACATACATAATATATTTTTATCTATTTTGTCTCTCCCGTTCACCTCACTTCCCATCCTGATTCCCCCCATTCTCAAGCGGAAACAATATAAAATTATATTGCGTTCATTTTGTATACTTTATATTCGGAATCACATTAATGGATTTTTGTCACTTTTAAATAGGTTTTTATTGCATTGTATGTAGTTCTGTTTGGTTCCAGAATAAAATAAAATAAATAAAATAAAATAAACGGTGCGCAAACCGTCCAGTAGGGCCGGGAGGTAATTCCCCAGGAGAAATCGATCCACTGAGGCCACACACGTCAGGCCACACACGTGAGACCTGAGACGCGAGAGTCTTACTCGGGGTAGCCTTTCACACGAGAAGACTTCTGAATAGAGTTGAAACGTGAGTTGGACCGATACGAGAACACGATGGATCTGCACGAAACCATTTGCTACCTTGACTTATTTGACAGGAGGGCAATGTCGACTACAACGGGCGAACCCGTCACCCCAGGCTGGTATAACGATATAGATCGTTCTTTCAGTCGTGGGATGAGCGTCGCCTTACAGCGATGCACCGGGAAAGTCATATCAGCCTGAGGTGTCGGGTTCGCCCGGTGCAGATGACAGCTCAAAGTTTCCAGGGACGCCCAATTGTTTATGGTCGCAGACTAGACAGTCGAAAATGTGCACAATCTTCGAGAAGGCTCCTCAAGAGGTGTCCCAAATTACGATTTTTATTAAAGAAAGTTCTCAATTAACGATACTGTCGCTTCGAATTCCGAATTTCTTTCTAAAGTCTGTAAGTTTCTAATAATCCGCCAATAATTGAAAAGATTATCTCACCGAGTAATAATATGTACAGTACATATAGATCCAATACCGAAGGGTTGTGAGTATTTACATCGAAGCCAGAAACAGATAATAAGAGACAAAGCATCGCCGCGAGCTCTATCATCAAGCGATGAAGAGTGTCACGTAATATTGTCCCCCCTTCCACCCCCCACTCCATCCCCTTCCCCATCCAGTACCCCCCCCCCCCCCCACGAAGACACGAGCCGTCATCAGCCGCCCCGCCAGAAACTGATATTACGTTATTTTCTCTGTCTCTCCGTGTTCGGTAATAAAGTGTGTCAAATAATCGCACTTTCGTCGCGCGGAGACGGGCGAGGGGTTGAGGAGAGGGGGGGGGGGGAGGGATTCAGGATGAGAATGAGGGGAGGGGGGGTGTAGATGAAAGGGTATCGGTCTGGCTTAGCGTAGATTGGTAGCGCGGACAGGAACACATGGAGGGCAAAGACGACGATTCTTCAAAGCGTCGGATACACTACTGTCCACGTCACGCGGGCTGACGTCATCAGGTATATCAGGATAGGAGCACACTATTGTATTTTGGAAAAGTATGAGAAACGGTTCAATTTTAGGAAGAGACGAAGATTACCCAGACGACACGACCCGACCTGGGCTGGGATTCTGAATCGACGACACGATATACGATTGTCTTTACTCAAAGCGGAAGTGGAAGACTTTTATCGTATGTTGACAGACGCATCGTATGTTATCGCACTGAGTGTAAATGGCTTACCGACTTTAATCACCAAATAGAGCGAGACATTCTTCCGCGTCTGCATAAAAAGTGTTCGGGGGATTTTTGAAGAGTTACTGCGTAATTATTTTCTTACAAATCGTGTAAAAACACTGCAATAAAATTTGCTTACGAAATCACCTCGCACGTACGATAAAATAAGAAGCTGAGCGCTCACTCTAGCTAAGTCGAGGAACCGACTTTTCGATGGTCCTTGAATCGTCCAAAGTAAGGTTAAGAATAACGAAATCTCATGAGGTGCCGTCTGGGGAATTGCTGCGATCACATTAAGTGACCGCTTAGCTTCTTATATTATCGTACGTGCGAGATCAGTTTCTAAACAGATTTTATAGCAGTGTTTTTACACGACTTGTAAGAAAATGATTACGCAGTATCTCTTCAAAAATCTCCCGAACAAATTTGATTCAGACGCGGAAGGATGTCTCGTCTATTTATTGATTAACGTCGATCTACCGCCTAAACGCAGTGCGATAATTTACAGGCTATCGCATACGATAAAAGTTTTTTTTCATTTTTAGCCCCCGCTTCGAGTGACGACAACGTATATCGTGTCTTTACTTCGGAATCCAGGAGCTGAGTAGATGATAAGCTGTCCTAGTTAAAGCGAATCTACACGATTTCATTTCTCGGCGTGTAAAATATTCTTCGTTCTTTCCGGTTCTTAGAGTTTCACGCTTGTATTCTTCCGACTATCCTATTTGTCGGTTCTTTTTCTCGCTCTTTAGATACTGTCACTTGGCTAATGTTGTGCATCATAACTTTTACCTTACCGACTTACCAACCATAGAGAAGGGAAAGTATAGTGTACGCGCTTCTGTGTGTCTGTCTCTATGTATGTATTCTTCCACGATAGCTCCCACACGCTTAATCCGTTAATCTTAAGTTGATTATTGTCTTTTTGACATGGCTGCCCAACAAAAACAGAGTGTAATGTGTTCAGGGTTCATCTATGTATGTTTTCCGTTCCTTTGTTCCACTATAACTTTTAGACGCTTAAGCCGATTCAGAAGTGTGTGGTATGTTAGAAACGTTATGTCATTCCGAGTGTCATTGGGTACCTTAACTTTCCAAATATGAAGGAAGTAGTTGTCTAAATGTCCAAATGTCAATAAATTAACATAAATATATCGTGTTTAGTGTCAAATGAAAGGTCTGATTGAGTACATTCCGGAAATTTACATATATCTTCATCGGCGTGCATTCGCCCACCGTTGGGAATACGCCTCTCCAATCACTCTGCATCCGGATCGGTTGTCCGTTACCCTCATCCAGTCTGGTCGAGCTGTCTCCTTAATGTCATCGGACCATCGGACCATTGGTCTGCCCACACTTCTTCTCCCTAGCCGGGGTCTCCACTCCAAAACGCGCTTGCTTCACCGTGCGTCGTGTCGTCGGGCCACGTGGCCGGCCCAAGCCCATTTCAGCTTGGCCACTCTTCCACCCACGTCGACCACCTTCGTGCGCTGTCTGATGAGCTCGTTTCGGACTCGATCGCGCAACGATATGCAGAGTATGACTCGCTCCATGTTACGCTGCACCACCTTAAGCTCGTGGATCATCCCAGCAGTCAGTGTCCATGTCTCACAAGCATACCGTCATAGCCTTTGTCTTGAGCGATTGGGGAATTCTGGACTACAGCACGAAGCTCGGCTTCCCGAAGGCTTCCCATCCCAATTGTTTTCTTCGATTTATCTCTGCCATCATCGAGTCCCGGCTGAGCGTTATCACCTGTCCTAGGTATGTGAACTCCTACACCTGCTTCAGCGGTTGTCAATTCAATGAAATGGGATTCGGTGTGAGATCGGCTTTCGTCATAACCTTCGTCTTGTCTATGTTCATCTTAAGACCCGTTTGCAGGGACGCGTGATATAGTTGCTCCAGCATGAGTTGTTAGTCTTCGGCACATTCAGCGATTATAACTATCATATCAACTATCATCCGCGTAGCGCAGGTGATTGAGATATACGCCGTCAACGTTGATTTCCTTGCCACTCCAGTCCAATGTCTTAAATATATCCTCCATAGCGTTGGTGAACAGCTTAGGGGATATAACGTCATCTTGTCGGACTCCTCTTTGGACTGGTATGGGGTCTGTTAGCTCTTTCAGCTGTATAGTAATTGTTGCCGCTTTGTACAAGCTCTTCAGGATCTGTATATACCGGTAGTCTAAGTGACATCGATGTAGCGATTCGGTGACTGCCCAGTGTTCTATGGAGTCAAATGCTTTTTCATAATCGACGTAGGCTAGATAAAGGGGCCTATTGTTTTCTTCGGACTTTGGGCTTATTATGGATAAATACATAAACCACAAATATTTCATTACAAAAACCGCAATAAAAATAATTATAAATACAATAGTTCACTTTCTGTAACGGCAGTCGTGTTTTTTATTCTTTTTCATATATTACTTGTTAATATATATTACTTGTGGGTACTTAATAGCTTTGATGCACTCGCCCCACAGTCACGATTCGCTGGTCTGGCTATATACTCGTATATATTAAAGGTGGAAGAGTACCGATGTTGTCAATATGTACCTACGTGTCTGAATCACCCTAATGCAACAATGCCCGTTGTATAGACATGTACGCTAAAGCGTGATGTGCAGACATGCGTAATTCGCGAAACCTCCCCATTCTCAAAAATCACCGAAACCATTATTGCGCTTCCGTCTCAAGCGCCTCAATAAAGCAATAAGGTTGTATTTCATCTCGTTCCGCCGTGGCGCGCGTTCGGCTTGACACGCTCGCGTAAACCGACCCGATAATTTACCGCTCTAATTTCGAATCCGAATTCGCGATCAAATTAAGCACCCCTCTATCTTCGTCATACTTCGAACCCCGCTCGCTATTGATATTGATATTTAATTGAGCGCACGCGAGTCTTTGCGCGGCCCGCGATTGGGAAGCACTGGCGGATACGGTGGTTGCCAAGCTGTGGTTCGAGGTCTTTTATTTTTTTATATTACTTTATGTAAGAAATACCCAGCCTTATTTATTTTATTTATTTATTTTTTTACAGTGAACTTACAGATAATAAATAGCTTTTCCAGTACTTGCAAAACTTTTTTACACAAAACTAATTTACTATCCTATAAAATGTTTACAACTCTTGCATGGACAACATAATAGGAATAACGTAAGTATGTTGAGTGAGTAGTAAAAATGTGGTATACTATAAAAAAAAGGTATTAATAATTGGCTAACACGTAACATGATACTAATAAGATTGTATAATATAATAAACTTATATAATACAGTAAGATGGCAGTTGGTTAAATCTTAAGAAGTAGGAGATAGACTAGATTTGACGGAATCTTTAATTACATTCATAGAATCATTAGATATGTCCTATACTTTACAAATGGTATAAAAAGCACGACACATTCTAAGAGATTCTGAGAGACACAATATTGCTACGTGACTTATCCTAGACTTGCTTAGACTGTATCCTAGATTAATTGTCGCGCATTTTCAAAATGTATACATAGTTGATATAGGATAACGGAACGACAGTGTCACTGTGCGACCGGGAAAAGTACCAAAATAACAGTCTTGGAAAAAACTGTGAAAAGAAACCAGCCATGGAGACTCCAGCGATGCTTAGCCTAAAGGTGAGTATCCATTAGGTTCGCGCATCAACTCTGCTCCGCGC
Organism: Micropterix aruncella; assembly: GCA_944548615.1. Lineage (NCBI taxonomy): Eukaryota > Metazoa > Arthropoda > Insecta > Lepidoptera > Micropterigidae > Micropterix > Micropterix aruncella. Next base: position 5,947,084 of record OX155969.1, read on the forward strand.
ATCTGCAACTGCTCAAATAGAGACGGTTCGCGCATCAACTCAAGAACAACGAGTGCTCCGCAGATTTGATTCAAACATTGAGCGGACATGTCGTCGCCAGAATTTATTTTTAAATTTATCACCCTTCGGTTCCCACAGCACTGTATAATTTCGGTACCCCCCGATTAGAGGTAGACATTTCTCTTAGGCCCACTTCATAGCGATGGATTCGCGTTTACTCAACGACGAACGTGATGCGCGAGACGTATCCACCAACGTCTCACTTTGCTCGCGTCCACGAACGCACTGCGCATCACTTTGTGTTCGCACATTTTCCGCCACCGCTCGGAGCGCTCGCCGCGGAGCTTGCAACATTACACGCTCCAGGAGCGCCAACGTAACCACTACTGGAGCAGTTGCAGATGCGCGGACCTAATGGATACCCACATTTAGATCGTCTTATAAATCAGGAAGAAACGCAATTTAATATGGCAGGCGCTGACGGCAAAGACTGCCAAGCCGAGGTTTGCTGTCCTCCTATTTTAAGACAAGTTTGACTGGTCGCAAGTTATCCGAATACTGAAATCCAGAACAACCAGAAAACGACACAGAAATAAGAAAGCCATTACAATGATGTCCAAACATGGAACTACTCTGAAGCGATGATTACTCTCGGGAGCAATGAATCCGGGTCACCAACATAAAAGTAGGAATATTTTGGAAACTAAGAATGCTAGCTTATTCAATAATTACCATATTAATAATGAATATTGAATACCAGGAGCGCTTCTTATATTTCTGTGACAGAACAATAACAAAAGCAAAATCAAATGCAGTGAACTCTTAGTTCGATTTTCAAAAAAACATTCATTTTGTTTTAGACGTTTTGTTGGCAATACTTTACAGCAACTAATTACTACTCTGTCTAAAAAGTACCGGGAATTATTAAATAAAACACACAATTTTCGTTTAATCGTCAATGTTTATTTTATAACCTTCAAAGTAGTCCCCATTTGATGGAACACACATTCGCCAGCGTTTTTTTCAATCTTCAAAACACTTTTTGTGGGCGTTTTTCGGTATAGCCTTCAATTCCTTCCACGAATTTTCTTTAATGGACTCTATGGACTCAAAACGGGTACCACGAAAAGGCAATTTTAGTTTTGGGAACAGAAAGAAGTCTGACGGGGCCAAATCTGGTGAATACGGTGGTTGATCAATTGTATTTGTCGCGTTTTTGGCCTTAAATTCGGTCACAATTGCTGCTCTATGCGACGGTGCATTATCGTCGTGGAAAATCCACGAATTGTTGATCCACAATTCAGGCCGTTTTTGACGGATTTTCTCACGCAAACGCTTCAAAACGGCCAAATAATCTTCCTTATTGACCGTTAGTCCTTCTGAAACGAATTCTTGATGGACTTAACCGCGAATATCAAAGAAAACAATGAGCATCAGTTTGACTTTTGAACGACTTTATCGTGGTTTTTTCGATTTTGGCTCGTTTTTTGTCCTCCACTCTGATGCCTGTTGACTTGTTTGCATATCAAATTCATAGACCCATGTCTCATCGCCAGTTATAATGCGTTCTATAAATGTGGGATCAGAATCGACGCGATCCAGCATGTCTAAAGAAGTTTGTTTGCGGTACTGTTGTTGTAGAAAATTCAACTCCTTTGGAACGAGCCGAGCGGCGATGCGTCTCATGCCCAATTTATTTACCAAAATCGAGCGAATGGACTCATAATAAGACTTCAGGTTCAGGTCAGGTGCTATCTCTCTTCAGCTGGAATGGCGATTACGGAGCACAATTTCTTTGATTTTTTCGATACTTTCGTCTTTTGAAGAGGTCGAAGGTCGCCCGGAACGAGGGTTGTCTTCGACGATCTCTCGGCCCTCCTTGAATGCTTTGTACCACTTGTAGATCCGTGTTTTGGATAGAACTGATTCACCATAAGCCTTTTTGTGAAAATCGTGGCGCACTACTAAGGTATACAATTCAATTGCTGTTCTAATCAAAATGGCTGACAGTTCGCGCGCATTCTAGGCATAGAGTAAATAAAGGCAGTTCTACCAACTTAAGACATTTTTGATTTTTTTTAAATCATTAACAGAATCTTTTTAAATTCTAAATTCCCGGAACTTTTTAGACAGAAGGTATATTTGCTTAGTTATAAATAGTCTATAAAATACCTTTTATTTGAATAAGCTAGCATTCTTAGTTTCCGAAATATTAAGGCTATGTTGGTGACACGGATTCATTGCACCCGAATGTAGTTGCATAATATTTTTTTTTCGTCCGTCGATCCTGATAAAATGCAGCATTGGACCACTTTGTTTAGGGTTAATTTCGAGAGACTCCGTACCAACACCGTTGGGTTGACGATCCCACCATCGCGCGATTGTCGCTGAAGCGGCCGCTAATAATCTTTGGTAAGTCGATACCGGGAAAGTTTGGCTCGCTACCCGCGTTTATTATCTACTGCCAAGAAGCAGGGGTATGGAACTGGGAGGGAGAGCGGATGGAGGATGTGCTTACTTACATATTTGATTTCTCCCTATCTGTTATGGATTTGATTGACGAATAGTCGTAATCGACTTATAAATATTCTAGTAATCGACATAGACTCGATTGCTAATATTGTGATTAATAGGGTTAGAAATCCATGAGAACATACGGATTTGTTGAACAGATCGCAAATCCACACAAAAGTTATTAAAAAAAATATATTTTAATATAGCCTGGAATTTTTCCTGATTTTTTTCAAGATCTTCCAGATTTTTTTTAATTAAATAAATTTGACTGAAAATTTCCATCCTGATAGCATTGCGATCAAAACTAAAAAAGTATCAACCTAATATGTCGTTCCTGTTCAAAAAAAGAATTACGAATATCCATAGAAAAAAGGACTTCTGGTTTTCCCCTAATTTTCCAATTTTTCAAGCAACTTTTCCAATTTTCATTTTCATTACGACCTTATTTGGATTATTACGAACAATTTTTAAAAATAGCCAAATCGGTTTAGCCGTTCAATCTAATATGCCATTACCAACGAACAGCGTTTCATTTTTATTTATGTATATAGATTTCCGAATATATTGCAATATACGTACTTGTATATTTATTATAATGTATAACTTGTGTTATAATTATAATAATGATGATAATTAAACGCTTTATTTGTTAAACAAATCGGCGAGTTTATTGCGTTAAAGCAATATCTTACAGCTCACCTTTACCTTAACCAAATGAGAAAACATGTTTTGCGGTAAGAAATAGATAAAACTATTAATAATATCACGTATAAAGGCAGCTCGTATCAAATGTATCTAACATTTAAATACAGCAGTAAATGAAACGTCATAAATGAAAATTTAAAAGAAGCAATAAACTATAATTACACAGGGAAGGGGGAGGGGGGGGGGGGGGAGGCAAGAAAAAAATATGAGCGCGTGTTAAGGTATTCTTTGAGCCTATATGTTTAAAGCAATACAAACTCGTTGCTGCCCTTACATGTGCGGGTAAAGCATTTGAGAGACGGGCTCCATGTCCCTAGAGCTTGAATTGCTTAGTTTTCTTGTGATACTCATTGCTGTGGCATCTTGTAGGCGTTGATGATTTTATCCGGTGATACCTCTTACGTGCTTAGTTGCAATTCATCACAAACATTTTAACTTTTTGACAGAAACTTTTTGATGTTAGTACGGTAAACTAATATATTTTTTTAATTGTTTCATTTAAACAATTAAACATCATTTCGTGGACAGAGTTATTCAGCTTTTCCATGCCCTGAAAAGTTTGCTTGTTGGAATATGCGAAGTCTCACGTATAGCGGCGGGCGATCTTCGTATTTATGCAATTATCGGCTGTATTTCTCCCTCTACTGTGGTAAAAGTCGCCTGTAAGTGAATAAAACGACGTTATATATTAGTATGCGTGCACTAACACCCCCTACAATCAAATTTTCGGGGGTTGACCTTCGGCTTTTCAAGTTGTTTTTATACGATTATTTTGGTATAAATCTTACAAGAATTGTATTTAGTAATGTGTATTATATTCATGAAGGTTTACGTATAAATAAATAATAAATATAAAATAACAGCCCGATAAGCCAAAAACAGTTTTTCATTCATATTTCAGTGAAAACCATCGACTCTTTGGTAAAATTAGCTACTCTGGACGAAGTATATACTGTTTAAATATATATTATACACGAATAACAATGTAAATTATTAGGTAATAAGAAAAAAATGGGACAGAGAAGTGGAGATCAAGACTCGCATCAAAATTGCAAGCAGCGCCTTTGGAAAAATGAATAAGGTCCTTTGCAATCGAAACCTGAAAATCCCACATAGAATAATCTTCCCCAGGACTATTAAGCAAGATCTCAGGAAACGTATAGAAGCATTCGAGATTTGGGCATACAGACGCATTATGTCAATATCTTGGTCTCAGAAAGTCAATATCTTCCCCAATGGGAAGTTCATGGCCTAAAACGCGAGCTATGGCAGACCATCAAACGGCGCAAACCTGCATTCCTGGGTCACGTGCTTAGGCACGCCAGGTATGAACCCCTGCAACTCATTATAATGGGAAAAGTCGCAGGGAAGAGGAGACCAGACCGAAGACGGAAATCTTGGTTGTGGAACACTCGAGAATGGACCGGGATTACGAGTGTCGCCGAATTGTTTTGCCTGGCAAAGGAAAAAAGAAGTATGCAGAGCTGACTGCCAACCTTCGCTAGTTGGAGAGGCACCCTAAGAAGAAGAATGCAACAATAGATAATTAATGAAAAAACGATATTGTTAGTATGTACTATATTATATAGGTATACATAATCGACCAAAAAATACAAAAGCGCGACGTCATTTTTCCGTGCGAATTTTACTTCAGAATGGCTGGCTTTCGAAGAGTTAAAGGAAGATCTAAAAGTATCCACACTCGTTTACATCAAATACAAACACACGAACGCACGCTACTATAATAATCAATCCCAAGTCCCATGTATCCCAGTAATCTAGTAATCTGCACCGATTAGGGAATCTGCGGTAGTCAATACCCACTTAGTGACGCCCGGGCGGGTAGTTAAGATTAGGCGTCGCCCTCCTCTTAAGCGAAATTAATCGCTGGTGGAGAGCGGAGAAATTTCAATCGGCCGTCCCCAAAACGCCCGTCCATAGATCCCGCGCCAATAAAGCTACCATCCTTTACTTATTTGAAAGACGAGGGGGTTGATTGTGTTGTTAAGGCGATGGGTGATTGTGCTTTGCGCGATATTCTTGATATGAATTGCGATTGATATGAAACACATGCTGTGCATCTAAAAGTATACCACATAATATGATATCGAAAACTATCGCGGTTGATTGACATGATAAATGAGATAAAATCAAATTTACCGCGTGAAGTTTGTAGCACCGGCTCCGATGAACCCGCCGCCCCACCACCGTTATTATCTGCGCAGTGGCAGCGGTTTTCTGCCTATCCGCGTAGCAACGGATTGACACCTCTTCAGTTGGGTAGAGAACGGTTTCGTGCAGCTTAAGCCATAATATACACTGTGTTTTCCGATCGTTCCAACTCACGATTCCACTCCTATTCAGAAGCCTCCTCGTGTAAAAGGCTACCCCGGGTCAGACTCTCGCGTCTCAGGCCTCACGGCTGGTGGATCGGTTTTTCCTAGGGGGTTGTCTCCCGGCGCTACTGGATGATCGGCGACGCCAATCAGTTGTGCACTCTGACTAATTACTGAAGGAGTGTGGAGGCTATGGAAATATACTGTATTCTAAGATGATGTTGACCTATTTACATGCCATTCTTGAACCAACCTATCGGCCACCCGATCCCGAGTGGCATGACGGGTAAAGGACGCCCAGGTCCGCAAAAAAATCTTTTTGAATTACCGCTGAAATACAACAGGTAGAGGCCGCGTAAGCGACTTCGAACCCGTAAAAAGTCGGGAGGTTGGAGGTATCCTGATGGTTAATTTCAGACGATGATATCCTTCCAAAATTGGTAGTCAGAGGTCGAGGCTGCCCGCTGGGGGTACCTTTCCCAGTGCGTCGCCGCAAGGCGTTGGTCTCTGACGGGCATATTGGTTTGGCTAGGGGGCAGATTTGTATTCCTCTCTAAGTCTTCTACGCTCACCTCACGGGAGATAGAACGATCATTGACACCTCTAAACTCTTCAGTCTACCCTGGGTAACGGCAGTTGCAACATCGTCGAAACGTCGGATGATACAAACTTTACGCGGAAAATGAGTATTTATCTCATTTATAACATACCTTATACGTATATTTTACGATGGAGTATAGTTTCTAACAGTTTAGAGATAGGTGATACGCTAGTTCACAACGAATTGATAGGAAATTTACTACATTTAAATAAACTAGTACCGCAAATGGTAAAATATGTCAAAATTTTACATTCTTTCTGAAAATGTGAAACTCAAAGTGGAAGTTCTCCTTTTTAAGAAATGAAGTACTCAGTAGTATCAACAGTAAAAAATCAACATTTTTAAGATGGGTTTTTTTTTATTATTTTTTTTTTTATTAAAGCTGCAGCAAGAAAAGTTGCGCACATAGTTCGAATTCGAGTTCATAATTCTAAACACAAAAATATTAGCAATGATATAAAAAAACCGCAACGAAATATCTTGCCCCATTCCAGAGATACAGCATTTTAATTTTCTTGTTGAAATTCAAAAGGGAGAAAATGGTTCCGGAATGCCACTTTTGGCGACCTGTATTTCGGGACAGTATTTTTTTTGGGCAAAACAAAAAAATACGTATATCTTACTATTTTCTGTATTTGAACATATGTTTAATTGAAAAAACTCTGAGACTATGTTTTTTTCTCTACCTGCCTGAATTGACATGGAATGCACCAACTAGTTTATTTCATTAAATCATCCAAATATTTTTTTAAACTTTGGATGTGTATAATTCCAATACGATATGGATTAATGAGTTAAGCTTCGATATTATTACTTCTTTACACAAGCACAATTATTTGTTATATTCCCTAGTTGCTACACTCTGGGTAACACCTCACAGACTGCCGTTACAGGTAGTGAACTATTGTATTTATAGTTGTTCTTATTACGGTTTTTTTAATGAAATATTTGTGGTTTCTGTATTTATCCAAATAGATACCTGTATATTTCCAGAATGTTCTCCATCAGACCTTTCATTTGACACTGAACACGATATATTTGTGTTGATTTATTGACATTTGAACATTTGGATTTAGACAGATATTCATTAAGCAAGCGCTTCTTGCATTCTACAAAACTAGAAATGACCATGCACGAACTCAAAACAATCTGTACACAAGAATGTCTGCGAGTATCAAAGATATAATTCCGTCAGTCAGGACAACATTTGCACAGAGACATATATTCTACATAGCCCCAAAATTATATAATTCCCTAAGTGAAGACATGAAAAATTATTTTAACATATAAATATTTAAAGCATACATTATCAAATAGATACTTATCAAATCAATACTACTTAACTTGGGATATGTAAAATCTGATGAACTTCTTCGCAACGCACGACAATTTATTTAGTATCACTTATCTGTTATTCTTAATTAAATTTAAATTATAAATGTATTTATTTATTACATAGCTATATATTTTATAAAATTGATATATTTATGTGTATATACCAGGTAGTGGGTCCAAATAATTTATTAAAAAAAAAAAATTTCATTTCTTAAAATTGCATAAAAATATGCACATCTAGAGATAGGCCAAATTATCGCCTAGTTAGATGTGCTATTGGCAGAAAAGGTCATGTAAGATGTGTTAAACCTCCCTATATCAATTATTAAATAATTTATATAATTAATATAAGAAGCAAACGTTACATGACCAATGAACTGTATACCTAATCATAAGTATCTCAAAAAATAAATAAATAAAATTACTCACTTGATATTTAGACAGTTAAGGTACTCTATGATACTCGGTATGACATGACGATTCTAACTATTCTATAAACTTCTAAATCGGTTCAAGCGTTTAGATGTTATGGTATAACAAAGAAACGGAAAACATACATAGATGAAACACATTACACCTTTTTTGTTGGCCAGTCGTGTAATAATGCAAAATGTGAAGCCTGACATGGCTATCACTTCCAAGAAAGGCAGCAAGCACGAAAAATCAGCGATCAACTTTTGTCAAAGATTTTTTTCTACAGGTTAGTGAAATGTTCTGCGACACATCTATCGATACGCTAGCTTTATCGCGAGATGATAAATCAACTCCCTCCTCAGAGACCTGCGAATTTAACTTTAAAAACAGTCCCCGTCCCGCGGTGTCCTATCTCCTGGGAGCTTAATAACGCGAATAATTTTCGATGCTTTTTTTCGACAACCTGTCCGCCCGTCCACCCCCTCCCCTCACCCAATCCCCCATCGGGCTGCCAAATTCGCTGTCTTGTAGTCATTACCCGCGTCGAGGGGGCGCGGACGACGTAGCGAAGTACAGGGTGGGCGGGAGGAACGAGAGTCCCTGAAAGGTGATGTTGTTTTTTTTTCTTTCACGCCCTGTTTGTGAGGCGAGTAACACCGGGCGATAATTCTGACCCGCTTCCTATACGTAGGGTGGCCGCACGTTAATTTCAACCGTGAGATTACTAATACCCAAAAAAATGGTGCTGACACGATTGTGCCGGGATCTAATGGGCCCAGTGCTTTTGGACCACTAAGACTCATGTGTTAGGGTCGGCCCAACTCACAGGTAAGCTCCCATCCATATAGTCAATAGTCACTTTTACTCATCCAAAATTTCAAATACAGATGGATATGGCATAATCCTAATTGTTTAAAACACAATGATCAAAATATCAATGTAACAAATATTTCCTTTTTTTTCAAATCAGTAAAAATCAGACATACAAAAAGTCAGACAAATCTATTACTGGCTATACCTCAGCATTCATCAACTTTCATGTCTAGGTCTTTCGCAGTGCAAGCGGCCCGTCTCTGGAATTCCGTGCCTTTACCGATAAGACAACTTGAAAACCTGAGCGGGTTTAAAAATTCTTTAAAGAGACATTTACTCAACTTATGAATTCCCCCCTCCCCTCCCGTCTCCTTTGCTTGTCCTTATATTTCACTCCTCCCTTCTATATCGAGTTGGCATACGTTACTAATCACTGAATTATATTTTATACTATGATGACTTTTTTGTAAGTGTATTCATTTATTACTTGTAAATTAATTTGCCCACATAAACCTTCAGTCACAATAACCCTGGCGGTATGGTCGGTAGATATTGCCACTTGGCAATAGGCCCACCACATTGTATTCTTTTGTGTGTGCAATAAAGCTTTTCAAAGAAACAAACAAAATAAAATATAAATCCTTAATAATGTCATACGTAAAACGACTATGGATAATCAAAAAGAGATTTTTCCGAATAAATATTTACCTATTTTAAAGGTATTGTAATATTTTCTCGAGGTCGTCTATCTTATAAATAGCATGTGTGATGAGCCAGTGTTTAAATATACTAAATATTAGAATATTTTTGGTTCTAAATCTCGTATAATATTGGCAGGTTATTAAAGAGTTTAAAGGCCAAATTCACAAATGACTTTTAGATCATAGTCAAACGGACTTTGGGGAGGGCTATGTTGGCTTTGCTACAAGTGTCGTGAGCATGTACGTGCATGTTAAGCGTACACTCGTGTATGTTGTTTTTAGCACAGACTAAACAACTGAGAATTGCCTCCTAGCAGAAGTGTGAGCCCGGGTTGTGTGCCTGCGAGCCAGTTCCCCTGGGATTCGTACTTCGGGCGCTCCTGGACGGTTAGCGCAGCTTGCGGCGTCAGCCAATCGACTGTGCTTTCCAACTGATAACCGGAGGCGTCTGGAAACGGCTTTGTTTCCTATAGAGCGGAGTTGGTTTTTAACCTTACACGATACCGGGTAAAGAGCCGGGCAAAGGATGCCGTGGTTTTCGATAGATTCGGTAAACACCGAATCAACGCTACGTAAGGGAGAGGACCGCGCAAGCGACCCCGAACCTGTAACCAGTTGGGAGGCCGGGAAAATCTGGCCATAACTGGTAGCGAGGGCGATTGGTCTGCCCGCTGAGTTAACTACCCGGTGTCGGCGGTAAGGGTTAGTCTCTGGCAGGCTAGTTGGCGGAGCTGGATAGCGGATTGTCGTTGTCTTAGTCTTCTACGCTCATCCCACGGCTGAAATAACGATCAGGTATCGTTATACCAGCCTGGGGTGAAGGGTACGTCCGTCGACACCACCCAATTGAGCCGAACCATAGTTCTGGCATATATTAGATCCTTGCCTATGTAATTGCCGTTTATTCGCACTAACCACTGTGGATTTTCATAATCAGGATAATTTATGTTATCAATAATGCACGGTGTCAGAGCATTGAGGGGTATCAGTTACTACAGGCGAACCTGCCACTCCAGGGAGGTATAACAAGATCGTGCCATTCTGTCTCCCATGGAGTTAACGTAAAGATTTAGGAGACAACATAATCCACAGTCAAACTACGCTAACGGTACAACAATAAGAGTCCAACGCCTTACCATGAGGCACTGGGAAGTGCAAACCACTGGGCAATCCCCATACAGTTACTGCCAGATTTGGACGGATTTCCCCATCCTTCAGTTTGGTCACAGATTCTAGGTCGCTTGCACTGTCTCTACCTGACGTTAGCGGTAATTCAAGTTCGTCATTGCGGACTGAGGCACCCTTTGCCAGCCAATATCACGCGGGATTGGGTAGCCAACGGATCTGTTCTAAGGATAGATTACGCCAGGTTAACAACTAACCACGGCTGCTTAGGAAACGTACGTTTCCAGACTTCCCCGGTTATTCGCCGGATTGCACAGTCTCTCGATTGCTTCCAGACTCCCCCGACTGTTAGTCAGAGTGCACAGTCGATTGGCTTAGGCCGCACGGTGCGCAGACCGTCCACGAGCGCCAGAAGGTTGATTCCCAGGGGAAACTAACTATAAGGCCAGAGTCCTACCCAGGCTCGCACTTCATGCATGGAGGCCGTCGGATAGGTGTTGACCCGTGAATGTGACCAACCCTGAACAGAATGGGTCTTCGTGGCCAACTCAGCAAGGGCCCATTAACTCCCTGGCATTAACGCCAGCAAGGCAGACCTAACAGTGGCCCTTCCAGGTTAGTCCCTCTTCGAGGAGGCTACTGGGTGGTAGCTGAACCTGAGTTGAGCCGACCTAAAAACACAGACAGGCCATCAAGCCCATGCCGCATGGAACCGTTAGGAACCAAAAGGTAGGACGCATTAAAAACACACTAAGGTGTTAGAAGATACAAGAAGATAATATTGATGGAGGACACACTCCGTTAAGAAACTGATATGCAGTGCTCCTTGTTTTGAGTGTCTGGGTGTGTGTAGTAGATAATAAGGCAGATGCAAAAATTGAATTAGTTATGAATAAGAAAAAACAGGAGATTTTTTAGTGTAGAAGAAGCTAGAAGAAGACACTCTAAACTTCCTCTTTCCACACTTGCGATCGAACAACATCAGTTCTTGAATTATTGTTTAGTGGGGATCTCTATTAACTGTTACGCTTGCAACTGCAGCATTTTCGAAGAAATACGGTATGAAATACGGGAAAGAAAATAATGTTACTATTTTCTTTCGCTCTGCAATGATTGATACTTTAATCTCTTAATCTAATTTCTTACTTAAGGTTTAGTATATGAAAGAAAAAACAGAATTTAAAAATAGTTTTTTTTTACTTTCTCGGCCCCCAAAACCAACGAGGAGAGAAAGAATTGTGAACGCACATTTTTTCCGAGATGAAGACGGAAATCTCTATGTTCAGCCCCCCTGAGACGATTAAAGCTATTTCTATATGTCTGTCACTGTGCTTGTGTGCATTTCTCCACGATAGTGCCCAAATGCTTAATTTAATTGAGCTGTTTGGCATGCAACCCCTCAAGCGGCGGGTGTAAATCTTGGCAGACACCTGTCTTTTCTGAGAGTTGGTCAAAAATATAGCACTTTAGAAAAACGATCGTAAGAAAGAAACTACTTCATGGATCATAAAAAGAAGAATTGTAAAATGATCGCATTGAAATTTGAAATAAAAAACATTAAAACCTCATTTTGTAAAGCAATTAGATAATTATGAATAATTATTAGAAAGTTGGAGAACTGAAAAAAACTCACTAATTCAGCGATATCGACGTTTTATCTCAAAATACGAAATTGAATATCTAGAAATTGTAAACATATTTGTGTACGTTATGACATGCTTTACCAAATCTATTAGTTCGTTTTTTTTTATTTTCACGCATACATATATCCGAAGAGAAGCTACATAATATCCGAAGAGTAGCACAGATCCCAGCAATGGCAGCACTCGACTAAGTGCCCCCAGAATATAACCAATTATATTAGGGATTCTAGACTGCGAGAAGCACGACTGAATAATCGTACAATACAAAATTTAACCCTCTTTCTCACACATATCTAACAGGGGGTGGTTGCACTGTGATTTTGGTGTAAATTCAGTTCGTTTAGAGCGCGGTTTGTCGCGCCGCGCTCGTACCCATTTTGGGACGTTACTGAGCATTGACTACAATACATCGTAACCGATTTGGGACGTTACTGTCTTGAGGGTTTAAAATGCCTTGGTGGGCTAAAATCACATTGAATTTTCGTTGGTCAGTATATTTCAATAAACGATTGAATCGAACGTGTTTAATGCGCGGTCGTCGCTGTCTATCTAAATTGAATGCGCCTATCGAAAGGGACTTTCTGCCTAATTTGTATATTTTTCATACAATTTTTTGGACTAAATTTCATTTATAAAACAGTAATTTCACAAGTATTCACGTATTAAAAATGCTTTTGTCCCGTTTGACCGTTACATCGCACGGTCACCCTACTGCTGAAAGACAGCCCTCTAATGAAAAATATTTGCCATCGTCTCAATGATTCTTACCTGCCAGCTATACATAAATAAAAGACAGGAACTCGAGTGTCCTTCGACTGCCCCCGTTTTTTTTTCTACCTCTCTCTCTCTCTTTATCTCTCTTTCTCTCTCTCGCTATGTGGATTTTTTTAGGGTGACGATGTTCTCATTACGCGAACGCGCCTCATAAATTCCGTCCGGCATTAGTCCCTGATTGAATTATGTCATGGACGCCCTTTGATCCAGCGTCGGGTGTATTACTTGGAATGGCCGTGTATTTAGAAGCGTGTAAGTGATGAAGCGGCACTTTATATTTTTCAGTCGATCTCGCTGCATTACTGCCGTTGGCAACTTCATTAGAATGTATTTCAGTCGTTGGCTGAGCGAAAGAGATGGACATGATTTTGCTCTTTTTACACGACTGCCCAACAAAAAAGGAGTGTGATGTGTTCAGGTTTCATCTATGTATGTTTGTCGTTTCTTTATTCCACCATAACGTCTTGTAGCCTTCTTGCAGGATAACTGCAAGGGTTACGATTTTTAAAAAAGCAATATAAATTTAGGATTGGGCGCCGAAAAGACTATAAACTAGCTTGAGCAATAAGACAAACAAATACACGGGTCGTGAAAAAGGTAAATTATAAGCAATCAGTGTTTCCATCTGGTTTTTATTAAAAAAACTTGTTATTTATGTAAGGCCTAGTACCCATACCAAAATCTTTTTTAAGATGAAAATATACCGAGAACGGTCGATTCGACGCCGCGCGACCGCTTGAAGGTTAACGAAGTTCCTGGTTGTCGGACGTACATCGTCAGTTGCCACCCTCCATATTAAGAATCAACCTCTGGAGAGAGTTCGCTAATATAAATACCTTGGCTGTATTGTGAATGATTAAGAAGACCATAGTGTGGAAGTCAGATATTGCATCGAACAAGCTAGAGCTGCGTTTATCAAAATGAGCCAACTCTTCTGCAACCGTATTCTCAAACTCTCCACTAGATGCCGCCTAGTGCTGTGTTACATATTTTCAGTCCTGTGCGGAGTAGAAGCGTGGACTTTAACCCAGACTTTGTGTAAAAGGTTAGAAGCTTTCGAAATGTGGATTTACAGGAGAATACTAAAAAATATCTTGGACGGATAGTCGCAAATGAGACGGCGCTGCAAATAATGCACAAAGGATTGGAATTACTGAAAACTATAAAGAGAAGGAAATTACAAGACATGGCCCACATAATGCGTGGTAACAAATACCACCTTTTTCAATTAATCCATCAAGGAAAGATAAAAGGCCGCCGAAGACCTGGCCGACAAGAACACACTGGCTACAAAACCTCGTTTAATGGTTTAACTCAAGCACCACCGAGTTGTTCCGCGCCGGAACATCACGGGCCCTAGTGGCCATAATGACCGCCGACCTCCGACAGGAGATAGCACTTTAAGAAGAAGAAGGTATGTAAAAGCATGAAACTACTAAATGATAGTGCGGTGACTCCACACACTTTCCCTACTACCTTCACAGTAGCAGCCAACAAAATAAAAATCGAATCCAGTAAATAGACACCCGAATATCCGTCCGTGGGTCAGCTGTCAGGGGGGACAAATAAAATCGTCCGTGTCAAGCGAAAAAAACGCCATAAAAATAACTCCAAAACACGGAGTCAAGGAGGGGTCGGGGGGCGTCGGGTGGTATAAGGGCGATGGGAAAAAGTCAAAATTAAGCATTTCAATTAGGGAGGGTCGCGGGCGGCGATAAAAAATGTAAGAATCTGATTGAACGGCGCTCTGATGAGCCGTGGAAGATGACCGATTTTTTTTACACCGAGGGCGGGGAGCGACAGGAGGGGGAGACGGGGGCAGTTTTAACGACATGCCTAAATTAAATATTCATCGCGAAATTGGTTCAATTTTCGCTAGCACTTTTCGAACAAGAACAATAATTTCAAATATTAAAAAGCACGGCTTCCCACAGAAATTGAAGTATTGTATTTTATTTACAATATATATTTTTCAATTGTTTTTATAATTATTAGTAAACAATGTATTTTTACATTTGTATTCATAATTATTAGAAACAATTTGTCTGCACTGAAAAAGACGCCTTTTAAATAATAAAATTGTTTATTGAAACAGCATTTTTCGAAAGAAAAAAATTACACGGAAGCTCCGTTGTTGACGCTGTTATTGCTATAAACATCCTCTAAAAAAATGCTTAGAGATAATTGCGCATTCTGTAAGTCAATCTGCGGGCCTTGTAAAGTTTTACGCTGCACAATTGCCCTTTAGCGGGGCTTGAGCTTAACCGAGTCCATTGACCCGGCTTACTGAGTGTCACGTTGCAGGACTGCGCGCCCTACGGCAGGTAGCTTTGCGCAGTGACGCACCCAAAATAGAGTTGCCTAATTTGGTGACCCCCCCCCCCCCGCCCTTCCCCACATACCACCACCACTGGGGTCAAACATCGTTTCCTATTGGTAATATTTTTAAAGAAATACATCGGTTATTAGTGAAAAATCAGAAAGATATGATGGATACGTCAATTATTTATTTACGATAATTAACGTACTAAATATTATCATTACCCGCTGTTATAGTAATATAAAATGTGCACCCCAAGGCTATATTGGCTGTGAACCAGTGTGATGTTAAATTTTACCCTAATGTCCGCTTTATTTTTAAACTATTTTTTACATTAAAATACCTATACTGCAGAGAGGAGTTTTTCGGCGTTAAGACGAGTCATAGCGTGGGTAAGAAACACTCTGAAGGAAAATAGACTCATTGGGATTGCAAGTTTAAATATCCACAGGGACATTGAAGTAGACCTAGGAAATGTTGTCAAGTTACTATCAAACAAAGGACCTCGAAAGTTAGATTTTGTTTTGTGGATAGTAGTATCCTTAATCTCGAGATTGTAGTTATTTTTGTTTTTTAAGTGATTACGAACTTCTAAAGCGGCATGTTTGCATGTGAAGCTAATTTTTGATTAATTTATAATCAAAATTCCTTTCGTTTGCATTATTATATCAACGTAATGAAAAGTTATTGCAGTCCATTATGTAATATTACTATTATCTCTCACACATTCATAACCCGCCCTACCTATACAAACGTACATGACACGGTCGACATATTATCGCCCAAACGCAACAAGCTGTATCACGTACGTTCGAGTCTAAAAATAATAAAAAAAGAAACTCACAAAGCGTACGTGATACTTCAAATTTTTCTACAATTTTAAATACAAAAAAGGGTAATAAATGGGTCTATTGCTTTAAAAAATGTGTGGTATATTGTAAACAAGTATTGTTATTAGGAAATTTTTAAAAAAACAACCATTTTTCACCTACTTGATATGATATCTGTACTATCATGTTTCGCAGGTAGTATAAAAATACTTTTCCATTAAATCTATCAACAATTTCCGCTATCCTGGTAGCACCCCCCCCCCCTCCCTTGATTTCTAGGTGCGCCACTGGATTATATTAATTTTAAGCATTATATCTAATAATACATTAGAAATTATGCAAATCAGTGATTCTACTTGTCACGCAAAACCAAAACATTCGATGTAAACCAACGTGGAAATTCAGACAACGATTCGCATTTTACCGATGTTTTGACCAATTTTATAAAGCTTTAATGTGCCTCTTCTTCTTCGCCCTCTTCTATTCCCATTATTTGGGTCAGGTCTCCTTTTAATTTTTTTGTGCCAGGTTAATCGATCTTGGGTTGTCGGTTCGGAGAATTGGGCTTTCTGGAGGTCTCTTTCGATGTTGGGCCACCAGGTCAGTAGCGAGCGGCCTCTTCGTTTCTTTTGCTCGGGTAATTTCAGAGAAATTTGTACCACATGGTCGTAACTTCGTCTTTTCACATGCCCATACCAGTTTAGGCGGATTTTGGTGATCTCATCTGCGATTGGTGCAACTTTGAAGCCACCTCGTATGCATTCATTACGGATTCTGTCCATCCTATTTACACCTCCCGCACACCTAAGCATATTCATTTCGTTGGTATGTGATAAAGTTTTAATGCACTACACACAGATCAAGATAATTATGACAAAATAACACATAAAAAGTGTATTTAAAAGTGGATTACACGGAATTTAAAATGGATTAAAATAGGGAATCGTAAAGCGGGATAAGACGATTGTGTTTTGTTTTAGTCGTCTGCGAAGGAGTTACTGAAACAAATCCCTCATATCAGCACTTCCTCACCAGTCGTACCTGTCAGTGACATAGCATAGGTCGCGGTTTCGATATACGAGCGACTTTTACACTTAGCTTAGATGGCAGGGATATAAATCAAATATCTGTCCGTATATGTTGGAAGCTTTTGCTCGGCCGACACTGAAACCACAATGCGGAAAGCCGATGGCTTCTAGCGCTCCGCGACCAGAATAGAGATTATACCAGAACAGAGAGAGATATAGAGAGTACTATGTATTGCCTAGATGACTATTATTTGGTATAATAGATGCTTCGGTGCAACAAGACACGGTGTACTACCAGTATGCCTAACTCAGTACAGTCAATTATTCTTTCTTTTCAACTCGAGTTTTCGCATGGAAAACCACCAGAATATCTGAAAGAGTCTGCCACCAGGATGCTGGCTATTGTCTTCCACCATGGTACTGTCATTAACTTAGATACTTTCTTTGGATACTAATACTACCCAGATTCCAGAATTCTGGTAGCAGACTGACACCAGGATACTAGCTGTTACTAGGTTGGCACTCGAATGCAGGTGCCAAGCATACACCGTGGAGCTGGTACAATGGTGATATCAGCATGGAATATTGAGTCAACATTTCTTGAAAGACTGATATTTAACAACAACATTATGGTTTGCTGAAAGAGATAGATAGAGATAGAGAATATATACAGGAAGTCCCAGAACTGGGCCGACAGACGCTAAGTGGGGATAGATTTGGTCAAGACCTACATAATTAACATAACATGTAATTACCAAACTCTCATACTTTCCGAGTTTATTTATTTATTTATTAAAGTAAAGCACGAGGTATTAATTTCATGGACTACCGTTTTGTTCGACACATAACATGATCGAGACAATTAGCACCCCTAGTTGGTTTATTGATCAAAGAATATAAGCCATGTAAAGCCATTAGATCCAGATAGTCGTGTAATTGGTTGTGTTTTTTTCCACATAACAAAATGTTAAGATCTCCACACAGCATGAGTTATCTCTATATCTATCACAGCTTGTTAGGTTATCAAGTGTTTCTAGAAATAGCGAGATATTAGAAACTGATGGACTTCTATATATAGCAATAATATTAATTTCACTGTTTATATCCAAGAGTAAGCAGTTAGCTCTTTCTAGTTTTACTTCGGATGCTGAAATATTTTGAGGGCAGTGGTTTACGTAGACAATTACTCCATCACTTTGTGTGTAATTCAATTTACTATAGAATGAGAAAAAACCATTATATGCCTTTCTGAGAAAGACTTACCTATCCATGCTTCAGTGAGAACGATAATATCTAGGTCAATATTTAGATCTTGAATCATAAGAATTAGATTGTCATAATTGCAATATATACTTCTTATATTTAAGCATAACACTTTTAAGCTACGTTATTAAATCTGAGGTTACAGTGACCTGATCTAAACCAAGGAAATTATTAATGTCCATATTTAGCCTTAAGACAAGTGATAGGCGTGCCTGTAAAATGCATAAGTATTGACCAGTTATGAGAAGTATATGTTGACCAATTTGAAAATGGAATAATGTACTAGTTATACATGATTTTAGATAAAAAATAAAAATTTTCGCCCTGCGTTATTCTTTTGACTCTTCAATAAAAATATCTGTTTGTTGGTAACTTTTTTTATGAAAATATTTTAAAATAGTTACATTATTTGCAAATACTATTAATTCTCAAAAAAATATATCAAAATTTCACTATAATTTTTTAAAAAACAGTTTTTTTAAAACTATGAGAACATTTTTGAAAACTAAGATTTGTCTAAAAACATGTTTTTTTATTTGGGTAGGTCTTGATCAAAACTATCCTCACCTAGTCTGTCAGTCAGGGTCTGGTACTTCCTGTAAGTATTATTAGGTATTAATTTGGTGCAGCATCCTGGAGCTAACCTGGTGACAGCTTCGTGATGCTGACACTAGGAGGCTGGTGCCAGCATCCTGTTGTCAGCATGGTACCGAAATCCTGTAGGAAACCTGATGCCAGCATACAGGTGTCAGCCTGTGACCACTATCGTAATGACAGCCAGGAATCCTCCTATTAACCCTCAATAACTTGACCCCCCCCCCCCCACTTCCCCCAGTAAACGCCCGAATTTGACCGATTACATTTATATCACATTTTGTATGATGGAAACCAACAGTTGTCAGTAAGTTGTAACCCAACGGTTTGATCCACTTGTATCGGTTACATATTGAAACGCAAAATGTATTGTATATTGAGCTAACTGACAGTTTTACGGAAACCGATACCGACAGGTATCCGTCGCTTTTAGAAAACGGATCTAAAGGTGGGTATCCATTAGGTTCGCGCACCAACTCTGCTCCGCGTATCTGCACTGCTCAAATGGAAACGGTTCACGCATCAACTCAAGAACAACGCGTGCTCCGCAGTTTTCATTTGAACATTGAGCGAACATGTCGTCGCCAGAATTTATTTTAAAATTTATCACCCTTCGGTTCCCACAGCACTGTATAATTTCGGTACCCCCCGATTAGAGCTAGACATTTCGTCTCTTCGGCCCACTTCATAGCGATGGATTCGCGTTTACTTAACGTCGAACGTTATGCACGAGACGTATCCACCAACGTCTCACTTCGCTCGAGTCTACGAACGCAACGAACGCACTGCTCATCACTTTGTGTTCGCGCATTTACCACCACTGTTCGGAGCGCTCGCCGCGGAGCGTGCAACGTTGCACGCTCCAGGAGCGCCAACGTATCCACTACTGGAGCAGTTGCAGGCGTGCGGAGGAGAGTTGGTGCGCGAACCTAATGGCTTTGCCCTTATTTACCCTTATTATCGCTTATTTACCCTTATTTACCCAAGAGATGCGCTTATTTACCTATTTGCCTATTGTATATTCAATGATAATCGCTCTTAAAGAGTAAACCTCAGTCGAACATCGGAGATGACATGACACGCAAATTATTTTTTAATTAATTTAGAAAACCGATAGTTTTTCGAAACCTTAACCGATCGGTATCCGTTGCTTTTAGGAAACGGTCCTAAGTGTGTAAGATCAGTGTTTAGGGCTACCTTTACATTGTTTACGATTTGCGAGCTCGTTCTCCGTCTGCTTGCCCTCCGCGATGGCGGATATGGCTTGTCGTAGCCCTGGGGGCGCAGGGCGGCGCGGCGCGTTCATCGTGGCGATAAATTATCGAAATTATTGCATTAAAAAATCCATCTAGACAGTCAAAGCGGCAAAGTTGGCGGCCAAATTGGCCGGGCTCGCCGTCAAACTGCGCAATTTCCCCTCAGTGGCACGCCACAAAGTGCACACACTTTCAGCGGGAGATTAACGAGTTTGTCCGACGATATCATATCCTCTGAAGAAACATCGGAAAGAGATTTTTCCGCAGATCAACGAAACGTCAAGATGGCCGTATCATCAAAGCCATGTTTTTTTACTTTCCGTGAAAATACATGGGATTTCATCAAAGTAAAAATACATGTATATTTTTTTATTTATTTTATTTTTTGTTGAAAACATACAGCATAAAAAATAACATATATAGGCATAATATATAACAGTAGTAAAGCCAATGATGTTTTAAATTATTTGCTATATAAGGATTACGAAATACGCTAAACAATACAATACAAAGAAAACCAAAAAGAATTTAAAACAGTTAAAATAGCGATTTTAAACAGTTAAAATCGCTATGTGCGAGTGTATGAGTGTTGGTGTGTGTTTGTGTGATGGAGAGCGTGATTGTGTGCGTGTGTGTGTGTGTTTGTTTGTGTGTGTTCGTGTATGTATGTGTATGTGGGTGTGTGTATCTGTAGTGCGAATGTGCTTGTGAGTGCTTGTATGTGCATGCTAATTCAATCCGATCTGATAATCAGATTTTCACGTACCTTCTTAATAAAGGATCGACTATTTTGATGGTTAAATATGTCAATATCGTTAAAGCATACATTGTATGCATGCATAACGCGCGGCAATAACGAATTGGAACCATAGTTAGTGTTGAACCTTGGTACGTAAAAAGTTGAGTGAGCGCGTGCGAGTCGGGAAGGCGCTCGTATGCGCACCCTACTCAGGAGGTATGGACTTTCCAACCCAGTATGAACAATTTTATGTAGAAACGACATATCTGATACTACTCGCCGGTCCTCTAACCCATAGCGTTGCAGACCTTCAGCGTACGACAAGCCGTTGGAAAATAAGCGGAAATTTAGATGACGTATAAATCGTTTTTGAATAAGCTCACTCCTCAGCTCGTATGTAGCATACTGCGGAGACCAAATATTAGAAGCAAATTCAAACAGGCTGCGTACGTATGCGACATAAACCGTCTTTTCTATCATAAATATGATGTCTTTTCTACATGATACGGCTTTTTCATTGATACATACATGAAATGAAATAAAATATATTAATTGTCTGAATTATGGTATTACATTCATGGTAATAATGCAGCAGATCATGTCTCTCATAATTCCCTGTTATCAAACAGATTGACAATTTTACTTATTTTCTACGTTTAGTAATAACCAATTAATTATCAGCATCATTCATTATTCTACCTAAAATATCTAGCAAATGACATTATTCACAATTAAATTAAATTTAAAAAAAAACAAAATGCTAACAATTTTTTGATATTAAAAATTCGTAATGTTTATTGAATGGCCTGAAATTACATTACAAAAACATGTATCATGAAATAATCCAAACAGACCGGATTAAATAAGTAGCACTAACAGTAGAATAAATTAATAAAAATAATTCATTAATATTATATAAAAAAGGAATTATAAAAAATCAAGGAATAATCAACAATTCGCATAAAAAGGAAATGTATATAATTAAAAATGCGTAATCTTCATAATCGAATTATTGTAAAAAATGCATGTCATACATGATGTCTGAATGTCTATGATGTATGTTGTATGATGATGATGTATGTATGATGGTGTATGTATTATGTATGATGTACATGTTATATCTGACATTTCTGTCATGTGTGATGTCTTTTTTATGACGCGGCTTTCATGTATGATGTCTATGTATGATGACACGGATTTCGTGTCATCAAAGCCATGTATTTTTATTTTCCCGACCCACCAACCGACGAGGAAGGAAAGTATTGTGAACGCGAAAAAAAACAAGATAAAAAACGGAAACATTGATTTTGAACCGCGGTGAGACGATCAAGACCATTTCCATATTGTAGTCTGTATGTGTGAGTTCCTCCACGATAGCACCCAAGCGAGTAAGGCAAAGAACGCCCAGGTCCGCGATAAATTCAAATTGAAAAACCGCTGTAATACAACAGGTAGAGGCCGCGTAAGCGACTTCGGACCCGTAACCAGTTGGGAGGACGGAGGTATCCTGAAGGTCAACTCCAGACGGAGATATCCTACCAAAACTGGTAGTTAGGGTGCGAGGCTGCCCGCTGGTTACCTTTCCCGGTGCCTCGCCGTAAGGCTTTGGCTTCTAACGGGCTTGTTGGCGAAGCTAGACAGTATTGTCTTGTATCTAAGTTTTCTACGTTCATCCCACGGCTGAAAGAACGATCACATGTCGTTACACCATCCTGGGGTACCGAGACGCCTAAGGCTAGCCGTGAAACAAACCGCGCCGCCCGAGGCGTTGTGTAACGGTACCCAAACGGGTTTGTTCGCCAGCCGAATCTCAGGTGGGGGGGGGGGGTTTATATTTCCGTTTTCATCTCGATTTTTATAGCGCGTTCACAATACTTTCTATTGGGCCGGGAAAGTAAAAACATTTTTCGATCGCCGCCATCCCCGCCGTCCGCTGGGGGGTTCCCGCTCGTGTCCGCGAGCGCCCTCACTACTTTTTTATGCATGTCTCCTATTAATTTGTCGGCGGCGGCCGCCTGTCAGGCTGCATAATTCGAGACTTCGAGGAGATTCCGCGAAAAAAGGCGTCTCGGGGATAATCGCGTTAGCCTCCGTGACAAACGGCTCGTCGCCGCGCCGCGAGGCGCCTGAAAATATTTACAGGAATTTATGGCGACGGCGAGTGACGGCGCGGGGATTGCACGACGGGCGCCGCACAATCTTCGGGATTTGTCGCCAGATTGCATACGGACGGACGTACCAGTCAGACAGAGAGAGACACACAGAGAAAAAGAGAAGGCTATAATTTATCCCCGGAGTGATGTATTCCGATTGAAACGGTAATGAATTCGGATTATTTCGAATCCAAAACTCATTCTGAAAACTTTGCTTAACGAGAATACGTCTTTAATACGAAATTAGGCCTCTTCTCCGCGCACGTTTTTTTTGCCGTGAAAACCTACGATTAATTCGCCGTGTGTAAGCGCGACAGCGTTGGGCAAAAATTTAGTCGACTGACGATTGACGATTGATTAAGTTAATTTGTTGACGAATAACGATAGGTTTGTTTCATCGTCAATCGGCGACTAATGATTGATTAGTTTCAATCGTTAGTCACGATTGACGATTAAACGTTTGCGATTGATATTCTCGACAGGGGTCAGCTTCAGTTTTGCGTTTTTCATCGGTCGGTCGGACAGCCGGTCGTTTGGTCAGTCGGCCGGTCGGTCGATTGGTCGGCGGGTCGGTCGGTTGGTCGACCGTTCGGTCAGTTGGCTGGTTGATCGGTCAGTCGGCCAGTCGGTCAGTCGTAAGGTCAGCCGGTCAGCCGGTCGATCGGTCGGCTAACCGACCTAGCGGCCGACCGGGCGATCGACCGGCCGACCGACCGATGAGAAAGAATTGTCCGGTGGCATCTAAAGAGTAAGTTAGTCGCGATTGACGATTGAACGATTATTGACTAATTGATTTAGTCGCGATTACTTCAATCGTTATTAACATTAGTTGCGACTAAGTCAATAGTGATTGATTAGTCGATTAATATATTTAATCGATTGACCCAACAAAATGGCGCGGTCGTTAGTGTTGTATGGATCACTATGGAAGCTTGTCCTCGGACACAGCGGAAAATGGACGGCTCCGCCGCCGTGTCTGTGGACAAGCTTCCGTAGTGTTCCATACCAACACTGACGACCGTGCCTACTCAGCGAATTAATCGTAGATTTTTACGGCAAAAAAACGTACGTGGACAAGAGGCCTTAAGCGCTATAGTTCTAGGTTTACACGGGCTTAGTACCTAATGCCTAGTAAGTGTCATTTGCACTAATACATTGCATGTAAACATCCTGATTCGGCATGCTAGTGCTTAGTGTTAGTGAAACTGCCAGTGCAAGTGATTAGAAGCCGATCCTCTTTACTAAGCGACAAGTGACTACCCCCACCACATATTACTAAGCACTTGTCGCTTGCTGACTCGTGTTAACAGCCGCGGCAAGGATACACGTCAAGTTGAAATAGCAGGTTTCTCACATGTTTCTCTGTTTACGTGACAGTTGCTAAGTTTATTTTATGTTTATGACTGCAGAAAGGCGAAATTACGAAACAATTAAAAAAATCATTCAGGAATTTAAATCCTGTAAAAATAGGGCGGCGTTTGTTACATTTCGAACGGACTTCGTTCCACTAATACCTTTCTGCTACTACCAACGTGTAAGCGGTTACTTCTCAAGATCACTAAGCAGATTAGCGACAAGTACTAAGCCCGTATAAACCTAACATATAGCACTGCTCCGTGGCATAGTGGTCGCCTGATCTTACAATGTAAGGTTCCGGGTTCGATTCCCGGATGGATCACCATTTTCCGTTAGGATAAAATTAACGGAATTGCATTTTCAAATCGGTATTTAAAAAAAATCTTAATTGTAAACTAACTAATGTATGAACTACTAATAAGAAAATCTGTTGGGTACCCGATGACTTTCCCGGAAAGTACACAAGCCCCTCCCTCCTTCTTGCCCCCCTCCATGTGGGGGTTCCATACAACGCGCGTTGTATGGAATTCCCACGAGAAGTCCTGCACGCAGGAAGTAGACAAGTTCTCGGCCTAACATAGAATTAATGCTGCGGTTAGCAAATATATATGTTTTTTGATGTAAAAACGACTGTAAGTAGGGTTTCATAAAAAAACGGCTTTGGTAGTCAGTTTTAAAAGATTCAATGCAACTAAAATCTCCCAAAAGAGAGTGGGCATTTTGGGCCGAATTTTACAGTAGCTGTAAGCCATATACAAATGGAAGTCTCTTTATATAGAACGTATTACCATTGATTTTATAGTGTAATAGATAGCACCATCTCATACAAGAAAATGGCAGCATATTTCTCGACGTCACTACGCAGATGGCACTGGTAGTGCTGACGTCGAAAAGTATAGGAATTTATTTGGATATCTATATTAACATTGATAATTAAGTTTTAATTATAAAGGATCGATTGATTCTAAAAACCCAATAATTCAAGCAGTTTCAACGAAATTAGCATTCAATTATTAGCGCTATCTATTGCATTTCCTTCTACGCTACAAATCACATGTTCAATGAAGAAAATAATAGATGGCGTGCTATTCAGGCATCGCCTTTCCAACAATTAGCGCGCGCTTCAGACAGGTCGCTTGGAGCCGAAAGCAGACAGGTGTGCTATAGATGTTTATACCGTATATTGATGGAGATGCGAGAAATAGGGAGTGACCACGCGCTCGCCAATCGACTAGTCGATTACGGATAGCACTCACTCGACTCGACATTGTAAATTGTTGTACATTGTAATTGTTGACATTGTAACAGTTTACTGACATACACGCTCAATTACGTCGTCTTCTCGTAAGGATGTCAACCAACGTCGCTCCGCCTCCCATAATTTCTTGCGCAGGAAAGAGAAGATATGAGTGCTGTGCGGCGATGCTGTATTTTGCCATCTCATAGATGAATAAAAACACTCCCTGTCAGTGGCGGCGACAAAAATCTAGTGTAGTAAAGAGAAGCTTAAAATTATTTTTTAAAACATAAGAAATATATATACATTTATAAAAATGTTTATTGGTTTGTAACCATTTGACCCCAATATGCCATAAAGGTAAGAAATAAAAAAAATAGTTCATGATGTTTTAAACGTGTTTATTTTAATCACATTTTAGAATATCTACAAAATAATATTCTAATTAAGGCTCTTATAAGGCCGCCATTATTTTTTTGTCGAAAATTATTCAAATCAACAAATTATATCTACTCGATCTTCAGTGTTCACGATAAAATAGGACAAGCAATGTAGTTTTATATGATTGGATGTATGCCTAAGGTTTATTTTAGTGGAAAATACAAAGGTACAGGAAGATGTAATTTTGATAACAGAAATACAATTCTGTTCTCAAAAATTACAGCTTCCATTGAGCAATAATAACTAAAACCTCAGACGTAGGTAGAATCATAGAATCTGGTCTAAACGCAGTCAGCTAGTATTCGACTAGACTGTATTCAGATCGCCCGCTTGGAGGATCCAAACCCTTAAGTATCCGTTATTGCCCTTTTAAAAGAGTGAGCTTGTTGTATAGTTGCCTCTTGGTTTGTTTTACATTTGACTTACAAACTAAATATTTTATCCGTATATCGACATATTTTTGGATAACGGCCCTTAGCAGATGAAGCAAATGATTACTGCACGGTTCCTGCTCAAATAAATGGGCATGAAGGATCGTGAAAATATCGGATCCGATGAATAATTTTAACGTTTTTGTAACCATATTTATAGGATCGCGATCGGATTTATTACTTTTGTCAAAATTAACCCTTACTACTGATTCTGCGGCATTACAAATTCGGATTACATCATTTGATGGATAGATAAGTCTACTTCTGTCTTTAAACACAATAAATAAATGAGCTTGTTTAGGTGTGTTTGCGACTAATGCTCCCAAGCAATCAGTGCAATTTAGTCTAGATAGTAAATATCTAACAACATACCCGGCAACGTATGCCACAACATGTTGTGAAAATACTGAATGGAAACCGGCAGGTAAACTCAGATCTTCCTCCTTCAAATTGCTCATGAATTGTTCGTCGACCATATCCACTTGTGATCCTGATCTATAACCCTTCGTTGTCAAGTTAATATGCTCAGTTGACGACGAACACGTTAACAAAGTTATGTGTTCCAGAGGAGCACAGTTTCCCCTGAAATTCTCTTTTAACTCCATGTGAACCAAGAGCTTTTTGTAAGTTGCCATAAATTGCAGGGCCGATGGATTATTGTTGAACCCGCCGTGGGACCGTACTACTGAAAAAAATATCTCTAAGTGGTCTTGGCTTAACTTGTACATTGGTAAAAAATCCAATGTTTTTTCTTGTTTAACGAGCTCGTTGTACAATCCTTTCATGCTGTCTATGCACACGCACAATCCAAGGAAACCTACTTTATTTCTGGTATTCATGATCGGTGTTTCATTGTCCATCAAAACTAGATGTTCCAAATAAGTTTTTGCATTATCCATGAACGTTAGATACTTCGTTTCGTTTTTCTCATTGATTGGTGCTTTAAAGTCAATGCCAGGAAACTTTCTTGAATTAAGAATGTCAGTCAGATTGTTCATTGTGTTGATGAAATTCACTGTTGGTTGTGAGTGAGCAAAATTAAGTATACGTAATTTTTTGTCGCAAAATTCAATAGCGTTCGCAACACTGGCACTTAACAGCTGTACTGCTAGCTTTACTTTCATTATTTGATTTTGAAAGTTGATGTGTTGTGTCGATAATTTATTTCCCTAGTGAAAATTTTCATTTAGTTGGAGCGTGTTTAATTCTTCAAAATATTGCCATTTGATTAGGCCGCCGTTATTATCTCTAAGAACCTTTTTACTTTGTAATGTATTTCTGACCAGTTTCACCATGTGACATGGGTCAAAAAATACAAAAACTGGTTCTTTTGTTGCAGGATGTTCGAAATAGGTTTTTAGTTGACGTTGGTAGTTAAACGAACAGCCAAGCTCTTGAGCCATGGCTATATTTGCTGGGCAACCATCAAATGTCATAGATACAACTACCACGCCTACATCGTGGCAATTAGAAAGGCATATCCTTACTAGATTGGCTCTTTGCTCACCTGTTACGCCGATTACCAGAAAATATCCTACTGGAATTTTCCACTGCTCGTTAATGGCAACTAAAAGGAACACCAGAGCTTGTTTGCATGGTGCATTGAAACTCCGGTAACATCAAACCCAGCACCAAAATCTACATATCCTTGGACTGCATTACCGTCAAATTCCTTTAATTGTCGAATCGACATCTCGTCTATTACCAAATTGCATAGAATTTTCTTGTCAGAAGACTTGACCTTTTGATCAAGTGCTTTAAAAGCTTCTGCAGTGAAACCTGGCGTGGCGTTTATGCATTGGTACCATTTTCTTATGGTGCTTGTATGTGGTAGACATGTGTTAAAGGTACTACGTACGTAAGAGTAGGCCTTTGGAGAATAGAAATGGAGGGTTAGCGCAAATGTACGCAGTTCAGGTGGATATTCTCTCCCTTTATGAGTCATCCTTTTCAAAAGAGCTGCTGTAGAAAGCCGGCACACTTCCAGAATATCCACTTGTTCTTGGTTGATCAGTCTTTTTTGCTTCAGTTCTTTTAATACCTTAGATAAATTGTCAACTTTCTTTTTCAAACGCCGATTAGCAGCGTGTAGTGCCTTGCCCCGCATACGTCGGCGTTTTGCAATGTCTTTTAAACGGATAATTTCTGTTTTTAACTTTCGTTTCCTTGGAGTGTCGTGTACCAGTCCTGAATTGGAAAGCCCTGCAACCTCCGACTGTTGACCGGAAAATGGAGATTGTTGTAGAAAAAGCGAAGGTACAGCGTCGTTTGTTAATCTACGGATTCCATTTTTGGTTTCATACATGTTTGAATCCGGAAAATGTACTGAACAGATTCTACTCCAAAAGTTTGGTTCCCAATTGGTCTTCTTTACAGCATCAATCTACTTCATCATATTTGTTTTGTCTTTTGGAAACCTAAAAGTAAGGTAAGTTTCTAAGTTAATAATAATAATATTATTAAAATTATTTTTTGGTCGGTTTTTAATATAACGTATTCGCACCACCGTATCACGTCGAATCCAACGACACCTCATACTTACGTCAAAACCCGTCAAGACGTTCGTTCTCTACGTTCAGACACTCATACATGCATAATATCAGCATATAAAGGTACGCCCTAAAAACATCTACGCTCCATCTGAAGCAATTGGATAAACCTATGTGAGTGGTCCAAAAAGGAATCCCTTATTGGCCTTATTATGCATTATTTATCATATTCCATATATACTCTATACTTATATTAACATAAGATTTTTTTACCATTACTACCTATAATTAAAAAAAGTGATTTGTCAATTTTTATAAAAAAATATTATCGATTATCGATTTCGCTTTTAAAATATCTCGATTCTCGATTAGTGAACACCAATTGCGACCGATTGCGGTCGAGCAAGACGAAGGGTGGGGCAGTGTGTTCCTCATCCGCTTTGCATCCGCTTACGTCGCGCTCCTCGCTTCACCCCCGTAATGGATAACTTTTATTTGGTTGAAAAGTAATTCAAAATTGCTTATCGATGATATGTGACACTAGATTTGTGTTTTGTGTGTTTTCTAGTATCATTTTTACAATGATCGATTGCACATTTAACCATCTTTCTTCTTAAAAACAATAAAAATGCTCTACAAATTCCCAACTATATCACTTCACAAGCGCTCGCGAACGACTGCGGGCCTTAGCCGGGCGGTCGATGAATTGTTCACACCCGTGTCTACTGTTCACGCTCGCGCGCTCGCGCTCTATTTTATTATTAATACTCTAACGGCACGCGCTTAGGGGCAAACAAAGGGGCAAACACATTATTGGACGCGTCCGTCAGCCGCGGCTTATGCCTGTGGCTTATGCACGCGATCTGTGTAATGAATTTCTATTGAGCGGTGCACATTATAGGACGTCAGTCGCGGACGACTAGGCACACGTTCGTAAGCCGCGGCTTACGGACGCGTCCGATAATATGTTTGAACGCCATCTATCGGCCAAATATTGGTTTATTGAAGATGGAAGCGCATTAAATCGAGTTTGAAAACTACGATGGCCATCTACCTGCCGTTTTTTGTATTAAATTGCGACTTCCATTTTGCAGTATGGAATGGCGTTATCTATTACACTATAAAATCAATGGTATTACTAAAACGACTGATCTCAATTATGAGCCGATTCTTAGTTATATTCTATTAAATATGGCTAATTACCTATATCCTCTAGGGCACCTAACACATCCAGGCATTGTATTTTTAATAACTATTGACACGAAAACCGTCGCAGAATACCCGATACCATGAAGTACATACACTGTGTGAGTACAAACTATATATTCCTAACAATGTTCGAGCTTGTCAGCAGTAGGTATATGAAGCGGAAGTACTGGGATATGTTGCTTGAACTCTGTAAAGTGTTTCGTGATTTCCATTGCCGCTCTGTTTACTGACGTGTGTAATATGCTAAGGTCAGCTGTCCAACATGGTGTGCTCAGTGATTGTACATTTATTTATTTATTTATTTGAGAATTAATTACTATAAAACATTGTTTTTGCTTATAAAAATAACAGGAACCGAATGGCAACACCTTAACCGTTTGCTTATTTGATTCTGTCACCCAAATGGGACTAGCCCGTTCTAGGATGGACAGGACTCTAATTTTACAATAAATTATGTAAAAGTTTTATTAAATTGCTCATGAGACTAAATTGCCCTAAAATATGATCCTCAAAAAAAAACAATCAAATAGAGTGAGACAATCAGAATTGACATAAAACTAAAGTAAAGAGTAAGATAAATCTATAATAAACAAATAAAAAGTCAATAAGTAATATTTAATATTTGTTAAGAAATATAAAAATTAATATAAAATACCTAGTCAAAAAGAAATACAATTCATTGTCAAAACAATTTATAACAACAAAATAAATTGGTAATTAGTTGAATGTTAAAATATAATCAACATACATACTATTTAAAAATATATTAATAATTTGGGCACCTAAGTTTTATTTAACTATAATTTCTAACATTTGATGTATGGTTAGTCTGTCATGACTCGAGAACCATTCCTTTATATTATTTTTGAATACCCTAAATGTCCAATCCATTTTTATTTCCATATTGATCAGATTGTAAAATCTCGGCGTAATGAAAGAGTAATGTCTTTGTCCAAATGATGTTTTCATCCTGCCATCCTGGGTATTATTAAGCTATTTTCTAAAACTTGTCTTGTTGGTCTTCGGTTCTGAATTATTCCTAAATTTAAATTATTGTCCAAAAATAGCTTTAAAAGGGAAGTTTTTAAAAAAGTTGCTTACAATCAAGGACTTTAGCTTCCACATAAAGTTCGTTGCTGGGATGGCGATATGGTCTGCGGAGAATAATTTTGAGTATAAATTTCTGCGCAACTTGCAATGGCTCTAGCAGGGTTTTGCCAAATCCACCCCATCCAATTATGCCGTAAGTAATAAGCGATTCACATAAAGCATGATAAACAGTTTTTAGCGTTAGTTTTTAGTAGTATGTTATCTTTTATGGAGCTTTACTGCAAATAATATATTTTAATTAAATAATTGACATTGGGGTTTTTGTGTAATTAGCCATATTTAAGAAGTTCTGAACTTCAAAACTCCGAATCGGCTCTTAAACGGTAAGTTGTAGTAGTCATAAATAATGTAGACAAATACATCTTTCAAATGATAAATATGTTATTGTTATTAGAGAGGTGAGCCCAGCGCTCATACTTTTTTGCCCATTATCCTTTCATGAGGTGAAAACTAGATGAGTTATGAACCGACAGCGAAGCAAGAGATAACAGCTGAGCACTAGCCGTTATATCCATTATTTCTCTTGTGACCACAACCTTTTCTTCCGCGTTACAATGAGTGCGCTGAACTACCAGTCGACCAAAATATGCGGGCGGTTCGGTTCGCCGTCGAAGATTAGGGCCCGCCGAAAGGGCCATAATGAAAATGTCAATATTCTCGGGGCGCATTACAATCGGCCTGAAAGGGCGCGTTCGGCGGCCGCGGCGCGCGCGAAATAAAACCGACCCCACCCATTATTCCGCGATGAGACCGTAAAATCTCGGTAATAAAAAGAGGATTATGGCACCATTTAATTGCCTCAATACGCGACGCGCATCGATTGGCCCGCCAAGACAGCGCGGCGTCGCGTCGAGTCGCTCGCGCCTCGATAGCGCCGCGGGCGAAAGTGACGATTGCGAATGTTTCGTTTGACAGGCGCACTTTGGGAGCTAATGGGCCCAGTGCGGTTGAGCTATGACCCATGTGTTTGGCTCGGCCGAAATCACAGATCAACACCTATCCGGCAACCTCCAGGCAGAAGTGCGAGCCTGGGAAGGACTCTGTGCCTGCGGACCAGTTCCCCTGGGAGTCGTCTTTCGGGCGCTCCTGAATGGTTTGTGCACCGTGCGGCGTTAGCCAATCGACTATGCTTTACGACAGATAACCGGGGGAGTCTGTAAACGTCTTTGTTTCCTATAATAATAATAATTTCTTTATTGTGAACTGTAAGTAGGTCGCACAAAATGGATAGTATTTGCTACACAGTCTACCTATAAGGTGTACAATATTCATTTTACTGTAATTAAATATATTTTCACTTCGCAAGTTGAAGGAAAACAAATCCGAAAATTATTACGTAAGGCTTAGAAGTATTAACAAGAATAACAATTATTATCAGAACTATTATCTATAAATTATTATAGTAAATTTTCATTACTATTTATTAGGTAAAATGTCAGTTTGTGTTTATTAAAATGTTGTCGTGGATTTTTTAGGTTATCTACGGTTTGCAAATTTAGAGCTAGAATGAAATATAAATGTTTCAAATTTAACATGTCTTGACGGAGGATTACAATAAGAATATGTTATAATATTTATTTGTCATTATCGTATAAAAAGTCATTCACGCTGTAATAACATTTATTTTTAGCCAGTGCTTTAATGTCTGTTTGAATGCTGGTTGTTGCATTGATTTGATTTTGTGTGGAAAAGCGTTAAAATATTTAACGCAACAGAACTGAGGTCTCTTTTTAACACGCTTTTATTAGGTCGACCTGTATGTAACTAACTATGTAATGGAATCTAAGGCAACTAATTTAGCCATCTTCCAATGATCGTAGCGTCATGAAAATTGGCAGCTGTATATAGTTCTGATGACAATACAATAATATGGTACTGTCGAACTGATCTGATGATGGAGTCGAAAGATATGAACTGGAACTTCATGATGGAACATCGTATCATAGCTGTGTTTGGACTTGTTAGAAAGTCTTGGAATGAACTTTGACCACGATTAGGTTTCAAGGTCTGATGATGAAGCCGGAAGATAGGCACTGGCATTCCATGATGGAATATCGTATCATAGTCGTGTTTGGACTTATTAGAAAGGTCTTGTAACAACGATAGATATGTGTACAATCTTTTCATAGTTTATTATGGTTTTGCAAAGATACGTTTACAGATAAAATGTCGTTGTTCTGATCCAAAAGTCGTTTTTTTGGTTTTTACGTGCATTTATAAAAGCGTGTTTTTAGTGTTTTTTTTTTAAACTATTAATTTTTATTATACATTTCAATAGCACATACACAAAATTTTGTATACGCATTCAATTATGATAGCCCGTTCTAAGTATCACATGATATGGCTGCTGAACTTTTTAAAAAATAGATTCGTTTTGTTTTTGTTAAAATTTTGTCTATTATTGTGAAATTTAAGGAGCCCAGACGTACAGACACTTTACGCGGAATATAAGACGGAACGGCGTCGGCTTCGCTCGTCTCGGCGATGATATACTTTGCGGGCGAATCGCGACAGTTCAAATTACGCTTTATTGCTGATTTGATTTGTGGCGGCAATTTCCCAGAAGAACGGGGAATAGTTTCACATTATTACGGAACGCGACCGACACGTCGCACAGTGAATCGTCCAGTACAAGACAGGTGGACAAAAATAGTTTATAATTTATCAATCTGTGTTTGGGGGACAAATCCAAAAAAAGTTATACAAGATTTTCATCCTATTTTATCGTGTAGAATTGTATCTTGTGATTAGAAAGAATTCCCCTAATATTAAAAAAAAACTTTTTTCAATACAACCAAATAATCAACTTTTGATTTCAAAAAATCTAAAAACAGAAACACATCGAGATTTTTTTTTATTATTCGAAAAACTTAGTGTTTTGACAAATAGTATAAAAAGTTACGCGCGTTGCGCCATCTAGCTGTAGGTTAAATATCGCGAATTAATTTTTTTTGCGACATTTTACCTATTGATAGATGGTAGACGCAGCGCGCTCAAAGCTTGTCAAACTTTGAATCAATCTTTTTTTTTTAATTCAATCAAATAAATGAAAAAAAAACCTTATTAAAACATGTTTTTTCTTTTTCCAAAAATAAATAATCTAAAGTTGCTTATTTGCTCGTACCGATTCAGCCACTGCAAGGATGTCACTTCCTAGTTTAAAACTCGCCCTGTATATGTAAACGAGTTTATTTTGAATGAAATATGTAATAAAATAAATAATATATAAATTTAAATTAAAGTATCTTAATGAAAACACGATTATTTGTACACTTTTTACAGCATTTCTCCAAAAACAATGTATGTCCAAAAATCAAATCATTGACTGCTATGAATGCTTTTTTTCTAGGAAGTTTGTGTGGCAATAGTTCATAGTGAGAATTCCACTTCCCCCCCCCCCCTTTACTGATAACCCTCGGAATTAAATTTAACCTCGCACTTCAACAGTTTAAATTGTATATATTCGTAAAATTATGAGTATATTTTTATATTTTGATAATTTAAAATAATATTAATCTTAAATCTTGTTGAAAATCTTCATACATTTCATTATTCAAATATACATATACATATCACGGACGCGCTTCGCCATCTGCCGGTCGATAGCGCTACCGACGCTAAGATACGCCCCTTAGCAACATACGAATAAGTAATGAATAATAAGGAGAATTGAATACATTTACTAATAACATTATATTTTAATACTATAATAACAAAAAAAAACAATAAACAAAGATGATTAATACCAGGTCGCAACAACTTCAGTTCTAGTATGTTGGTTTAGAATTACGTTTGCATCATACCAGTTGTTAAGAGTTACGGGGAGTACCTACTATTGAAATTATACCTTTTCTAGTACGCCAGCGCCAGGCGTACCGAAGTCTGTCCTGCTGACTCTACCCCGGCATTCTATGGTCAAAATACTGTCTGATCGGAAAGTAGCAGCTTTTACAAAGCTGTTGCCTCTGCCTCTTGGCCTATTATTCTACCGATTGAAATATTATTCTACCGATTCTCTATTTTTTCCAACAGCTTATGTACTTGGTATGCTTCGAAAATGTACTCGTCAATTTTGTTTTTACAGTTTTAATATGTGCTTAGATTAGATTTCATGTTAGTAATATTATTGAATAAAATGTCGCTATGCATGTCACGTGTTTTGAAGAGAAATGAGTCGTCGGGATGCGAAGGTGGGAGTTTGTCGCGAACAAATACGAAGACGCCAGCCGCGTGAAAAATTCTCCCAATTGCGAGGAAAATTTTCAGTTTTCAGGACTTTCAGAATTGCGAGTAGAAGCCAACAACCGGTTTTGCGATCATATTGACTGCCAATGTCACTATATTTTTTTTTTCTAAAACATTAATGTAGCTATAGAGCCGTATATATGTTTAGTATATATATACTTGGAGGTGTCGGTTACAACGGGCGAACCTATCACCCTAGGAAGTTTTAACGATAATGATCGTTCTGTCTTCCGTGAGGTGAGCGTAGGAGACTTAGGGACGATACAAACCTACCGTCCAGCAAAGCCAACAAACCCGCCAGAGTCCAACGCCTTAAGGCGAGGCACTAGGGAAGTAACCAAGCGGGCCACCACGCCCCCTGTATACCAATTTTGGCATGATATCTCCATCTGGAATTAACCGACAGCATACCTCCGACCACGCGACTGGTCACGGGTTCGAATTCGCTTGCGTGGACCTCTACCTGCCGTATTTTCAGCGGTGATTCGGTTTTAATCCATCGCGGACCATTGCATCTTTAGCCCGAGTCTGAACTCAGGATCAGATGGTAGACTACTTATTTCAAGAGTGGAAGACGACTGGTCAACATCCACCCCCGCCGCTTAGGAAACAGTTTATTTCCATAGTATCCAGACTCCTTCAGTAATTACTCAGAGTGCACAAACCGATTGGCTATCGCCGCACGGTGAGCGAACCGCCCAGTAGCGTCGGGAGGCCATGCCCTAGGGAAAACCGATTCACAGGCCGTGAGGTCTCATACGCGAGAGCCCTTCTCAGGGTAGTCCTTCACACGAGGAGGCTACTGAATAAGAGCTGAATCATGAGTTGGACCGACCCAAGAACACATTGGATCTTATGGTCCAAGCTGCACGAAACCGTTCGCTACTATTAGGTTCGCAATTGAGTATACAGACACACTAAGAAAAATATAACGGAGATACGCATCTTTTAACCAGGATTATGTATATAACGCGGACTGTGGAACGTATGAATCAACATGACGCGTAACGGTGTTGGTGGGACGGTAGTTACCGTGTCGTAATGTTGAAACATAATGTTATTTTATTACTTCGCGTCTTTCGGATCTCGCTTCTAACAATACAGCATGTAGTAGTATACGTACGATTATAGTTGGACACATGAATCCTGTTGAAACTACAATTTACTGTTATTTCCGTAGTAACCGTGAGGAAAATGATGACACATATAGTCGAGTAATGGAGTTTCATTAAAATTCCTTGTAATTCAACAAAATTACGATTGAAACATCTTTATTCCGTATAAAACCGTAATTACAAAATTGTAATGTAAGAAGAAATCCAATATTTTTCTCAGGGTAGGAAAAATCTTCCGTTCCGCCCTATATAACAGTCCTTAGAGCCGGTCCACGCGATGCGGTACGGTGCCGCACCGCAAAAATTTCGCCGTATGGGCGTACACACGTACAGTGCACGGTGCGTCGCCGCAACGTTACTACGACGCCGCAGTGGGCGAATAGTGTTGTAGTTAATTGTACGTAGAACTAGTGAAATGAGGTAGTCAATGCCAATATCATCTTCGTTGATACTCATTTTAAACACTTCAATTACAATTTAATAAAAATACGTGAAAAAAAATTAAACAGACAAGGATGTATCCTCCTTCGACTGCATTTAACAACTGAGCGGTGCCGCTCCGGCGCATATTACCGGTTTGCTTGTAGTGCGGCGCCGGAACGCACCGTGTGAATTAAAGATTCTAACCAGGCATAACTTTAACCCGTCCCGCCAACACGAACTATATTTTTTGCAGAAATAGAAAACCAAAATTAATTTCAAATTGCGCCTAAAAACATTTTTTTTGGTATTTCAGTTTTAGATGTATTTGCAGAAAACTTTTTGGAGTTCATTGGAGTTTACTCCTTAAGAATCAATTTCATTTATAACCCCTGGTATGTGCATTTGACGGATAGGAAAATCAAACGTTGAGAAAAAGCGGTTCGAGAATTTTAAAAAAGCGCAACAATACCCAACAGGAGACCATACCTTCGATGAAATTTGCCAGCTTCTGATCCAACCCATACTGACGATACATTTGTCGAATTATGAAATGAGATTGATATGAAATCAGCAGAATACAATCGGAGAGTAAATTAGTATTCGTTAATAAGTAAAATTAATTTGCGAAAATATTTATTTTGTGAAGTAATAGTATTCAATGATAGGCAGGCGTATTTATATGATAAAACAGTAGAATTTATATTTTTTTCTTGAGATTAATTATAATTAGCATAATGTTTAAGATATCGTAATCAAGTGAAAATTAAATACTATGTCTAATAATATCAAGAAATTGACAAAAATTGATAAATCCTACTAATATTGCAAGAAGCAAGAAGTCAACAATTGTACTTAACGAGAAATGCTGGTAAGGAATTTTTCACAATTCCAAAGGTTAAAAGCACATTTGCCCGAAGACAATGTTTTTTTATCGCCCCGAAAGTTTTCAACTCACTATGTGAAACCACGAAAAACGTGAAAAATTATGTAACTTTTAAAGGTAAAGTAAAAAACTGGCTTCTAGATATTGGGCGTTCAAAAACTAAAGACCTTATTAAAACTGTAGGGTGAATATTTAAAAAAATATGTATTTGTAAAATTGTGCAATATTACATATCATTTTCTTAAACATATATACTAGAATGTATTCATATATTTTTATATATTATTACTTATTTTCCACTTAAATTTATTGTATATAATGTAAAGTTTACTTTACTTTTAGCCCTTAATTGCATACATATATATTTATTTTTTCTACTTTAAATTTTACTTTAATTTGTGTAAACAACAGATTTGTTAGATTTAGAAATATTTCAAATTGATCACCTTCGTCAGTTCGCGAGTTACAAAAATACAGTTGGTATAACACAGCACAGCCAGAGACAGACCTTCTAGGTCTAGTTGGTTGTGCGATTTCGCCTCATTCGGATATGCTAGCATATTTATATGCATAGAGCTATGTTTTTCGCTATAATAATGTTTGTTCTTAATTATTCCTCATGTACAACAGTATGCATGTCCTTGTATTTTTTTGTTCTTGTACGTTATAAATAAATAAATAAATAAATATTATAAACGCGAAAGTTTGTATGTATTATAACGAATTTCGTTAAATTTATATCTTTGTTTTAAATTTCCTTTCTATGGCACCTTTTTTTGTTTTATAAAATGTTTATCGAGGTTTGTTTCTTGGCTGAAACAAATGCCTATTAATTTCGCTAGATGTCCATAGTGGGTGAAATATTCTATTTAATTGTTGACAGACAGCTGGGGGTACTTTCGGGAGAGTAGAAGAGCGCTTAATCGAATTGTACGTGCGGGCTGCGGCATTTTAATTGTAAAAATCAGTTTTGGCATAAAATCGGTGTTTAAACTTTAACTGCGAAGTTAGTGCCAGTTCTCCAGTTGTTCGTCAAAAAGTCCAGGAATATCTGGCATTTATCTTGGGCTGGAGAACAGCTCTATGATCCTTGAGCTCTGCCTTCGACCAGCCATTTGACTCCCAGGCCGGCTTTTTCGCAGTAGGTTTTGGGCCGAGGGAACTGAATTTCCGCGACGAAGTCCGGTATTACGCTGTCGGAAGTAGAACCCGTATTTGTTGTATATTTTTTCGTATTGCTGCCAACCATTCCGGAAGTTGCCGTTTTTTGTAATATGTATACTTTAGGTCTTTTAGTATGTGCACTAGGCCTCGCATAAATAATGTTTTTTTTAATAAATACCAGAAAGAAACACTGATTGATTTTAATTTACCTTTCTCACGACCCGTTGTATTTGATTGTCTTTTTGCTCAAGCTAGCTTATAGTCTTTCCGGCGCCCAATTCTAAATTTATATTGTTTTTTGATATTGTAACCCTTGCAGTTATCCTGCAAGAAGGCTACATAAATGGCCACCCAACGTTAGGGCCAGAAAATCAGTTTTTCCTTCTTTTTTATTATAATTTGTAAACTTGCTTTGTAGTTTTTAAATCAAAACGTTATGCTATTTTCTTATTTCTATTTTCTTTCTATTTTTCTGTTATATATTTTTCGGAAAAATCGTTTTACGGTAACAATAAATGCATTGGTATGTTTAATTATATATAAATGTCATTGTTTATAAATGTATACAATTGTATACATTGTATTTAGATGCCTTTCGAATGGTATTCTGTAAGTTACCATATGTATTATGATGTAACATTTTTACTATACTTTTGTTTGTTTATGGATATGTGCTTTTTAGAAAATGTGTCCTAATTAATATAACATTGTAATAATTGCTCAATACGATTTCATTTTGTTTGCATATTTGCAAATTGTTTTTTTTTTGGCCTTTTTTTTGCACATCATCTTTTAAGTGTTTTTTTTTGTTTTGTCTTTCTTATTGTGTCTTTGATTATATAATTTTATTTTTAATTTAATCAATATGTCGATCCCTTTGATATCATTTTCACTTTTAGATAAATCTGAACTGGAATATGAGGTTTTGATCAGAGGCGAGAAACCTGAACTTACTGTGCCTTTACTTAGGAAACAGATGGCTTTACTCTCGAAGTCACATCCCATAGGTTCTATTAAAAATACCGTCTTCGCAGTGGATTCAGAACTCGAGATTTGCTCCTCAAAACTAGCTGCGTTGGTAAAAGAAGAGTCCGCCGAATCTGATAGTAAGCTTGTTGACAAACGGGTGAGTTCTAAAACTGCTCATATTTTCCACAGATTAAACAGAATTACTCCTGAAAATCTTTCACAGGCAAAATCTTTAATGGAATTAAAAGATATTGTTTCTTCGCTGTTTTTGAAATTGGTTTATCGAGATGTTGGAAGGCGTTCTCCTTCGCCGCAGCGTAGTGAACCAAGTTCATTTTCAATTCCTACTGTTTCTATTACAGAAGCTAATGTTTCGGAAGATAGCATGCACCGAAGTGGCACTGTTGCTCCGGATAATACATATAGCAGCCGATGTGATAATTTCACTGAGGGAAGTAGGTATATGGATTCTCTCAGACCATTGGACTTAGGGTTAAAATTTGATGGAAAAGGTTGTGTGTTTGATTTTTTGGAACAGTTAGAAGAGATTGCTTTCGCAAGAAATATTTCACATGATCGTCTTTTACGTTCAGGTTATGAATTATTTTCGGGTAACGGATTGCTTTGGTTCCGTGGAAATGCTCCCACTTGCAAAGATTGGTCTTCACTGGTATGTAAACTAAAAAAAGATTTTTCGAAGACAGATTTCCAATACAATTTAAGGGAATTTTTAAGGTCTCGTCGACAAAAAGTTGATGAACCCATGCATATTTTTGTGCCTATCATGGAGAAACTTTTCAGTAGGTTATCTGCCCCTTTGTCAGTAGCAGAGAAACTTGAAATTTATCGTCATAATATTCGTCCTTTTTATCTTCGTCAATTAGCGTCTAGACCTGTTACGTCGATTGCACAGTTGTTGACTTTTGGTAGAGAAGTTGAAGATTTACAAGATTTAGCAAAAGCTTTCTCAACTCCTTCATGCTCGTATCGTACAGAGAACTCTGATGACTCCGATAGCGTGTTAGCGGTCGCTGCAGTTTCACCTTGTTCCTACTGTAAAAAGTCGACTCATACTTCCGAAAGATGTTTCAAAAGACCCAGGGATGCAAAGTCAATTAGGTGTTATTCCTGCAATAAACCTGGATTTACAAAAAGGACCTGTCCCGATTGTAATTCGTCGGATGGAAAGCTTGTTGTCGATTTGCCTTCGTCAAAAAACTGACAACTCGAGACTGCTATACGGCTTTTTTGGAAGCAGCCTCGGTTTATTTTTCTAAACATAGGGATTCGTTTCGTCCATATTTAGAAATCGATTTAGGTGATATTAAGGTTTGTGGTTTGCTTGACTCAGGTTCTTCTGTGTCTATTCTAGGTGCAAAAGCTCACCTTAAGTTGCTCAAATTAGGTTATTCTATACATTCTCTTGACGATATTACTCTTAATACAGCCAATTCATCTAGGGTTAAAGTACTAGGTTACATGTACCTTCCTTTTAAATTTAACAATATTTGTCATGTTATTAAAACGTTGGTTGCTCCTGATATATCTTCACCATTAATTTTGGGTGTTGACTTTTTTAAATCTTTTAAATTGGCACCAGATTTAGTAAACTTGATCAAGAATAATACTGCTGATAACTCTTCATTTTTGGACTCTGTTAATGAACTTTGTGTTATTCAGGATTTTGATAATTTGTCTGAAGAACAAAGGTCGCTTGCGGCTGTTGTTCTCAAACAGTTCCACGAGATTTCGACAGAAGTCAGAGGTTTAGGTCGCACTTCGCTCATTAAGCTTACCATCGACACTGGTACCGTTGCGCCTATAAAGCAAAGATACTACCCTCTTTCTCCTGCTCGTTTAGCTGTATTAAACTCGGAAATTGATAGATTGTTAGAACTTAAAATAATTGAACCTAGTGTTAGTTCGTGGAATAGTCCCACTTTGTTTGTGCCCAAACCTGATAGTTCTTTGCGTTTTTGTTTGGATAGCAGGAAGCTCAATTCTGTGACCCGTACAGATGCTTATCCGCTTCCTTATATTTCCTCGATATTGGATAACCTCAGGGGTGCAAAATTTTTGTCGTCTATCGATCTTAGCATGGCATTTTTTCAATTACCTTTGGAAGATTCGTCAAAGGAAAAAACTGCATTTACTGTTCCTGCCCGCGGAATGTTTCATTTTACGGTCGCCGCTTTCGGGTTATGCAACAGTCCCGCCACAATGCAGAAACTTGCTGACAGACTATTTGATCCTAGTTTCAATAATAAGGTTTTTGTATATTTGGACGACATAATCGTCATTAGTTCAACCTTTGAGGAACATTTGTCCTTGCTGAATCGCGTTTACGAACGCTTAAAATTGGCCAATCTTTCGATCAATGGAAGTAAATGTAAATTTTTCCGGAAGGAGTTGAAGTATCTCGGATATGTGGTCGACGAACATGGTCTTCGTACCGATCCCGAAAAAGTCAAGTCAATTTTGGAATTTCCAACTCCTACCAATCCCAAACAAGTCAAGATGTTCTTAGGAACCGCAGGTTGGTATCGGCGTTTTATTCGCAATTTTTCTTCTATTGCCGCTCCTCTATCCCGTCTTACCAGTACTAGAAAGGATTCACCTCCATTTATTTGGTCGGATTTGGCAGAAGAAGCATTC
The DNA here is from genome assembly GCA_944548615.1 of Micropterix aruncella. Taxonomy (NCBI): domain Eukaryota; kingdom Metazoa; phylum Arthropoda; class Insecta; order Lepidoptera; family Micropterigidae; genus Micropterix; species Micropterix aruncella. Next base: position 5,989,955 of record OX155969.1, read on the forward strand.
CAACAGTTAAAAACTGCTTTAGTTACTAGTCCTGTGCTTTCATGTCCAAACTTTGAGTTACCATTTTCTATTCATTGCGATGCTTCAGCGTATGGCTTAGGTGGTATGTTGACCCAGAATTTTGAAGGAGTAGATCATCCTATTGCTTACTGCAGTAGAACTTTATCTTCAATTGAATGTCGTTACTCAGCCACAGAACGTGAAGCTTTAGCTGTGATTTTCACTTTGGAACATTTTCGTCCTTATTATGATGGTGGTTCAAAAGTTACGATTTATACCGACCACTCAAGTTTAAAATGGTTTCTTAAGTTACAGAACCCGACTGGTCGATTAGCTCGATGGGGTCTCCGTTTAGCTCAGTTTAATTTTGAAATTCTTCACCGTCGCGGTATTGATAATGTAGTTCCAGATGCGCTTTCTCGGATGTTACCTGTCAATGCCATATCAACTAATTCCGATTCTTGGTATACAAAATTATTTAACGACGTTTCGTCAAACTCTGGTGGACATCCTAATTTTAGTATTAAAGATGGACAGTTATTCCGTTATTGCAAAAGCAAATATCGTTTGACAAACTCTTTCGGTTGGAAACTAGTCGTTCCTTTAACTGAAAGAGAAGCGTTAATTAAAGATTGTCATGACTCTGAGCTCTCTCTACATTTTGGCATTTTCAAAACGCATAAGAAGTTGTGCTTACGATTCTATTGGCCTTCTATGCATGCTGACGTAACCAAGTACGTTAATCGATGTGAGAAATGTCAGGCGTACAAAGTTCCGAATAGGTCACCGTTTGGATTGCTTGGAAGTCCGAAAGTCTGTGAACGTCCCTTTCAAACTATTAGCACAGATTTGTTAGGTCCTTATCCTATGACGCGTAATAAATTTATGCATATTCTTGTCGTCACTTGTTGCTTTTCAAAATATTGCTTGTTATTTCCGTTAAGAAGGGCTGTTGCATCATCCATTTGTAGACATATGGAAAATGATGTATTTCTGAAGTACGGAGTTCCTCATACTGTTATCGCTGATAACGGAAAGCAGTTCGTTAGCAAAGATTTTCGTGACTTGATGTCTAAATATAGCGTTCCTAATTTTCAATTGTCTCCTTTGTACACTCCTCAGTTTAATACTACTGAAAGACAGAATAGGACTATCGTAACCGCGCTGGCAGTTTTTACTGATACTGACCATCGAGGTTGGGATTTACTCCTTCCTAAGATTCAATTTGGGATTAATTCTGCCGTTTGTGAGTCTACCGGATTTAGTCCACATTTTCTAGCCCATGGCCAAGAACCAGTATTGTGTGGTACTTTTTATTCGCAAGATCCTGTTCTCCAAAAGGATGTAATTTTTGGAAATAGGTCGGATTTCGCGCAAGACTTAGGGGAACTTGAGAATATTTTCCAAAAAGTTCGTTCCCGGTTGATTGATTCTCACGCGACCAATAAAAAATATTACGATCGTAAACGAAGAAACTTAGACTGTAATGTAGGGGATATTGTATGGAAGAAATCGTATTCACAAAGTAATGCTGGCACATATTTTTCTGCCAAGTTTGCTCCTAAATTCGTTAAATGTAAAATTATTCGTAAATATTCTTCTTTGGTTTATGATTTAGCCGATATGAATGGAAAATTTCTAGGAAAATGGCATGCAAAAGACTTGAAATTGGATTATAAACCTCAGTCTGATGCTTAAAACCGCCTTGTTATCTTTTAATCTTCGTGGGTTCGATGGTTTCATTTAGTCTTCAGAATATGTTTTCAGTAATTGCGTTGTTCATTCTTAAATTATGTTCAATGCAGTGTAGCGTGTAAGGTCCGCAGCGTGATTTATAATATCACATTTTGGTAGTAAGTACTTGATGAAAGTTTGTTGTATGTATGTAAGTGAATGTTGATGCATGAGTCTGCAACTGGAATTCTCATTATTCTTCGAACATGCATAGTGTATAGGAAAGTTTGCAGTTTATCATTTTCGTTGGGTTACTTACCAGATTGAGCTTTGTCTCATTGTAACTGCTCAAACTTCTGTATTGGCTCTGCTGTTTCTGTATCACTCGACATTGCATAACCCGACTAAACTGTGATTTCACATCGTTCTTCTCGAATATTTCCGAGCTATTTGTTTAAATTTTTGTTGCGTTTGCCTTTTTTCTTGTTTTTAATGCATTGAGGGCAATGCAATTCGTTTCCTGTTTATATTATTTACCAGGTCACTCTTTTAGAAGGGGGGCTATAACGAATTTCGTTAAATTTATATCTTTGTTTTAAATTTCCTTTCTATGGCACCTTTTTTTGTTTTATAAAATGTTTATCGAGGTTTGTTTCTTGGCTGAAACAAATGCCTATTAATTTCGCTAGATGTCCATAGTGGGTGAAATATTCTATTTAATTGTTGACAGACAGCTGGGGGTACTTTCGGGAGAGTAGAAGAGCGCTTAATCGAATTGTACGTGCGGGCTGCGGCATTTTAATTGTAAAAATCAGTTTTGGCATAAAATCGGTGTTTAAACTTTAACTGCGAAGTTAGTGCCAGTTCTCCAGTTGTTCGTCAAAAAGTCCAGGAATATCTGGCATTTATCTTGGGCTGGAGAACAGCTCTATGATCCTTGAGCTCTGCCTTCGACCAGCCATTTGACTCCCAGGCCGGCTTTTTCGCAGTAGGTTTTGGGCCGAGGGAACTGAATTTCCGCGACGAAGTCCGGTATTACGCTGTCGGAAGTAGAACCCGTATTTGTTGTATATTTTTTCGTATTGCTGCCAACCATTCCGGAAGTTGCCGTTTTTTGTAATATGTATACTTTAGGTCTTTTAGTATGTGCACTAGGCCTCGCATAAATAATGTTTTTTTTAATAAATACCAGAAAGAAACACTGATTGATTTTAATTTACCTTTCTCACGACCCGTTGTATTTGATTGTCTTTTTGCTCAAGCTAGCTTATAGTCTTTCCGGCGCCCAATTCTAAATTTATATTGTTTTTTGATATTGTAACCCTTGCAGTTATCCTGCAAGAAGGCTACAGTATGTATGGATGTTTGTTACTCTTTCACGCAAAAACTACTGAATGGATTTTGATGAAACTTTACAATAATATAGCTTACACACCAGAATAACACATAGGCTATAATTTATAAAGATATATGGTTTTATATCATCATTATCACAATTTTCCATCACCACGCGGGTGAAACCGCTGGACGCAGCTAGTATATAATAATTTTGAAAAAAATATTCTTTTCAATGCGTGCAGTAAAACACCTTACAAACGAAACTTCTTTCGAGACGGTCTTTACTGGCGGTGACACCCAGTCGGGCGATTTTTAACCAAATTCAGCCAGAAAATCTGCGGGTAATTTTCCACTGGAACGAACGCAGCTACACGGCTATTTTGCCCACCGAATGAACGTGTCACATTGTAAAGAATTTTCCAAATGGCCAGAACCCTGGTGCACTCTTCTCGGCATCTGAATGGTATCTCGACAAAAACAAAAATAACCTTGTATGTAAATTAAGTTTATATATTTATTTACTATTACTTTCATTTCAGAAAATACATAAGAATTATTTAAAAACAAACAAAACGATTCTACGTCACTCCTATTTGATATAATAGCAATAATAATAAATATGAAATTTTATGAAATGTTTTCTAACCTATTGGTTAGAAAACATCATATTCGACCTAATGGTTTCATAATCTAATATCGTATTGATTTCGAAAAACAACAAACAAAAGTACGATCAGTATATTGTGCCTTAGCCCAGTCACTCATTTCCTACGGACAAATTAACTGGGGTGGTGCGGCCAGAGTGCATCTAGACCCGCTAATTAAAGCCCAAAACGCGATAGTTCACACTATGTTCAAACTAAAAACACAAGGCAAGCTACTGGGTCGAATTATAATATTCCGATTGTAAAGTCCTCATTTGCCCAAAGGCATTTTTACTTCCTTGCCCCGAGATTTAATAATAATTTAAATGAGAGTTATAAGAATGCAAACAACTTAAATTCATTCAAAATACTTATAAAGAAGTACCTTCTTGAAAGGGGTCCAATGTATGCGGAGTCTCAATTGCTCTCGCTAATAATTTAAGTTGTTTTATTAAATTATATATTACTAACTAATATCAAATCTCGTGTATTATTTGCTATGTATATATATGTGTAGGAATGTATATATATATATATATATATATATATATATATATATATATATATATATATATATACATATGTATGTATGTGTGTATGTATGCGTATGTATATATTCTTATGTATTATGCAATGCAACTTAAGTTCATAATCTTTTGATATTATGAACTTAATCTTTTGATATTATCAAAAGCTCGTCGATACAATTAAACAAAAATCAGCATCTCTAGATACGGGTCTCTGATCTAGTTAGGAATGCGGATAAACATTTTCACCATAGGATGTGCTCAATCTCTCCCAACTCAACCATATTATGTAAATGGTGTTTATATGACATATTATATGAAGTTATTGTAAATTAATAAATAAATAAAAATAAATAAATATTAATTATCAACCCTATTTATTCGACGAGATGTTTAGGGCATTTGACGTTTTAGATGAGAGACTGTTATACGTGCGAAACATTATTACGCATTTCCATTGCAGCACTGATCGTCATTCTTGGCTGAACCCCCCCCCCCCCCCCACATGATACTCGAAAAAAAACAAGCCTTACGCGTTTTTGGCACCCCGTATGTATGAAATCGCGATTTAAATCAAGTGATTTTTTTACTGCAACCAAAAAATGTCAACCTCAGCCAAAAAATGTCAAGGGACTTTCCCCGACATTAGTTGATAAACAAGTCATAGAGAAAACCGACAATACTGATTGGTGGATAGCAATACATAATATGAAAAAATGTATAGCCGAAGAAGAATTGAATATAATCAAGCAACTGCTAAGCACAGTTGGGATCGAAAGAATATTTTCGGCATTCAATTTGGTGCACAGCAAAATAAGAAATAGATTAGGCAACGAGAAGGCGGCTAAATTAGTCTTCCTTTTGAAAAAACTAAATTCAAACAAATTACAAAACCAATAACATCTAAGTTACTGTTACTAATATAATAATGTAAGTATAATGTAAATATAAGTAAGTGACTGCGACTGCGGTGAAACCCATATGGTTTAATTTATGTTAATTTTTAATTTTAAGCCTTTTTTTCCTTGCTCACTTCTTGATAAGTATGACAAAAAAGCTACAGTATTTCTGTTTTTAAAAAAAATATTGAAAAATGTTTTTGATTTAGAAGAAGTAAGAACTCCTTGATTTTTGTACATTTTACAATAGTTTGTGTTAAATAAATGGCAAGTTAATATGCTACTGTGTTTTTACTTTTAAAAAGAACTAATATATGTTGATTTTTGTTAATGATATTAAAACATATTTAAATAAATAACAATTGTATTGTGTTTTCCCTGACTTCCAAAAATTATAAAATACAAATATTTTAAAAAAAACTAAAAAATCTGATTTAAATCAAATAAATCCGATTTAATTTATTACTGGGTTGGACAGTCCATACCTCCTGAGTACCCTCATACCGCCTTCCCGACTCGCACGCGCTCACTCAACTTTTTACGTACCAGGGTTCAACACTAACTATGGTTCCAATTTGTTATTGCCGCGCGTTATGCATGCATACAATGTATGTTTTAACGATATTGACATATTTAAAAATCAAAATAGTCGATCCTTTGTTAAGGAGGTACGTGAAAAGCTGATTATCAGATCGGATTGAATTAGCATGCACATACAAGCACTCACAAGCACATTCGCATTACAGATACACACACCCACACACACATACGTACACGCAAACACATATACAAACACACACACACGCACACATGCACGCTCTCCATCACACAAACACACACCAACACACATACTTTACCACATCGTAATCTGGTTGCAAGTGATAGTAAGGGCGCGAGTATCGGCCCGCTGGGTAACATACCTGGCTATCTCGCGGTAAGGCGTTGGTCTCTTACGGGCATGTGGCGGAACTTGACGGTGGATTGTTTTGTCCTAAGTCTTCTGCGCTCGCCTCACGGGAGACAGAACGATCAAATTTCGTTTAAACTTCCTGAGGTGATGGGATCGCCCTTTGTAGTCGACAGCTCTAGTTGTAACCGGTTATGATTACATTTTTATGGGTTAGCACAAACAGATATATCTGGAAAATATAATTAGGATGCTTGAAAAGTTTTAGGATGTTAGGATTTTAAAAAAAGTTTCACGGAATTTAAGAGGGAATCAGAGAGAGGCTAAAGAACGAAACTAAAACAAAATGTCACGATTAGCAACGATTAAATCTCGTCCTACAAATTTAAATAATTCTATGAACGCACCTGACGGTACCGTTTACCTGGCTCGCCAACTCGAGAACATGCCATTTGACCGTCCAGTTATAGTCTAATACGTGTATATACAACGACTCCTATGAAGCAGTAAAACATTCTAAGCATCTCTGATTATATGAAAGGCACTCAAACAAAAGGAAGATTCATACACAATCAAGCTTTTAAATAGAACAGGGAGATGAATTATATTTTTATCTTGTGTCCGCCGCCACTGGGCCGATTAGTTAGTACACACGCTAGTCAAAGAAAAATAAAGATAGGGATATTTGTTATGCTGTATTATTATGTAATTGAAAAAAAAATCTATACTAATATTATAAAGAGGTAAAGTTTGTGAGTTTGTGAGGTTGTAGGGAGTAATCTCTGGGTCTACTGAGCCGATTTTGAAAATTCTTTTACCAAGAAAGCCAGGTTATTTGTGAGTGTCGTGTCATAGGCTATATATTAATCCGAAAAATGAAAAGACTTTTTCGTGGTAGTCGGATTTGGAAAGTAAGTCGGAGAAAAAACGGTCGAATGTAAACGTTTCTTACGAACGCTGCCTTAACGATGAGAGATTATGATTGAGTTCTAGACGAAAGTTGTAGAGATTGATAATGCTTACAAAAAAGTCAGCGACAGCATATGTCTAACTTTTATATTTAGGTCACAAAAGTAGTTTTTTATATTAAAAAAATAATTTAAATCTTTAGGTCAGTATACAGAGAAGTTTTGAACAATTAAAATAAACATAATTTATTCAATCATAACCATTTCATTCACTCATTTGAAACACGGTAATAGCCAAATTAGCATGCAAATACATACATATATATGCAGTAAAAATATAAACCTCCTTTTGGCAGTCAGGAAATAAATCATAGTACTCAGTACTAGCCGGCCACACTCATAATTTCATCACAAGTAAAAATGTTTACTGCCCAACGAAGTGGGCATGGATCAGCTAGTATAAAATAAAGCAATAAAATATACTGTCTATAAAACTAAAACTTTATATGCGTATTACTTTAAAAAAATGTGTTTTAATTGTTAATCAAAATCTAACTATAAAGTCTAAAGGTGCTCCCTCACCGGGAGCATTCGCATATAATGTAACATTTTTATATTCGATTTTGAGCATTATGTTACATTACTGCCTTCCTGACTGGCGAGCATTCGCCTGTAATGTAACATGTTTGGGAGTTAATGGGCCCTTGCTGAGTTGGCCACGAAGACCCATTCTGTTCAGGGTTGGTCACACTCACGGGTCAACACCTATCCGACGGCCTCCACGCATTAAGTGCGAGCCTGGGTAGGACTCTGGCCTTATGGTCAGTTTCCCCTGGGAATCAACCTTCTGGCGCTCCTGGGCGGTTTGCGCACCGTGTGGCGTAAGCCAATCGACTGTGCACTCTGACTAACAGTCGGGGGAGTCTGGGAGCAGTACTGTTTCCTATAGAGCGGGGGTGGTTGCGGACTTTACGGCGACTGCTCTTGAAACGACCATCGGTCATCCGATCCTGGGTGTACAGCCGGGAAAAGGACGCTGTGGTCCGCGATAGATTCGGTAAACACCGTTTCACCGCTGCGTAAGGGAGAGGACCGCGCAAGCGACCTCGAACTCGTAACCAATCGAGAGACTGGAGTAATCTGGTCACAATTGAAAGTAAGGGCGTGAGTGTAAGCCCGCCGGTTAACACTCCTGGCTATCTCGCGGTTAAGGCGTTGGTCTCTTACGGGCTTGTGGCGTAGCTAGATGGTGGACTGTTTTGTCCTCAAGTCTTCTGCGCTCACTCCATGGAGATAGAACGACTAATCGTTTAAATTTCCTGAGGTGACGGGCTCGCCCGCTGTAGTCGACAACCCTAGTTGTAATGTAACTTAGATTCTTATCGAATCTATGTTACATTACATGTAACGTAATGCTCAAAATCGAATCTAAAATGTTACATAACAGGCTAATGCTCCCGGTGAGGGAGCATCTTAAGAAGAGCACACTCTCAGCCGTGGAGCAGCTCAGGTAGACGTTGAGATTTACAGCGGTAGAGGCGCCCAGACCGAGACTACACATCTGCGTTTTCTCTCTATCATTGCACAGTGGGTTCTTCTACTGAGCATAGAGAGCGTCGCTTACTCGAATTTTTATCGTCGCGCGTGACGAAAAATATTAATAGCCATGCGGCGAAAGGGTGGCTGTGAAGGCGCGGGGGAGGAGGGCGGCAGAAAGAGGGAGGCTGAAGTAGGTGGAGGGGGGAGCAGCCATGTGGGTTACTCTTTTGCTAATTATCCCAGGCCGCATATTTGAACGCTTTAGTACATGTTTTTTTCGTAATTGCACCTCGCTATTCGCATCGTGGAGTGACATCACTGCCTCGAATTAAAAAAAATAAAGATCATGGACGCGATTATTTTTAATTAACGAAATGTCGATTATAATGTTATTGTTTTATTACATATGAAATGCTACGTATCTCGACGACGTAATTATATCGCAATGACTATATTTTCAATATAATAATAGATTTTTTTTTGACGAAAGGATATATGCCAGTTTGTCAATCACAGTATTGAAGAAGCACATACAAAATTAAATGTTTACCCTAGAACAGGTCCAGGCCTAGTTAGGTGACGTTCCCACTTGACTACGCGATGTATTCATTTTCTGTTATTCATTAAATTTTAAAAATATTTTTGTTCATAGTTCTTAAGCTGAAATTGTTTATTCACATATTATATTTGCATTACTAAATGATAAATAAAATACAAACGGAGCTGCCATAGAATTTACCGACCGGAGTCGGGCCCATCATAACACTATTTATTACACTTCGGGAGGATGAGCAGTGGATTCCGGCCTAACGACCGGCTGTGGTAGGTTTAGGACAGCTGTCTTGCCACATGTGAGCGTACACCTTACCACCCATTCACTCCCCCTTCGAAGCCATAGAATTTGAGAAGCGCAAATCGCGGTTTTAGATAATTTTTCTAGGAATGAGTTGATTATTTTTTCTGGAAAGACCAAGATCTTTAAAGAGGTGAAATAAAGACAAACCAATTCTCTATTATTTTTTTTTCAATTTAACTTTGATCCGATTAACGACTGATCTTTTAAATTACTGATCAGTAAATAATTCCGATTAACTACTGATCATGATTAACTAGTGATCTTTTTTTTTACCACAAGGGTTGTGCTTTTTTGTGGAACCCGCCTTGTTGTCTGTTGGCTACTTCTTGTAGGCGAACATTTGTAGCATTTCATAGTCGCTGCTTAAATTCGGTACTAGGAGGAGAACTGGTGTCAACGTGGCTACTAATTTTAAATGCGTTCGTAATATCTTTTTAAAACATCTTTATTTTTTAAAAGTTTATTTAATAAAAAATACGAATCATTATTATTGTTGTCACATCACAAAATAAGCTCTCGTTTCCTATACGAAATACTGATAATTAAAAGTAAATGTTATATTGTTTACAATCTTTAAGAATCACGAAAATGAAATATCTTTGATGTTGTCGATGAAGAATCATTGAGAGCGAATGAAGAGCCGCGATTTTCATGGATAGCTTGCTGGCCTGAAAAAGAAAGAGATAAATTAAAAGACCTTGAACGAGGTTGATGTCATCATTATTCATACACCACCGTCCGATAAACATCACGATGAGATAAATTATTGCTACGACAAAAATTTTTTTTAAATCACCCCAAAACTTTCCCGGCAAGTAGCCAAGGACTTATAAAAGGATTTTGAGCGTGTTGTACCTCCCTTTGGGAAAAAGGTTGACCTGATTGAAATGGATAGTAAGCGACGAGCGCGGATAGAGAGAATGCTACTCATTAAACACCTTCGATTCATCTGTGTACGTAAATATACTGACCGGCAAAAATCGATTTGATTTCGGCCCAACAAGACATTTAATTACTAAAATACGATTTTTTGGGATTGAAATATACTAATGCGCTCCCTCTGGTGGACCAATTTCAAACACAACCCCTTTAACTCTTGCCATGGCCAAATGATGCCTGCATGACCAATTTCACCTCAATGGGATTCAAAGGTTGGGTGCTATCGTGAAGGAATACACACAGACACACAGGCAAGTTTCCATCTGAAATCGTATCAGAGGGGATCAAAATAGATATGGATAGGTCGAGATAGATCATTATCTCGAAAACAAAATTTGCGCGTTCACAATATTGTACCTCCTCTTTGTTTGGTGAGCCGGGGAAGTAAAACGTAATATTAAAAAGTATAGCATAGGAAATTGGAACTGCTTTGGGTGTTAGAAATGAAAAAGACACCCAATAGCTTCTATTCTAATAAGAAAATGTTTCATCATTCTTAATACGATTTTTTATGTAGACTGCCAGCTAGGCGATTCTTTAAAGAAAAGTGTCCGTACGATGATGCGCAGAAACCAAATTGACTACATCCTTAACAACAGACTTTGGGTGAGAAAGACAAAGACCAAACGGAGTGGCGAGTCTCGAGAGGGAACTTGTTATATGTCTCTCTCCACTAACGGGACCATCATGCAGTTTGGACCTAATGGCCTACTTGTGTTTTTAAGGCCGGCCCAACTCACGGCTCAACACCCATCCGGTAGCCTCTTCGAAAAGAGACTAACTTTTACGCTAACTCTATTGGAAACAGAAAGAATCAAGGTCGTAATAACTCCTTGGGGTGAAGGGCTCGCCCGTTGTTATTGCTATTCCCCGTATGTTCTCCCCACTATCTCTACACATATATGTCTTAAATCCAGGATGAATACATACTGACGACTCCGAAATTAGCGGTTCAGTTAATAAGGATTCGAAGGTTTGTTGAAGGGCAGGTACTCCGGAACCCAAATGCTAGAGCTCCTCCTCCAGTATGTAGGTGCCTTCGGAAGATGTCCAGGTATGACACGGCGACGACGCGGTCGCTGCTGCCTGTAAAGAAATATGGACATATCAACGAGTCATTATGGACATATCAACGAATTAATGATAGTTCTATATTTTTTCCTACTAAATTTTAACTTTGATTGATGGCAATGCACCCATTTTGAGGATATCCTCTAATTCGCAGTACTGCCAGCACTTACAGTCGCGTTACAGCACTTACGGTCGCGTTTATTTTATTTTATTTGTTGAGTGGGGCTTTTCTAAGGTCTTTATGAGCCTTGTAACACTGCGACCATTGCTGATCTATTGTGCTCGCCACCTACTATAGTTCTGCGCTAAGCCTCGTGTCATTTAAGAACCGCAGCAGGCTTTTGGCGCCAGATTGTTTTACCTCCTCAGGTTGGAGGTAGTGACCACCCAGGTGGTTGTATCTTTTACGCATCAGCGGGCCACACTCGCACATGAGCTGCTGGGGAGTTTCCTCTGCACCTTGGCAGAACCTGCACATTTTTGTGTCTTTGAGCTTGAGGTTGAACATGTGTTTGTTCAGGCCACAATGCCCCGTGAGCGCCCTTACCAGTACGCGTAGATTGTTCCTATTTAGCGATAGGGCCTCACGGGCCGTCTTACGGTCGTAAGGCTTAATAAGCGCTTTGGAATGATTCAACCCTGGCGTGTTGTTCCAGTAGTTGACGGATTGTTCTAAACACATTTGTTTGAGCATTAGGTTTGCGTTACTGGCCGCGCCAGATTTCGCGGTCGCTCGCCCACATGCTCAGATCACACGTATTGCATTTATTCAACACCAATCCATTGAAACCAAAAAGCCGTAGAAATCTTAATCCTTTATAGGATTTCTATCCATTTTTGATTTCATTGAATTGTTATTCTGAGGGACCGAGAAATCTGGCAGGGCGCCGAACGTGTGCTTTCTTTCAACTCCTCTGAAAATGGTCTCCAACTAAGTATAAGATGACTGTATTTATGTCGGCTGTCCTCCCATACTCAGGGTCGGCTCGTCCATCTAGGCAAACTAGGCAATTGCCTAGGGCGATCGTATTTTGGGGGGCGGCGCGGCGAGGCGATCTTGTAGCGTATGTATCAGAGCATATCTGCGACACGACCACGCGAATCGATGAACGGTTCGAACGCGCGTTCGAATAAGGGTGTTGCTGACACTTCCCGTGTCTGTGGCCAGTGGTGAGCGCAGTTTTTCTAAATTAAAACTAATTAAAACTATGGACACAAAAAAATCTCTTGCACAATCTCTCCTCTTGCCTCTCCTTGACTATGCAGATGTGGCTTATCTCGATTTATCAGAGGAACTGCTCAACAAACTTGAACGTTTGCAAAATGTATGCATACGATTCATCTTCGGTCTACGTAAGTATGATCACGTGTCCGACTATAGGGCACAGTTAAAGTGGTTGCCAATACGCCAAAGAAGAAATGTTCATATACTGGCTCTCCTATATCGTGTACTCACCCAACTAACACCATCCTATCTCCAGGAGCTTTTTGAACCACTAAGTTCCCACGGTCTCGTACTTCGGTCAGCCTCTGACAGTTTATTAAAAATTCCGAGTCATAATAGTGATTTCTATTCCTATTCTTTCTGTGTCCATGGTGCAAGACTCTGGAACGATCTCCCAGCAAATATACGAAACTCGCCTTCTTTACCATCGTTTAAGACTCACCTTAAGGATTACTACCTTTCTAAGAAGTAACCAGTTCTTCCCTTTCTCTCCTGTTCCTCTCCCAATTTTCCTCTCCTCGGGTACTATTAGTCTTAAATTCTTCCACTTGTCTGTATGTTATGTAATAATCTTTATTTTCACAATGCGCGCATGTACCACTATGTTTAGGTTAGCTGTAAGACATTGCCATGTGGCAATAAGCTCGCCTTTTTTGTATACTTTTTAAGTGCAAATAAAGAGTTTATTATTATTATTAAAACGTATCTGCGCTCCACAATGACCCAAGAAAGACTTGTGGGGTTGTCGACTTTATCTATAGAACAAGAAATAGCTCAAACAATAGATTTAAAGGAGATCGTTTCCACTTTTGCTAAAATAAAGGCAAGGAAAATAAAACTTGCTTGATTTAATCTCTAAATAGTCTTTTGAAAAAATCTTATATTTCACTCCATACAGTTAAAGAAGGTGGATATATTCTCTTTTTAACCGACTTCAATAAAAGGAGGAGGTTCTCAATTCGGTTGAATGTTTTTTTTTAATGTTTGTTACCTCAGATCTCCGTCATTTATAAAGCGATTTGGATAATTCTTTTTGTATTTGAAAGAATATACTTTTAGATTGGTCCCATAGAAATTTTATCAAAATTAGTTGAGTAGTTTGGTTTTAAAATCAAAATAACTGGAAAATAGGTGCAAAAATTATTGGAAGTCGGTTGTATTTTTTTTTTTAAAGTTGGTATTATAATTATATATATAAGCAGGTAAGTCATATCTGTGCTCTAATTATTTGATTAAAAATTACACAATTAATGTTTTGTGATTTTTACTTTCCTGACGACCTATCGGAAAGGAAAGTATTGTGATCGCGCTAAAAAAAAATTTTGAGATGAAGATGGGAATATATATTTTGAGACTCCCTGAGACGATTGAGACTATTTCCAGACCGATCTCTGTCTGTATGTATGTCTGTATGTCTGTCTGTATGTATGTATTCTTCCACGATAGCGCCCAGACGCTTAATCGGATTGAGCTGAAATTTGGTATATAAGCTTCTGTTAACCGTCGGAGGAACCCATTAGTTTTTGGAGTCCCTACGCCCTACGGTTGTGGTACCTCCCATACAAATTTGGGGTTCCCGGCGAAAAAATTGTTTCCGCGATAGCGCCCAGACGCTTAATCTGTCTAAGTTAAAATTTGGCATAGAAGCTTCTGTTAACCATCGGAAGAACCTATTAGTTTTTGGGGTACTTACGACCAACGTTTGGGGTACCTGCCATACAAATTTGGGGTACTAGAGTAAAAAATGTCGCTGTTTTTTCGCACCTCCCCGGATACTAGTCAGGAAAGTCTTGGGGTGACACAACCGATTTTTTTAAATGGGCGCCATACTAGTCTTTTAGGGCGCCAAGTTTCCTCGAGCCGGCGCTGCCCATACTGTTATCGTTCTACACACTATTGTTTTTATATGGTATTAGATTGCTCAACTCCATAGTGCACAATCGACTAGACAGCCCAACTAGTCTAGAAAAAGTTCAATTTCGTGTGCCACCGCGACTAACGAGGAGCTCTCAAACATTTTCGGTTGTCGCTTGCAATAACAACATCGGATCGAATAGACCTCTTGCCAGAATGTGTCGCGATTTGATAAATCGTGTAAAGGATTAGATGATATTATGATTCCATAAATATAATAAAAGATTCGATCATACCTAGCCTATCTCCTACTTTTTAAGATTTCACTAACTGCCATCCTAATGTACTGTATTATATGATTATTATATTATAACATACTTCATGATGATATTTTAATTTATTTTTTTAACATGTTTAATTTTTAAGTTTAGTTGCTAATTTTTTACTTTTTTTGTGTGCACAGGTAAAATATTTACTGGTACACATGCCTTAGTACAGGCCTAGGCCTAGTTAGGCGGTGTTGACGCAGTGACCAAGATACTGCAGTGTGCTCTATTTTTCGCTACTGGTCCAAACACATTTTTTTTTTGTAATGCTGCAGTAAATTATATTTTGTGCTTTACCTTTAATAAATAAATAAAATAAAATAAATAAAATACTATTGTATTATATCATATTATATATAATAAATATTATTATCCCATTACTCATACTTCTATTTTGCTCTATCCAAATAACCTTATGAACAACTTATTTAATTATTTCTTTTCTTACCCTTATATTATTATTAGCTTTATTATATATATTTTTTCTACTATCAACGTGTTCATGTTATTTCTATGCTAATGAGCGATGCAAGCATTGCAAACTATTCATAGGATAGTAAATTTGTTTCGTTTAAATATGTTTTTAAGATATTAGTATCGTCATTAAAAGTCTGCCTTAGAACAGGCCTAGGCCTAGTTGGGCGACTGTGTCAATCATTAAAAATAATGTCGCATCAATTTCTTGCTAACATCTTAATCAAATATGACATTAATTTTTTACTAGATGTGTTACTAAAAATAAATAAATAAAATAAATAAATATTTACTATCTGTAAGTTTTGCTATAAAATAAAATGAAATAAAATAGTGAACAATTCGCCATATTGAACTTAATATCATATTTTGAAACTAGTGTTTGCGATCTACATGTTGCGTTTCGTAGTAAAATTATTCGTAGTTGATCAATCAACTACGTTATATAATAAATGGCCGAACGCAATTAGACTGTGGATCAGTATCAGTATCAGTATCAGTATCCCTGATGCACTCTTTTATTCCGCTGTTAAAGTTCGTTCGTAATACCGCTCCGACCCGCGCTTTCAATGACCGTTGCTGACTGTCTGACTGGCGAAATCAAGTCAAATATTTTTGTCTTAAAAACTAACACATAGTTGGGTACACATTGTTTCGTTAGTATTGCCATTAATTATATTTACAATTGTGATTTAATTAAATTCTTCATTTTTTAACACGCTTTTATTAGGTCGACCTGTATGTAACTAACTATGTAATGGAATCTAAGGTAACTAATTTAACCATCTTCCAAGGTTCGTAGCGTCATGAAAATTGGCAGCTGTATGTAGTTCTGATGACAATACAATAATATGGTACTGTCGAACTGATATGATGATGGAGTCGGAAGATATGAACTGGAACTTCACGATGGAACATCGTATCATAGCTGTGTTTGGACTTGTTAGAAAAGTCTTGGAATGAACTTTGACCACGATTAGGTTTCAAGGTCTGATGATGAAGCCTGAAGATAGGCACTGGCATTCCATAATGGAATATCGTATCATAGCCGTGTTTGGACTTGTAAGAAAGGTCTTGTAATGAACTTTGACCACGATTAAGTTTCAAGGTCTGATGATGAAGCCGGAATACAGGAACTGGCATTCCATGACGGAATATCGTATCATAGTCGTGTTTGCACTTGTGAGAAAGGTGACGTAATGGACTTTGAACACGATCAGGTTTTAAAGTTATAACAAACCTATTATATATTGACTTATAAATATTGAGTGTAAATAGTGTAAATATTGACATGTACATGGAGAGTGTAAATAGAATAATATTGAAATATACTATGTATATTGACGTGTAAATAGGATAGTGGTTTGTTAAAGATCCCACCCAAGCCAAGGTGAGAAACGTGCCGAGGACTGAATAGCATGAGGGTGGTTAATAATATCATGTCGCTAGCTGGTTTTTACGTGCATTTATAATAGCGTGTTTTTAGTGTTTTTTTTAAACCAAATTTACCAATGAAAAGAAGAATGCTTGTTCGTAAAAATTATCATAAGGTATTATCAAATCGGTAGAATCAAAAACGTATTATCAAAAAGGTAGATTAAATTGAGTCTCAGCATTTAGTTGAATTATATATATTTTTTAAGTATAGATTGTATAAAAAAAAATTTTTTTTTAATATTTTTTTTTCAAAAGTAGTTTATTTGCTCGTACTGATTCACTCCCTTGAAGGATGACGGTTAATTAAAACTCATCCTGTATATGAGATTCGTCGATCTATATGTGATTACCTCGTATGCGGCAAAAAATCGAATTTGCAGTGTTTATTCACATTAGTATGAAATCACGCTACAGATCGTTCTGTCCATTTCCAAGGAGTTCAAATTGCTTAGTTTTTTAGTAACTCGCAGTCACATGAGTTGATGATTTTATTCGGCGATACCTCTTATTTACTTAGTACTACGTAGTAATTCCTCGCAAACAACTTGACTCTTTGCCAGTTTTAATCGGTAGTACAATAAACATTTATATATTTTTATTTTGTCCCATTTACTCAACTAAACAAAATATCTCGTGGACTAAGTTATTATTTTTTTTCTATGCCCTAAAAAGTTTGCCGTCAACAAGCAAACTTTTACACGTTCACAAGTTCTCACACGTTGTACAAGTTCTCAGATATGTATATATCGACGATTTACTGTACTAAATACTAAATATTAACGGGTTTAAATTTCAAATGAATAAATGGCTAACAGAAATTGGATACCTGCGTATGGAAAACAAAATTCTTGAAATCATATTTTTTTATAGTATGAGGAGGAAATTTTTGAAATAGATACAAGCCTTAGAAGACCCGTCAGATGTGCATAGCGCCGTTCGTTACTTGAGCTGTGTGTTGTTCTTGAATGTTCTATTTATTTACTTCAGTGATATTGTTATTACATGTACAAGCATTAAATAAATAAAACCTATCTAGGAGGTCAAAAATAAGAAAAATATTCCATACCTTAGACGAGCCTTCCAAACCGCTTTCTTCGAAGGATACATGGACAGATCCAGCGGTTTCGGATCGTTATGATTGCAATTTGCACTGCAACCAACAGTGGCCTTCGTCCTGGGACCTGTAACCACTTTCGATGTCACCTCTGCCTCTTCTGGCCACCACAGCGTCGATGGAATCTTCATGGAGCTGGCGCCTTCTTCCGAGTGCAGTCGCTTCAAGGCTCCATCTAGAATTCTCTTCTTCAGCGGCACTTTCAAGATCTCCCTGGTCTCAGAGCCGGCGGTTCCGTTGGACGAATGCGCGGTGGTATATTGCGGTTTTGGCCAACTCTGAAGGGTAACATTGACGCTAGTTTCGCCGTCGTCGATGTAAAGCCGGCCATCGTCTGAGTCTCGAGAGTCACAATCGTCTATTTCGACCACTTCTGCTGCATCACCATAGTTCACCACCATAGGAGCGTCATCTGTGAATTTTGGTTCTTATCAATATCAACTCTAACTAGAGATCTCTATACAATGAGAAAACTTATTTTAACCGTCCAGTAGCCAAAAGCCAGCGACAAAAAAAAGTAAGAGTTTTGGAAAAGCTGATACTTTTAGATCAGACAGTATTTTGGCCATAGAATGCCGGTGTAGAATCAGCAGGCCAGATACCGGGACACCTGGCGTACTAGGAAAGGTGTAATTTTAATGAGTACCTCCAGTGTGTTTTGGAAAAGCTAAAAATTCATCAGTATACAGTGGATGGAATAAATAACTCGAAACAACAGGTCAGACTGCTTAATAATCGAAAGCGAGACGTCAGCATTACTCCATACATCTCACACAAGTAAAGTCTCTGCAAAGATGCCGGTACGATTTGTCGGTAACTATGACGTATCGGTCGACTGTACCGCGCAATATAATGGT
This sequence comes from Micropterix aruncella, assembly GCA_944548615.1. Taxonomy (NCBI): domain Eukaryota; kingdom Metazoa; phylum Arthropoda; class Insecta; order Lepidoptera; family Micropterigidae; genus Micropterix; species Micropterix aruncella. Next base: position 6,008,544 of record OX155969.1, read on the forward strand.
CGGCTTTCCAAAACTCTTCCACTTTTTTGTCGCTGGCTCTCTTACGATAATATTAAAACTGAAGTTGATAAACTAATTGTGTTCCAGTCGTACATCTGTATATTACGTTATGTTTACGCAAGAAAGCCACGTATCGTCAAATTTTCGATTACGCGTAACGCCATTACACGTAACGTTAAATCGGCTATACCAGAGGTTCCCAGACTTATTTTTCTCGTAGACCCCTTAAAAATTTTACTTTTTTTTGGTGGACCCCTGCTGCTTCATTTCTACCATATTCCCATACATTTCTACCATATTTTTCACGCCATTGTAGACCCCCGTCGAGTCTCCCACGAGTCAACCACTTTGGGAATCACTGGGTTATACCATTGCACTGGATCCCATCGCATTGTAATGTGGAAACGTCAGTAATAATGCCACTGCAAGGCGAAACGTCTGAGTCGCCCGGACAAGACTGCTGTATATTGTACGTGCGTTCTTTACGTCGAAAAGCAACGGATTGTCTAGCTAGACGGTACACAGTGGTCGATAGTAATGCCTCTGAAAGAAACGTAAGTTTATACTTTTGTATGCGGAAATATATCATATACTCGGCTAGTTATAGTGTGGTGCGGCCTGCACCTCACCATTGTGGTTTAAGAATCTCAATATTTTTTTGTTATTCATTCCGGCAACTTTTAGTGTTGCCCTCGTACTAAAACTATTTTATAAACTCAGCCCCAAATGATATAATTCATATAAACTATTTTATAAACTCAGCCCCAAAGGATATAATTCATATAATAGGATATAATTCAAGAGGCGTCTGAAAGCTTTTCTCAATGATAGTGTTTACCATAGCATTGATGATTTTGTTAGTGTGTTTAATTATGATAACTGAATATTACGTGAAATTATGATAACTGAATGTACAAATTATGTAACAGAACCTTTATAGCAATACCCCTTCCACAGCCAAACATATTCTAGCTGGCTGCAAGGTGTCCTTAGATCAAGGACGGTACACTTACCGCTACGACAAAATCCTTGTTGTTATTTGCGAGGTAATTAGCCTCTCAGTGGCTCGTGCTAATAAGGGTTTGACAGTACCCTCCAAACCCCCACTACAGTTTGTGCGGGATGGCTCTAAAGGAAAAAAACATTTCACTACAAAACCTTTCTCGATCGAGAAAGCTTCAGATTGGATTCTGGAGGTCGATTCGGTCTCTAAGCAGTATAAATTCCCTGAAAGTCTCGGATGCACAGCCCTGCTTCCAGATATAACTCTTTACTCTCTATCTCGGAAGGTGGCTCTTATCGTAGAATTAACTGTTCCATGGAAATCAAATATCCCAAAAGACCACGAGTACAAATTAAATAAATACCATGATCCGCAAATGCTGTCACCCGGAACGGCTTCACTGTTCACCTTCACGCGGTGGAAGTTGGCGCTCGTGGCCTGCCAGCTAAATCTCGGTTTTACCTTTTTAAAGATGTTGGTCTCCCCAGGAAAATAATCAACTCCTTCTTAGAAAAAATATCTAAAACCGCGATTTTCGCTTTCCAAATTCTATGGCTTCGAAGGAGGAGTGAATGGGTGGTAAGGTGAACGCTCACATGTGGCAAAACAGCTGTCCTAAACCTACCACAGCTGGTCGTTAGTCCGGAAACCACTGCTCACCCCCAGAAGTGTAATAACACTATATGATGGGCCCGACTTCGGTCGGTGATTTCCATGGCAGCTCCGTTTGTATTTTATTTATTTGTACAATTATAAGAAGTGAATATTATGTGCATATTTTAATATTATTTAGAACAGACTGTATGTGTCATTAATATGACATAAACTGCGAACTATAAACTATTGATTATATGTAAAGTAGTAAAAGATCTTACGTTCCGCTGAGCCGAAGATTGGAATGAGGAATTGGCGCATCAGATGACGTGAATAAATCACCTCGGATGTTGTTGCTGTAAGAGAAATAATGGTAGCTAAGTTATAATTAGAAAAATAGAATATACTTTTTTCTGGTACCTAATGGCTTCATGCAGCTTTGGCCTGGTGATATGTTTGTTATCTTAGGTTGGTTCAACTAACTGTTCAGCTCCCATCCGGTATCCTCATCGAAGGGGGACTAACCTTGAAAGGTTAAAAGGACCCTGCCTGCGGCTGTAAGCCCAGTTGTTGACAGGTGGGATCGGAGGTTCAAATCTGGGGGAGTACGTCGGGCGGTAATGAGCGGTTTGCGCATCGTGCGGCGTTAGCCAATCCACTGATTAAAAAAAAAAAAAATAGCGATTGTTTTAAAAATCAGCCCCTGGCAAATGAGACCAATTAAGACCCCAGTCCTTAAAAATAGGTATTCGACTGTGCACTCTGGCGAATAAACGGGGAGGAGGGGGGGGGGGGACTAAGCAGCGGGATTGGTTTCATAAACTGATGTCAGCTACTCCTCTGGTCCTCTTCCTAGTGCTTCGCAATAAGGTGTAGGATCTTACGGATTAGTCTGTGTAGTTATACAATGGATTGTTTTAGTCCGCCAAGTCTGTCACGTTCATTCCATGCAAGACAGATTGACCCGATGCCGCTATAACTCCCTGGGGTGACGGGTTGGCCCGTTAGGATTGACACCCCCAATATCACCTATTTTCTATTGCTAAAATCTTGCTAGAACAGTTAGTAAGTGAATATAGAGAAAGAGATTGCTCAAATCAGCCCAAATAATACACTATATAGTTTTGAAAATCGGTACAGATACTGCTCAAGATGATCTGATGACCATACTGAAAGTCCACGTGGGTGGGGGGTGACCCGGGGTTTTAGGGGGGGGGGGGGTCAAATATACCTTTCTTTAGATTTGTCTCACAGATATGTCTAAATTCGGATTAGCCTTATGGCTACTTCTGCTAACTAGAAGTAGTCATGACGGTAATCACAAAGGTGTTAAATATATCTGCGAACAACTGAATAAAGGTACATTTTAAAACCACCCCCCACACCTGGATCCCCCCCCCCTCCACCCTCGCGGCGTTTCAGTATGTTCACCAAAACATCTTGATGAATATTTATTTATTTATTTATTTATCCTATTTTTTATAGTTACATAAAAAGATTGCGTTCATTTTTTTAACACATTTTAAAAGAATACATATGAAGCTACATATGAATGAAAGATACATATGAATAACTATAACAATTTTTAAAACTACGTAAATTGCTTGGGCTGATTGTCCATTAATAGGCTAATTTTCTTGGACTAAAAGTGCTAATATCATTGAGTTGTGTTTTTTACCTTGAGATATTTTTGTTTCAATGAGATTATTCTACACGAAAGACAGTTGTAAATCGTTTATTGACTTTTTGACTTAGGCGGTAGTTACCAATAAAAAAACATTTCTAGTTACCTTTTAAATTAAAAAAAAAACAGTAAAAAGGCCCAAATAAAAAAGAGCTGTAGATGGATTTTAGGTCAGTTTTTCGCGTTAGATTAAAAAAAAAAGATTTTTGTCCGTTTTTTTAAATCTATTAATAGCTATTCTAGCAAATGTTCAATTTCCTGCGTTACGATGAGCTCTCATACATTTTTCAGTTGTCGCTTGCAATAGCAATATCGTGTTGAATAGAACTCACCAGAATGTGTCCTGTTTTGATGCCACATTTAATGGATTAAGCACGTCCTACATACAGAACAGGTGCCAGACTGTAGCTCTCAACGGATACACGTCATCACCAATGCAAATCCCTTCTGGAGTACCCCAAGGATCCCTATTGGGACCGCTCCTGTTTAACATCGTTGTCAATGATGTATCTTCGTGCTTCAAATTCTGCGAAGTAATCCTATACGCTGACGACATGAAGATACTCTGTCCGATTAACTCACAAGAAAGTGCACAACGTTTGCAAGAAGATCTCAATCGTTTTGACCGTTTCTGTTTGTTGAACAAATTGGACTTGAATGTATCCAAATGTTATTTATGTTCCTTCACTCGTAAGCCACAACCTATTCTTTTTTCTTATACACTTAAGAATATCAATATTACTAGAGTAAACTCAATCCGTGATTTAGGTATAATCTTTGACACTAAATTACTCTTTGATGAGCACATCAATAGTGTCATCAGCAAAGCATCAAGAACATTAGGTTTTGTTCTCCGTTTATCATCTGAGTTTAAATCTATTAAAACCATTAAAATCCTTTATTGTGCATATGTACGTAGTCACTTGGAATATGCATCACAAATCTGGAACCCCAGCTATAACACTTACATTACCCGCATTGAGCGAATTCAGAGACGTTTTGTACGACACCTACAATTTAAAGTAAAAAAATTCTTTCCAGACTACACTAAACGTTGTCATAAATTTCACCTCTTACCTTTAGCCACAAGACGCCATATTGCAGATGTCGCCTACCTATTGAAGATAGCAAATAGCTCAGTTGACTGCCCGGATTTATTGGAGAAGGTTGGGTTGAGGGTCTCTGCTGATCCGATCAGAAGACCATGCACCCTGTTTATCCCCAGAGCTAACACCAATTACAGGCTAAACAGTTATCTATTGAGAGCAAGCCAAAGTTTCAATGATGTAGCTACCCAATATGACATTGACTTATTTAATATGTCAGTCCAGCAGCTCAAGAAGTTACTGGCTGACGCCTTCTTTGGTTAATCCTTTGTTCTATTTTGTTTAGTTTTTTCTTAGTCTACTTGTTTTTCTTTTTTTTTCTCCCCCTTTTATATAGCTATTCATACATGTTTACCTGTGGAACCTTGTAATTGGCCTTATATACATATTAATTTGTAATAACCGTATACCTAGCTGTAAGATTCCTAAAATTAATAAAATAAAATAAAAAATAAAAATTATTGAATGATTTGATAAATTTAATTGAAGATTTGATCATATCTAGTCTATCTTCTACTTCTTAAAATTTTACTAACTCCCATGCCAATATATTGTATCCCTTTATTATGTTACACCATACCCTTATAGTCCATATTCCAAGCCGAGGTATACGCCATCATTGAATGTGCGGATATCAACCTCCATAAGAACTACGCCAACCACCGTATCTATATCCACTCGGATAGCAAGGCAGCTCTTATGGCACTAGCCTCGAATACAATTAATTCAAAGCTAGTGCAATACTGCATATCACTACTGAATTCCCTGAGCGAAAAGAACAGGGTAATTCTAAGATGGGTTCCCGGTCATGCAGGAATCGAGGGAAATGAAAAAGCCGATGAACTTGCTAAGACGGAAGCAAAGGGAACGTTATACGGCCCTGAACCTGCTGTGGCGTACCTAAAAGCCTTGCAAACCTAATGCTCAAACAAATATGTTTAGAACAATCCGTCAACCACTGGAACAACACGCCAGGGTTGAATCATTCCAAAGCCCTAAATAAGGCTTACGACCGTACGACGGCCCGTGAGGCCTTATCGCTAAATAGGGACAATATACGCATACTGGTGAGGGCGCTAACGGGGCATTGTGGCCTGAACAAACACATGTTCGTCCTCGAGCTCAGAGACATAAAAATGTGCAGGTTCTGCTAAGGAGCAGAGGAAACTCCCCTGCACCTCATGCGCGAGTGTGGTCCGCTGATGCGTAAAAGATACACCCACTTGGGTGGTCATTACCTCCAACCTGAGGAGGTAAAACGATCTGGCGCCAAAAGCCTGCTGCGGTTCTTAAACGATATGAGGCTTAGCGCAGGACTATAGTAGGTGGCGAACACAATAGATCAGCAATGGTCGCAGTGTTACAAGGCTCATAAAGACCTTAATAAAGCCCCACTCATCAAATAACAAAAAAAAAACCCTTACAGTGGGCCCGATTGCGTTTCTTTGTGAACTAAAACTGATATTACTTCAAGCGAATGGGATAGAACAATACGTTAGAGCGGAATATGAAATTACGATAATCGATGAAAAAAACTACCTTACGATAGTCAAACTTATACTCGTCCGAATAAATTTGAACACATTTCATGCGGTCATAGATTCAGGTGGGTAGTTTTAATGCGATAAAGTGACAACCGTTCATTTCACTATCCGCTCGAGCGTATTGCCCTAGCGCAGGGGTAGCCAACTTGATTAGATCCAAGATCTATTGTTTACTGATGAAACCCTGTGCGATCTACCAATTACATACTTCTTGAAACCTTAAATGAAACAGCATAGTACAGTACACCCTTCCCGCTTATTCGCCATTAAAACTAAGCGACACGATCCTAGCGGAATTTCTTCCGTACTAAGCAGTTAGGAGGCAAAATGGCGTCGCAATGTTTTTTAAATATAATTGTGTCATATTTAATTAATTAATTTGAAGCTGTTAACTGCCTGAAATTGTGCAGCAGTTGGTGATTACGTTGCGCAGTCTGTTCTACGTATTTATATTTTTTTGCCTAGGTGGCTAGGTTCGTGCCTAGGTGCCGAGGTGGCTATCGTGACTAATAGTCCAGTCGATCGTGGGATCGACTGGACTTATAGTCACAATCGACCGGTCGATCGCGATCGACCGTTTGGCCACCTCTGCCCTAACGTATCTCGTTCACACGAACTAATTTCCGATTTTATTTCACGAAGAAATGCAATCGATTCCTTTATGTCATATTATGTAATATACAGGATGAGTTTTTAATTAGTGACATCCTTGTAGTTGATGAATCAGTAAGACAAAATAAGCAACTTTTAATAAAAAATAAGAAAAAGTTTTTTTTTTCTACAATATTATCGAAAAAAGTCATAGATATCTAAGAAAAGTTTAAGAAGCTTTGAGCGCCTTAGACATCTAGCGGTAGGTAAAATATCGCCAATGAATAATATTAGCAATAATTTACCTACCGCTAGATAGCGCGTCATGCTCATAGCTTTTTATACTATTAAAAAAAAACAATTCTTCAGAAATATTTTTTTTTGTTCTCTTTTTTTTTAATCAAAAGTTCCTTAGTTAGTCGTATTGATTCACCCACTACAAGGATGTCACTATTTTAAAACTCACCCTGTAAATAAACATTAATTTCTGTAAATAACCGTGTAAATAAACTCACCCTGTAATTAAACATTTCTGCTTTATATGACCCATATTTACCACTTATCTATTACATAGTAAAATAAGAACAGTATAACATCTCTATAGTACGCTCCGATTTCTGACTCATACAAGCGCCCGTTGTCCGTACGCTACCAATACATAGATTCTCGGGCGCCTCGGTGCTAGCCAGTCAGGGCTGTCGCACGACAGCTAATTATACAAAAGTGGAATGTTTTCTGTACAGGCTGTAATGCAACCTATCAGAAATTACATTTACGAGTATTTACATTTACGTTATGAAATTACATTTACGAGGTAACGTTTATTGTTCATATGCGTAGGCAAGTATGTATCTAGGTAAGTAGGTGCATAGGTATGTAAGTGCGTAGGTTGGTAGGTAGATGCGTTCTTGTTAATTACCTACTTTAACTTACTAAAATGTAGGTATTTTGAACACATGCAACAAAAGATGAATGCTGTCAGACAAAGTCAGCACTAACTCATATGTTCTGTTACAGTACAATTTTGGGAACCGACTCTTGATCTATAATCTATATATAAATACACGAACGTAAATAATAATTATAAAGAGTTGCATTTCTACTTTAATGGGATCACAACTTGTCAATTTGTTGTGGCAACCCTGGTGGTTCGGCGAAGCGTAGGTACTTATTTCTAAAACGGGCTCGAGATATGCTACTGATGTTATTTTACTATGCCTATTATTAACGTGCTCATTTTTTTCTTTTATAAGTTGCGTATGCAAGCATTGTAAACTTTTAATAGGATAGTAAATTAGTTTTGTATACATACGCTTTGCAAATACTCTATAATGTATATACTGTTGGTTTGTTTATAGTAAAAATTAAATAAAACTATAGTAATACTGAAATATTATTTATTTTCAGTGCTTTTTGAAGATATAAGGTAAGGTTTATTCAATGAAAAAAATATGAAATGATGAAAAAAAGAGGAAGTGTTACTTTTTTGACGTTTTAATTAAGAAAATAAAAGAGTTTTTGACAAAAACTACCATCGTATACAAAAGTAGGTGTGAATTAAATTTTGGACTGATTATTTTTTGTGATATCTATTTAGTTCTCTATATATTAATTATACTCCAAGCGTATTTCACGTTTGAGGCCCATTTATACAAAAAATCCTAAATATTACTCATATTGCTAATTATCGCATACAATGTAATTTTTTCGTGTTGCATGTTTATTTGCAAAAAAAAATGTTTTTATCTCATCCCAAAAGCCTTAAGCGTATTTTTTTTTAAACTGCGACCTTAACAAATATATTTTGCCAGGGGGTATTTTTTTTAATCAGTCGATCGGCTAACGCCGCATGATGCGCAAACCGCTGAGTACCGCCCGAGGTGTTATTTCAGATTGCAAACTCGTATCCCATCTATCCACGACTCCTTTCCAGGTTTATCTCTCTTCGAGGAGGTTTTCAGATGGAAACTGAACCGTGAGTTAAGTTGGGCTAAGATAACACTCATGTCTAGGCCCAAGCTGCACGGAACCGTTAGGAATATGCAAAGCTGCACTTGTTTTATTAGAAGGTACGTACTTTAGGTAGTTAAAACGAATACAGCTGAATAGAGCATTTTTCAGCTGTTTCCTGTTTCTTAACATTTCATCGCGTCCCACTTATAACTAAATCTTTAAAAAAAAGTAACCGACTTACCGTTGCTGTTAAACATGCCGTTGCCGTTTTGCATGCCGTTGCCGTTATGCATGGCGTTGCCGTTTTGAATTATACAAACGTGCCGATAGATTCTTTTACACCTTCACACTAAACCAGACCAAGTGTAACTGAAGACAAACGACTTGCTACAATTTAATTTCACTCCCGTCTGGAAGCCAGCTCCGACTGCATTTTGTTTATATTAAACAAATGAATCCGTGCGAGGTCGGTTCTTGCTAAGCTCATTGTTTTGAGAATTCGCTTATCAATTTTGTTCGACGAATGCGGCGGTCTGTAAGCTCTGACGTGGCCGTTTCTCGGTTATATTACGAAGATCATATTTCGTTAGTTTCATTTTATTTTTATTGTTGCACGTATCGTGCTGATTTGATTTCTAATGATTCCGTGCAGCTTGTGTGGTGTTAGCCAAATATCTATGTCATCTGGCCTGCCCAACTCACGGTTCAAATCCTATCTGGTAGCTTCCTGGAAGAGGGGCTTACCCTTTCAGGGCCGCTGTGAGTTTCTGCCACGACTGTAATCCTGCAGTCGGAGGTAGTTGGGATCAGAATATCGCGGATTCGGGGGAATACCTCGGGCGGAATTAGGCAGTTGGTGCACCATCCGGTTCGCTAGGTGTTGAATGCCCAGCTGGCGAATAGCCAACTAGAGTGTCAACTGCAACGGGCGAGCCCGTCACCTCATGAAGTCTTAACGATTAGTCGTTCTATCTCCCTGGAGTGACCGCAGAAGACTTGGACAAAACAATCCACCGTCAAACTCCGTCACAAACCCGTTTGAGGCCAACGCCTTAACCGCGAGATAGACAGGAATGTTACCCAGCGGGCTTGCACTCACGCCCTTACTTCCAATCGCGACCAGATTACTCCAGTCTCTCGATTGGTTACGAGTTCGAGGTCGCTTGCGGTTCTCTCCCTTACGAAGCGGTGAATCGCTGTATACCGAATCTATCGCGGACCACGGCATCCTTTGCCCGGCTGTTCACCCAGGATCGGGTAGCCGATGGTCGTTTCAAGAGCAGTCGCCGTAAGATCCGCAACCACCCCCGCTCTATAGGAAACAGTACTGCTTTTAGACTCCCCCGACTGTTAGTCAGATGGCGCAATCGATTGGCTTATGCCGCACGGAGCGCAGACCGCCCAGGAGCGCCAGAAGGTTGATTCCTAAGGGAAACTAACCCTAAGGCCAGAGTCCTACCCAGGCTCGCACTTCATGCGTGGAGGCCGTCGGATGGGTGTTGACCCGTGAGTGTGACCAACCCTGAACAGAATGGGTCTTCGTGGCCAACTCAGCAAGGGCCCCTTAGTTCCCGAAATAGCTCTTTCCTATGACACGTATCTTTCCTTTGACAGCGGAGGGTAGTTGTTGACCTGACGTCTTCAGGCCTTGAATCGATCCGTCGGTCACTCGATCCCGAGTGACCATTGCGGGCACAGGGCGGTTTGCAAAATATTCAAACTGAATAACCGCTTAAGTCAGATAAAGGCGGCGCAAGCGACCTCGAACCCATGACCAGACCGGAGGACGGAGAAATATGGCAAACTCTGGTAGTAAGAACGTGAGATGGGCCCGCTGGGTTCACATTCCAGTGCCTCACTTCCAGTTGTGCCTCACTTCCAGTGCCTCACTTCCAGACTGTGGACTGTGTTGTCCCTGAGTCTCTTTGTAGTCACCTCACGGCTGAAAGAACGGTCTATATCGTTATAACAGTCTGAGCGGTCGGGTACGCCCGTTGCAGATAACGGCTCTAAAGTATCCTGCTGAATGTTGGCTATCAGCGATTTTTTTCGCCAACCCATTGATTATGTAGCGCATTAGATTGCTCAATGTAAACCTACAATTTGGCAACTAGGGTTTTACTACAAAACGCAATGTGTAGATGGCACACAAAGTTCTAAACATACATTTATCTTCTAGGTTCAATTTGGCGGCATTCGTGGTATGGTAGTATGGCGGTGCACTATAGATGGCGCTCTAAACACGCCTGTACGGTATCCTATCTCGAAATAACATAATATAATAACAAACAAGAGTTTAAATCACAGTTCTCATTATTTATTATTTACTTTCTGTCAAGGAAGTATATATAAAGTGCCTGTCTGTATGTCTATGTGTATTCCTCCACGATAGCGCCGAATTCGCGCTTCATCCGATTGAGCTGAAATTTGGTATGCAGGCATTATTTGATTATGGCAAAAGTTGAAAAGAAATAAAGGAGCTGTGGTTAAAATCGGTCCACCAGGGGGCGCGCTAGTCATACCTCAATCTCGAAATATTGGACTTAGAGACTTGAAATTCGGTACATAGATGTGTCATAGGGTCGAAACCACATGTTATATGTTGCTTTCAACATCTCTTATACAAGCGATACAAATAAAATAATTTCGACATATATTTTAATCAAATAATAACGTCAAACCGCCCGAGGATAAAATATAACGCACGTCACGTAATATAGGTGTGAGGGAGGGGTTAAGAGGGAAGGGGGTTGAGTTGAGTTAAAGGAAGGGAGGGGGGGTTAGGAAGAGGGGTGGTTAGAAGGGTTGTGTTGGGTGGGGGTTAGGGAAGGAGTTTAAGAGGGAAGGGATGGGGATTAAAAGGGGAGCTAAGGTGGGGGAGGGGGGAGGTTTGAATGGGGTAAGGGAGGGGGGAAGAAGAGGGATAGAGGAGGGAAGGGTGTCAGGAAGGGGTTAATTGAGGGAAGATGGAGGGGGAAGAGGTTGTAGAGTTAAAGGGAGGAGGTAGGAATAAGGAAAGTTAGTGGTGAGTAAAAGAGGGGAAATTGTGGGAAGGGGAGGGGTGTAGGAGTAGATGGGATGGGGTAATTGGGGGGTTGAGGGAAAGCAGGTAGAGGGGGAAGGGAAAGGGGGTTGGGGAGAAAAAGGGGGAGAGAGAGGGGGTTGAGGGGGAGAGGTTGTAGGATGGGGAAGGGGGAGAAGGGGAAAGATAGAGAGGGGGGTTTGGAGGTGAAGATTGATGGGATGGGAGAGAGGGAAGGTGGGGGAGGAGGGGGGCGGAGGGAGGTGAAGAGGGGAGGGGTGAACAGGGGTGGAGGTGTTTAAGGGGCGATGGGGGTTAGAGGGTTTAGCGCGAGGGGGGTTGTCCGCTTGCTGGGAAAGTCTTGGGGTGGGTGACACAACCGATTTTTTTTTGTCTACAGGTTAATACGTAATAATATGCAATTCTAAGTTCAGATAGACTAATAGATTGCACTAATAATTAAATGTTATTATTGTTATCATTGGTTACATTATTGGGTTTTTTTATAATCAATCTGTCCTTTATATAAAACCATATATTATTAGTGTTATTATACCTAGATAGCCCAATAAATTGCAATTAGTTTCACCGTACAATGGTATCAGCGTCACTTACACGTCACCGGCGCAGAGTGCTGCCAAAACGTACTATGACTTTGAGCAATTTAATACTAAAATAATCAACGTCCTTACACCGCCTAGCGCTCGCGGCTGCGACCCTCTTAGACGGGCTATCAGCCCTCAAAGCAATTGACTATTATCAAAGCACGAAGTGTCTTTCAGACGTAATGTAAGAAAATATACATTATTTTACCCGCATTTTAGTCGGGTTCAGATTTTTTTTATAGCATTATTATGAAATAGATATTCATCATGAGGTGAAATAATAAAAACGCCGATATCAAAAAACCGGTGATACTTTACAAAGTACATGTTATCTTCGGTTCATTGTGTTACATGTTATCTTCGGTTCATACTGTTTCAAGATTGTCGCTTAAATATTTCTATCTATATAGAGATTGTGCATAGTCAAGCAACTAAAACTATGACGATTTAAATATATCTATTAGTATCCATTTTCAACTAAAATACCAAGAACCAGATTTTGATTAGAGCGGATTCTGGATTTTGGATTTTAGACTGGAATCTAGATTCTGCTAGACTGACTATGGAACTTGCGCATTGGAATCCACAAACGTGGCTTTTCAACGGTTGTATGGAAAACAAGGTAAACCAACCACCGTACTATTTTTATCACGCCATGACTGAATTCGATGAGTCTAGAAATAATATTCTAAAGTTTGAGAGGCAGCGGCAAAATAGTGCAAGAGTTTTGATACTTTCAAATCAGACAGTATTTTGACCATAGAATGCTGGTGTAGAGTCATCAGGCGAAACTCCGGGACGGAGACCTGGCGCTGGCGTACTAAGAAAGGTGTAATTTGAATTAGTAAGTACCCCCAAAGTCTTTTGGAAAAGCTGAAAATTCATCAGTAGACAGTGAACGCAATACAGAACTCGAAGCAAATGGTCAGATTGCTTAACAATGAAATGCGTGGCGTCAGCATCACTCCATACATGTCAAAGGAATGACGTACATTATATTGCGCGACACATTAGACCGATGCGTAATAGTTACCGATAAATACGTACCGGCGTATTTGCAGGGATTTCATTTTTGTGACATGCATGGAGTAATGCTGACGCCACGCATTATGTTGATCATTATGTCACTATGTTGGAAAAAATCAAAAATGTTTCGTACGCTTTATATATTTAAGCAGTACGGATGTTATCCTAGTTTTCTACTAGGCATGGTGGGCTATAACTCTCTTAATTTGCGTAGAGAAATGCTCGCCATGGCCTACGTTTTTAAGCTGATTAGGGGAAAAGTTGATAATCCTAGCATGCTAGCGACTGTTTGTCTCTTTGTTCCGGACAATTATAATCGTATAAAATCGAAGACTATCGCGGTTGTTTGATATTATAAATAGGATAGAAAACGAATTTGCAACGTCACCGGCTGCAACGTCACCGAAACGTCGGGTGCTACAAATTTCACGCGGTAAATTCGTTTTCTATCCTATTTATAATCATAATCGTGCTCGCACTCATAATCTATTTGCGGAGCCGTCCTCGCGCACCAACCTAAGTCGATGGAGTCTGCTTACCCGATCTTTGCGGCACATAAATGCGCTATGTTCGACAGCGTCAGACTTTGATATTTTTACAGCGAGCCTGCATCTCTTCAAGGTATAGGCATTGCGCTACTTGTTTATGTCAGAATAATATAAATTGTTTTCACTCTTTATGTACTGTAAGTTTGTAAGTTTTTCTATTCTTAATGCCTGTATTTCTATTCTTAATGCCTGTATTTAACGCTTATTTAAGCATGTTGTGTATGTACTTGTAAGAATTCTATTATTTTGTATATTTATGTGTATATTGCATATCAACGGATTGGTATAAACTGTTATGTTGATTTGCTTATGAAATAAATAAATAAATAAGTTAGGCAGTCTGACCATCTTCTTCGAGGTCTGTATTGCATCGACTATCTACTGATAAATTTTCAGCTTTTCCAAAACACTTTGTAGTCACTAATTAAAATTACACCTTTCCTAGTACGCCAGTGCCAGGTGTCTCGGCTTCTGAGTACCACAGCATTCTTTGGCCAAAATACTGTCTGATCTGAAAGTATCAGCTTTTACAAAACTCTTGCACTTTTTTATCGCTGGCTCCCTAACTACTAGGACAGGTATTTGAGAATCGCAGTTACGGTCCTCTTACACCCGGCGTCGGATACGGCATACGAAGAAGATGTTTTCTATAAATTACGCGGCTGGCAACTCTGTCCGCGCGACAATTACTCGTATTTATTTGAGCGTTGGTTGCGCGCGGCGGCCGTGATGTATGGGGCGTTATTACGCGCGGAGTTGCCAGCCGTCGGGGCGGCGTAAATAAAACGGAAGGACACGTTAAAAATACGAAAAATCCCCGACGAGGAATGGATGTGTCTGAAGAATTTATATGCGAGCGTGCAGGCTCTGACGAACAGCCCCTACACCGACGCCGACGTAGTGGCATGGTGTGGGCACAGATTAATCGGTTTTGTGAATTCATAACAGATGCGACACAAACGTAAATCCTCTTGATTAACGCGCCCCTTAGTTGTCTACGTGGGTTGGTTTATTTGTGGTTATGGTGGCGATTTTTGCAGAACAAGATCAATGTATTAGGGGATCCTGATTATCCTCTGAGGGGAACCTAACTCCCTACGCCACTGAATATCAGGAGTCATTACCTGAATCATGGAGTCATTATCAGGAGTCATTACCTGAACATCCCTACGCCACTGAATTTCAGGAGTGTAGCTTACTCAAACTCAATAAAATGAACCGCATATTCGAATTTAAGTTCCCTACACTGAGAAAAATATTGGATTGCTTATTACATTACCATTTTGTTATTTCGGTTTTATACACAATAACGATGTTTTAATCGTAATTTTGTTGAACTACAAGGAATTTTGTTGGAACTACATTACTCGATTAGGTATATGTATCAACATTTTTCTTACGGTTAATACGGAAATAACAGTATACTGTAGTTTCAACATGATTTATGTGTCCGATTATAACTGTAAGTATACTACTACATGCTGTCTTGTTAGAAGCGAGATCTCAATGTCGCGACGCAATAAAATAACATCTTTATTTATTTATTTATTTATTTAAGAATTAATTACTATAAAACATTGATTTGCTTGCAAAAATAACAGGAACCGAATGGCAAAACCTTAACCTTTTACTTATTTGATTCTGTCACCCAACTGGGACTAGCCCGTTCTAGGGTGGACATGACTCTAATATTACAATCAAGTTTGCTTGATTGCTTGATTGCTTACAGATGTACAAGTTTTAGTAAAAAGCTAATAACACTAAATTGCCCTAAAATTTGGTCTTCAAAAAAAAAGAAGTATAAAGAATTATAATAATAATAAAAATATTAAAAGATAATATAATAAATAAAATGCAATTCCATTATATAATCGGCAATAATTAAAATTCGATTAAATAACATAAGTAAAATTATAAGAAAAAAAGAAACAGTCATTAATGTTTAATATATGTAAGAAAGGATTTAATATGAAAATATCTAGTCAAAAATAATATATCATGTTTTACATTACGATACGGTAGCTACCGTCACGCCAACACCGTTTCGCGTCATGTTAATTCATATGTATGAACCACAGTCCGAGTTATATAGGTAACACTTGTTGAAACATGCGTATTTCCGTGTATTACATCGTTATATATTTTTCAGTGCATTTAGATGAAAATGTTCACTGCGGCGCCAAAGAGGCATTCGCCGCCTTTTTTAAATCTACCACACTTAAAGCACAATTTGGGAGGCATAATCCTCCTGACCTTGTCGATATTATTATGTAACCAGGAATGTTGTGAAGTAGTTCTTTTATGGGATATGGTTGCTAATCACTGTTCTAGCTCAAAGTAGTCCTCATCTGGATTATTACACTTATTCCAGCGTTTCTTCCAAGGTAACATTAAACCCTAAACAAATGTACAGATTAAGAAAATAATATACAAACATTAAAAAATATATATAAATAGCCAAAATATTGTATATAGAGATAATATTATTACTGAGAATCTTGGCTAGTCTATCACGGTATTGCTGACTCGTGAAAAATTAAACGGCTAATAAAATTATATTTCAATCTTTTATAGGGAGCGGAAATCGCCCCCTCGATTTTTTCCATTCTCTCTCTCTCTCTCTCTCTCTCGTTCTTTCTCCTTCGGGTAGCTTCAATTGCAAAGTTTTCATTAATTTGATTCTGTTCGACTAAAAAGAAACTGCTGATGGTGGATGGGTGTAAAAGTATAATGTATAATGGACCTGGGACTAGTATACTTTGATAGATACCTAGCTCATTAGTTTTAGATTCAGTTTACTATCTTTTATTAGTGGAAGATGATATTTGCCATTGTCTCAAGAATCCTAGTTTCCTAGAATCCTAGTCCTGCCCTTCCACTAGAATTTTAGTTTCCTTCGCCATCGATTAGGCGCACAGCCCTTTTATGCATAACAATCATACAATATTAGTCTGCCGCGCGACCCCACAGTTCAACTGCATAAGAGTCTGAGTCAACTATGAGTATGGGGATATGCAGAATATCGACGGTTTTCGTAAGCATGTGGGATTGCGCTGGCAGGATTAGATTCGTAACAACTGTCAGTGCCCGCTCATTGATTTTTAAAAGTCGGGGTTTTTATGGAAATTATGTAACGTAAGTGGATAAATAAACCGTTAGGCAATAAAGAAAATGTTTTTTTTATTTGTTGTGTGGGGCTTTTCTAAGGTCTTTGTGAGTCTTGTAACACTGCCACCATTGATGATCTATTGTGTTCGCCACCTACTATAGATCTGCGCTAAGCTTCGTGTCATTTAAGACCCGCTACAGGCTTTTGGCGCCAGGTTGTTTTATTTCGTCAGGTTGGAGGTAATGACCACGCAAGTGGTGCAGGTGAGTTCCTCGCGCTTGAGGTGCAGGGGAGTTTCCTCTGCCCCTTGGCAGAACCTGCACATTTTCGTGTCTCGGAGCTTGAGGTTGTTAATGTGTTTGTTCAGGCCACAATTCCTCGTGAGCGCCCTCACCAGTATGCGTAGATTGTTCCCATTTAGCGATAAGGCCTCAGGGAAGTCTTACGGTCGTAAGCCTTAATTAGGGCTTTGGAATGATTCAACCCTGATGTGTTGTTCCAGTGGTTAATGGATTGTTCTAAACAAATTAGTTTGAGCATTAGGTTTGCAAGGCTTTTTGGTACGCCACAGCAAGGTTCAGGGCCGTATAACGTTCCCTTTGCTCCCGTCTTAGCGAATTCGCCGACTTTTTCATTTCCCTCGATTCCTGCATGGCCGGGGAACCCATCTTAGAATTACCCTGTTCTTTTCGCCCAGGGATTTCAGTAGTGATACGCAGTTTTGCACTATCAATGTGTTAAATATCTGGTATAACGTTATGATATTCATATCTGGTATGATGTATGATATTTATATCTGGTATGATCCATCTTTAGAAATTTGGTAAAAATACCAATTTTCCGTTCCTAATACGTTTGCTCTGCCAATACACTATAATGTATATTTAAGGTATATGCGCAACCTCTTCTGCTCAGGATGCACAGTCAAAATATTCCGAGGAACAAAGCTATGGAACAGGCTAAATATTCGATACTACTTTAACCATATCAATTCCGCATTTTCTGTCCTCTATATATTATCTTCTTATATATAAAAATGAATCGCCGTGCGTTAGTCTCGCAGGATCTCAGAAATGACTCGACCGATTTGAATTATTTTTCTTTTATTTTGTTTGGTTTGATTCAGGGGTGGTTTATAAAAAAAAATATTTAGGAAAAACTCAAAGAAACAACTGAAAATCGAAAATCGAAATTGGACATTTTGGGAACATATTGTTTGACAGCTGCGCCATCCATAACTGTTATTCATTCCGTGCGATTGTGTAAAATTTAAAAAAGTCAAAAAAGTCAAGAGTCAAAAAAGGCAAAAAAGTAAAAAAAGTCTAAAAAGTCAAAAAAGTGGAATACGTCGAAAAAGTCGATAAAGTCAGAAAAGTCTAAAAAGTCAAAAAAGTCGAATAAGTCGAAAAGTCCGAAAAGTCGAAAAATGCATATAAGTCGAAAAAGCATTTATAAGTCATCATGTAAATTAAATACATTGAATTTATTTTAATTACAAACGACTTTCATTTAATCACCAAACGAAACTCAAACCGTACATGATTCGGCCATATGGCCATATCGGCCATTTCAATGAATCGGATTTGGAAGGTTGATTAGGATCAATAAACGCTTATGAAGGGTTACAATCAAATCAATTTTAGGTGGTACGAAGTTCACCGGGTCATCTAGTACTCTATATATATACTGTGATAAATTTATATACCTATATATATATATATATATATATATATATATATACAGACTGTATAGTTCATAAGCGCGGAAAATTTAACCACGTATAATGACTATGATATAGATCACAAAATTATTATAATTTTTGAATTTTGAAATTTGATCAAAATTATCTAAAATTAATCATCGTTGTATGTATCCATACCTTTATCAATTTGAATGAATTCATTCATACCGGTAGACTATTCACGCGGTTTTGCCAGTAAGTAATTGGTAAAGCATTTTCACTAGGTTTTTTTTTTTATAATTTTTTTATGGTTTAATCATAACAAAAAAAAAAGATGGCATTGCTATTATTACATAATCAAAGCATAGTCAGAAAAGATTGTACACATATCTATCGTTTTTACAAGACCTTTCTAACAAGTCCAAACACGGCTATGATACGATATTCCATCATGGAATGCCAGTGCCTATCTTCCGGCTTCATCATCAGACCTTGAAACCTAATCGTGGTCAAAGTTCATTCCAAGACTTTTCTAACAAGTCCAAACACAGCTATGATACGATGTTCCATCGTGAAGTTCCAGTTCATATCTTCCGACTCCATCATCAGATCAGTTCGACAGTACCATATTATTGTATTGTCATCAGAACTACATACAGCTGCCAATTTTCATGACGCTACGATCCTTGGAAGATGGTTAAATTAGTTACCTACATAGTTACATACAGGTCGACCTAATAAAAGCGTGTTAAAAACAGCTGATCTCGACATGCTTGTAACAAAGAGAACGATAGAGAGAGACAGAGACAGAGAGAAAGAGAGAGAGAGAGATATAATAGATAAAAACAAACAAACAATAATAGATAAACGAACCTTTAAAATGTACAGTAATTGTAAGAGAAATTACAGCTTCCACTTTTTTTTATTTTGAAAACACAGATAACTCACACTTTATTAATAAAATACACACGTACTATTTTATTGAAATTACGAGACATCAACACAGACCTGGCATCACTGAAAACAGTCTGGCCATTTTGGTTTTGTAAACAACACATCGTGACTCGCTTGCTGTCTCGCTCCTGCTTTTGCAGGGTTGTCACTTCATTAAACACCATATTACTAGCCGCGTAAATCATCTCGTACTGGATGAAAAGATGTCATGGAATTTAAGAGCATGTCAAATCAAAACTGTCATCAGCCTGCTATACTCTATTACGCATCATGAGTTGTATGGTAGTTGAATCTCACCCGCGCTATGTTATTCTTCTATGGGGTAAGTACTGCAGCGCACATCAACGGCGTACTCACTCTCCAAAAAAAAGCCATACGTGCGATAGTAGGTTTTGGTCCACGGCAGTCATGTCGTGAACACTTTCAAAAGCTAGGGATATTGACCTTATATGCGATTTTTGCTCAAGAAACTCTTTGCAAATTCTTTTGCAATAAGAGCTCGGCAACATCCCACGAGGAAGTACAACGGCATGTCACCAGGAAGAAATTCCATTACCTTCAACCGATTATACCACGTACGGCCAAGTTTCAGGCGACTAGCCTTAAACTATTTAACAAATTGCCCAAACATACGACCCCTCGGAGCATTAACGTTTGAATTGTAGTGTCTCTTAGCCATACGAATCGTATAAAGAAGGCATGTTTTATGTTCCTATTGAAATTTACTATTAGATAATTGTAACTTCGTTTTGTAAAGCAATACGCATTATTCAGAATTATCTGTCAAATTTGTGGTACAGAAAAAAAACTGCCTTGTCCAACATTTCTTTGCTTTTTCAGGAAATAAATTACCCCATGCAAGAAATTGTGAACGCACCGTTGCGTCGTGTTTTGCGCGCCCCCTACTTAGATACCTCTATATTCAATTGTATAATATAACTATCGGTAGGTAGGTTTTTCGGAGCCAAAGCGATACGTCCAACCGCTGGAAGCGCTCGTCGGGGACTGGCTCCAGTGGTCTCGAACGTCAAAATGAAAAATCGGTAGAGTTGCCATGTAAAATCGGTATATTTGGACCAAAAATCGGTATACATATGAAAAAAAATAAATAATGAAATCTTTTATTAAACATTATTAGACAACAGGAATTATTAAAAAATATCAGGATTCTTCTTTATAAATATCAGGAATTAATAAATATTATTTTTATGATGCATGCCACATGCATCATAAAAATGAAGTACACTATTTACAGCAGCAAATCATAATGAAAACGAATTAACAATAACCTACTAAGTATTAGTACAAACAATTAAATCAACAGCTGTATTTTTTTTTTTACAATCTCTGTATTTTTTTAACATTTTTTTTACAAATATTAGTACCTACTAATATTTTTTAGCCATAGCAGCAGTCATTTTTGAACTAAAAATAGTAAAGATGGTAAAATAATAAAGATGAAAGAAGACAACAAAGTATCATCGCCAACATTTGAGTGTCATCGCCATACTTCAGTAAACTGATATTATCCCGAAAGATTTCTATTTAATCAGGAAATGTTATTATTTGTTCACAATTTCTCAAAACACGCGATTCTGTATCAATTTGCTGGAAATCATTGTTTTGAACAATATTGAGAAAGAGTCTCATAACAGGAATATTTGTCAGTTCAATTTGTCAGTTCAATTACGTCTAAATATTTTATTGAATTATTTTTCAATGGAAACCGTGCAGTTATTTGCTTGCTTGTTTCGGAAAAAATTGTGGAAAAATCGTTCCATTTCGGTATTTCGTTAGGACAGGCGACATATCGGTAGAAATACCGAAAAATCGGTAGCTTCGAGACCACTGCTGACTTAAGGCGTGAATCCGAGTATCATAACGCGAGAATTAGATTGTTTTAAAATACTTTATTGCCAATTTTAATTAATGTTTTGCATTTTTTTAAGGAAATGGATAGATTTTGAACTAAAGTTTATTTCTGTTGTTTTTATTTTATTAACGAGAGTTCTAAAAGGCCAAAATCAAAAGCAATTCTTAGCCCATTTTCTATAAAATTTGACAAAGTCAAATATTTTTTTAATCAACAATTTTATATGAAAGTAGTAAAAAGTGATTCACTTATTATATGTATAGACGACTTTCACAACAATACATTGTATTTTTTTCATACCGTTTAGATGCTAATCAAAATTCTATAATAATTTTCAAAAAAGTAGCCCACTCACAAAAATGTATTACACAATAATATAAATAATTTTTTATGTTGTGCAATAAAAGTTATAGAAATACAGTATGTTAACCTTAAATTCACGTCTGTAAAATTACGTAAATTCACGAAATGCGCAAAATTTCGTGTACTTGCAAAATTTCGTGTACTTAAGTAAAAATTTGATCTCGTAAAACAATTAGCTAATTCACGCGGTAAATTCGTTTTAAATCTTTTTATAATGTCAATCAACCGCGATAGTCTTCGATTTCATAAGACAATAATGAATAAATGTTAAAATACCACAATACAAAATAGCATAGCCCTGATTGTGCGCGGGCGGAGGGGAGAGAGGCCGCGCCGGGCAAATAATTTTCCATTGTAATCTATAAACACGCGACTCGTTTATGCGAGTAGTTGACCTTGAGCGCCTCGTCGCTCCTGAGTAGAGATGGATCGATCGTGATTGATCGAGTCTTTTTGATTCGATCGTTGTCGCAGAACGATCGATCGAGTCACAGTGCGAGTCAATCAATCGATCAATTGATCGATCGATCGGCGCAAAATGACCTGTTGGCATGAGAGTCGATCAATCGAATACTCGTTCACTCACGACTGGAATACTACTGCTGACATCGTTAGCGCTACGCGCACGCGCGAGTGTACGAAACTGTAGATCCGTAGATGGAAAGTGGAGTATTTCCAGAAGACTTGAAGCTCTCTAAAACAATTCCTCGTCATAAAAAAGGACCAAAAACCGAACTAGGTAATTATAGGCCAATTTCAATCTTATCAACTTTTTCCAAAATAATAGATACGGCAGTAAAAAATATGCTCATACTTTTTTTTGATTCTTATAATGTGTCAAGCAATAGACAATTTGGTTACAGACAAAAAATGTCGACTAATAAGGCAATCAAGGACTTCATATCTTTTATTAGCGAAAAAATGATGGAAAATTTTTATACTTTAGACATTTTCTGCGATTTAACAAAGGCATTTGATTGTGTCAACCACGATATTTTACTCCACAAGCTAGGACAGTACGGAGTTAGGGGAAATAGCTTAAGATGGATGGAGACTTATCTAAGGAATCGATATCAACTAGTGGAAATAACGCATTACTTAAATGGAACTTCACAGAAACACCATTCTGCTCCATTAAACATCACTATTGGAGTTCCACAGGGTTCTATATTAGGACCCATTTTGTTCTTAATATATGTCAATGACTTGCCTAATAATTTCGAGGACAAAAAAATCACAATGTTCGCAGATGATACTAGTCTAATCTTAACAGATAAAAGTGAGGAAAAACTAATGATTACTGCTAATATTACTCTAAATAAGCTACACACGTGGTTTCATTCAAATAACCTTCTTCTTAAGGCAACAAAAAGTAACTTTATGGTATTTTCAAGCACACAAAATTCCAATACGGGCACTCAAGTAACCTTGTACATCAATAAAAACGTCATTCCCCAGACTAAATGCGTCAAATTTCTAGGTGTACACGTCGACGATAACTTGAAATGGAATAGACACTGCGAGGCACTAAAGATTCTATTAAGTAGAGCTTGTTATGCATTGCGTATAGTTAGGAAAACACTGAGTGAATTAGAAACGAGGAGTATTTATATTTCGTACTTTGAATCGATACTGAGCTACGCCATTACGATCTGGGGAAACTGTTACGCTTGTCACAAGGAACCCTTATTTATCCTACAGAAAAGAGCATTACGGATTATCGCCAACGCTAAACATAAAGAAACATGTAGACCTATTTTTAAAAGATTGAAAATCATGACTCTCACATCACTTTAGGCTATTATTAGATTTTTACACCGAAAAGGAAAGTTACGTAAAATTTAAAGATATACATAACAAAAACACCAGATACAAAAATAATATTATTCTACCATGCGTGGTTTTAAACGCTGCTAGGCAAAGTACCCAATTCTCAGGACCTTATTATTTTAACCGCCTACCATCTAACATAAAAGACAATAGCAACCGCAGAACGTTCCAAAAACTTTTAAAGGATTTTTTTACAACAAATACGTTTTACTCTATTGAGGAATTTATAAATTTTACAAAATGACTTTTTTTTACAGCCTTTATTTTAATGTAATGCGTATACTGATTATTTCATTTGTTGATTGTTTTAGCTTGAATTAATTATTTTATTGATTGTTTTAGTTATACGGTATCTTATATTTAAAGGTAATTACAATGTATTTAGATTCTTCTTGGACAAAAAATTATAAAAATTAGTTTGATTGATTAACTGATTATTGATGATTATTGCTTTTGTTTGATCATTTCTGATATTGATTATTTTAATTGTTGATGGTTTTAGTTTTACTGATTGCGCCTTATATTATAGCTTCTACTTTATGAAGTTTCTTCTGAAACAAAATGTGGTATGCTCTCTGGGCAGTTTGTTATTTAAACATTGTATGTTTTTTAAATAATACTCACAATAAAGAACTTGAACTTGTACCAATCCCGTAGATCCGGATCAATTGTTGCAAACTAACCTATTGATCGATTGATCGATCGATCGATCAGGTGATGTTTCGCCGACAGGCACTGTCAGTCATCGTTTGTGTACGGTAATTGCGTCCGCGGAACTTTATTAGTAAGAATCACACATTCACTAACCTAGTCCCGTTAGTGAATGTGGTAAACTTGATTGTCAATTTATTATTGTCAATACATTATAACAGTTATTTTTAATTTCTCGGATTAGTTTTTTACTGAGATCACTTAAATGATCTCAGTAAAAAAATGTGCAGTGCCATATTCGCTATCAGAAAGATAAAAAACTTATGCTGTTTTGAAGCCGCTAAATCTGTTTATTTTGCATAATTCCACTCCTTCATAACGAATGGCCTTCTAATTTGGGGAATGGCACCAAACTCAACAAGAATTGTACTCCTCCAGAAAAGAGCGGTACGCAGTTTATAATATAGAGTCTCTCCAAGAAGTTATTGTAAGCCGCTGTTCGTAGAATCAGGAACCATGACTCTATTTTCTTCCTACATCTACCAAAATATTATGTACGCTCGTAGACACCTAGCAGAAGTTCCGGTGAATAGTGATTTTCATCATCACGATACGAGGAATAAATCCAATCTCTACATAAACCGACAGCGACTTAGCAAAGTGCGATACAGTTTTATTCACCAAAATTTGTCCTTCTATAATATGACTCCAGAGCAAATGAAAAGCCTTGGAGGGGACCAATTTAAAAAGATAATTATAAATACTTTGATAAGGAACACAATT
This sequence comes from Micropterix aruncella, assembly GCA_944548615.1. Lineage (NCBI taxonomy): Eukaryota > Metazoa > Arthropoda > Insecta > Lepidoptera > Micropterigidae > Micropterix > Micropterix aruncella. The sequence goes on from OX155969.1 coordinate 6,033,464, forward strand.
TATGGTGTAAGGGAGTTTGAAAATTCCGAGTTTATTTTCCATGTTGATAATTAGCAACATTTGTAAAATTTTAAATATAATGGAATTATGATAGCTGACATTCTAATTCTCATTTAATTTAGTATACATCTATTTATGTTTAAAAAATACGAAGGCATATTGCTGGATTGAGAATAAAATTATTTTACGTTGATTATTCTACATAGAATTTGCATTTATATTTTAATATATTATTATCTCTTACTATTTAATGACATTAGTATATTTTGATTATTTGTAAGTAGGTAATATTGAATATAATATTACAGCCATGACAACTATCATGATAGTTACGTTTTTAATAATTAAATTTTAAGCATTTAATTTTGTGATGCATCCAAGTGTAGGAATGCCTATCTACTGGAGTAGTTGATTGTATTGTATTGTATTGTATTATACACAACTAGGGAGGTACCTACTTATAATTTAAGTTACATATGGAAACACTTTGATGCTTTAGACGATAAAGTCGCTAAATGGCACAACTGTAGCAATAAAATAAGTTATGCTGGCGGCGGAACTGAAAATCTAAACAGACACATGAAAACCAAGCATGGATCGATTCCAGTGTAAACCTATAGCGACCACGAAATCAAACAAGACCACCGAATCAAACAACCGACATGGATTTACGACATCACACATAATATTCATCCACAAATAATATTTCTAGCACGTTGCCGACTACGATAATTAATACACTGTCTCAAGAGACAGTACTGGTATCGCTTCCATCATCACTACAAGATCAGCGACTCACTCAACAATTCAGCATAACAAATTATTTCTACGTTGCCAAGCAGGAAACATATTTAGTCGAACCTAATTCCGAGACGATCAATTATTGATCGATCGAGTCAGATTCGATCGCCATGCAACGGCTCGATCACGACCAACGCTACTGTGCGAAGCAATGTTTACCTATCGATTCGCGAGAGAGAAAGAGATGCAAGATTTACGATGCCATAGTCCGGCCGCCCTTTGCTTCAATAGTTGACATATTTGTGATGCAATAGTTGACATGAAAGAAAAAACTATATTGTAAATAGTAATTTATTTGTTACAATCTTTTTTGTAAGCGTACCTAACTAAAATCAATCCAAAATGTTTACTTTATAGACCATATCGCGACTTTTATCGACCAATCCAAAATGCATAATTTATCGACCCCAATTTCTTTTACGAAGAAACTTAGACCCGCTTCTTCACTAATAAATTGACATGATGATGTTTCTACAGGTCCGGAAGGTGTGCTTTCATTGTTAGCCAAAACAGTAAGGGGTTTCGAGTAGTCAACTTCATTTTTGCCCCAAGGCACCAAAACTGCTTTTTTATATGCATTTTTCATTATTTAATGGTCAAGTGCGTTTATAGTATTATGGAGCAAGAAAGCGAAGTTAGACTTCTTTAAGTTTGGTGCCGGCAGATTTGCGATTCTCCATCTGTAGACCTCTTGCTTCCACTAACTCTTCATTGGACTGAAAAATCCTATATCAAGGGGTTGAAGCAAGTGGGTTGCATTAGGGTAGAGTGATATAAGTATAAATTATTTATCATAGCAAAATTTGCTAGTATGCATTGTTAAATGGCTGTTATGTCCATCAATAAATAATATTATAAGGAACTGTTTTTTTTTTCAAAGAGCCATTTGTAGAATATATTTGTGATGTATTCATAGAATAATTCACAGTTCATCCACCCACCTTTTAATTTACCAATTGCCCAATCCTTTGGTACTCTAGTAGCTACGCCAGAAGTAATCTTATTGTATTTAAAAACAATCATTGTTGGAGCAAATACACCTTCTGCATTCGCGTTGGTTTAAACTGTGAGGCATTCTTTTTCATCACCATTAACCTGTTGATTTTGCTTCCCTTAGGGATTTTGCTTCCCTTAGATTTTGCTTCCCTTAGGGTTAAGGAAAAACGCACTCATTTTTCGTAACAGAAGCTCGCGATGCGGTTAAATTTTGCGCTATTTGTTCACTTATAATTGTATGTAGTTTAAGAAATGTATCAAACCATACTCTTCTTGGACGTTCCTCTTTAAAAGGTGTTTCTTTTTCATTTCTTTTACAAGCATTTGGACGCTGTTTAGAAACTGATTTTTATTTACAGGAAAATTTGACCGCGCTGAGGATATGATCCAGGTTTGCAACACTTTTTCCTCATCGGTACAAAGCGCAGTAGCAGGACCCATTTTTCTTTGAACAGGAGTTTTCCCGAACATTTATACATTAATGTAACTCTAGGCGCGTTGCATTTTTTGCAGCTGTTGCAACCATCATCCCTCTAACGCACACATCATCAATAGCTTGAAGCATATTCTCCTCAGGATATGCCAGCATCTTGCCCTTGATGGGCGGCATGGTTAATCTAAGAGAAAAAATATGATGCAGTACTTGACATAATGTTTGTATTGACATCATCAGTAGTTGACATCCATGTCAAATATTGCTTCTAGTAACAGCAATGAAACATAAAATATCGCAAATTTGAAGTTTCCAACGCTATTTCCTTTTAGATTTAGCATTAAAATGACCAAATTTAGTAGTGTGTTTTTTTTAATAGGCGAGGTAGCAATACTTAGATGGCAATTTAAGAAGAAGAATCATACAATGGGCTCCCGATCTGCGCGTAAGTGAGTGATCAGCTGTGATGTTACGCGAATGTCAGCTGACGTTACGACCTCGAATGAACTCGATTAGGGTAGAGACATACTTCGTTTTAGAAAATCTCAAAATATTTATATCTACAAAACGACACGGCAAGTTTTATTCAAACTCTTAGGAATTAGTTCTTATAATGGCCACTTCAAGTGGTTAAATTTTCCGCGCTTATGAACTATACAGTCTGTATATATATATATATATATATATATAGTCATATAATTTCTTCTAAAATAAGTTACTAACATCCATTTCTGTTACAGAAACCATCCTCCTATACTTATTACATCCAAGGGCATACAGTAATTCGGCTGCTAAGAACATCAAGTAACTAAGAACATCATAAGTTATCAATTGCGGAAACAGGTACTGCTGCCCTAAGTATTTGAAGAGGACATATGTTTCTGGTCCTGGTGGACCCCAGATAAGTAACTTTTCATGAATCTAATTTTACATATTATTGAAAATAATTAAAAAAAAATTACACCCTTAAAATATCAATATACAGGGTGTTCGGCAGACGGTTGTACATACGATTATGACGGACAAGTGAGGCCCTCAACTACATGCTTGGCCCCAAAAATTTAACCTAGGCCTCACAATTTTTTTTAATGATTTTTTTTGTAATATGGCGAAATTTTTCATTTCCATGGCTTTAAACTCCATTAACTTCATTTAAAAGTGATAAAATAGTCAACATTTTTTTTATTCGTATCTAAATTAGTAGCAGATTAATAATGAAAAAAAATTTGGCTCAGATAATCACCATTAAAAAAAATTAGCCCTAAAGTACAAAAACACTTTAAAAATAATCTTAAATGTCAATTTCTCATTGCATTAAAAAAAAAAAAGAGGTAGAGCGCTTCAAATTTAATCAAAACATCTCTAGGTTATGCCCTTTCTATTGGTATGAAATTTACGTATTTTATTTCAAAATAACAGGAGGTATTGATCATTTCACCAAAACTGACGTAAATAGCTGAAAAAAAAAAACAGGGCTATTTTTTTTAATGGTAGTTGT